>CM077081.1:1599118-2020313 GCA_039513925.1 Platanthera zijinensis | reverse complement strand
CATATTTCGCATGAAATATTCGAGAAACTACATCTGGACGATCTTGGGGTGTTTGTCCAGCATAAAGCGCATCAGTGATTTCTTGCCACGCAGTGTTGCATGTCATTGTTAAGAATATATCTGGTCTACCATAATGTTGCACAACGGCCATTGCATCTTGGTAACGCTGGTACATGTCACGAGAGCTCCAATAAAAGATTGACATGGCAAGATGACGCGCTGACAATATTCGCTGTAATAGAAGCACATATTGTACAACTGTAGCAGATTATGAAGCGTCAACCTCCACTATGTTCTCAAGCATTAAGACAGTCTTGTAGGCCGCTGTAAAGTTCAGAACGGATTGTTTTTTGGTTATTTTTTATCCAACGAAGTTTTTGAGTTTCAATTTTAATGTAATTATCAACAACATATTGTTGTAGTAGCCGACATCCATGTAATGGCAATGATAAAGGTGGCTGACGATCCTACAGTAAAAAAATATGAGGTGAAATAACATATCAATAGAAGTAGCGTGTGCACGAAGTAAAATGTATTTACATATAACCTGAAGTATGTATGAGTAGTAGTCGCAACAGCTAGCATGTCGATTATTCAATCCATTGTATTCAGCTAACCAGCCATATGTACCATATGGGAGGAGCAACGGATATTGAAGTGGGTCGTACAATCCAGCGTATTCTTCAATATTAACCAAATGACCTTCAATTGTCTCAATAATTATATGTCGTTCATTTGATTCAAGTACTCTTCAGAACCAACAACTATAGCAGCGACTTGTGATGCAGAAGGCAATGTATATTGTTGGCAAAAGCAGGCATTTCTTTATAATAAGTCTGCATCTATTTATATCCTCATGCTGAGATATTTGTCGGAACATTGATACAAATGGATTATGTGCATCCAAAATTGTTTTTATTTTTCTAGCAATGTACGATCTAACTCTGCATTTTCTTGCAAACGATAATCCATTTCATGTTCTGTATCATATATATAAAGCTGAAGGTACCTAGGACGTGAGTTTGCAGAAGGAACAGCCAAAACAGCCAATTCGGTGATATATTGATCCATGAGCTCGAAATGTGTATATTGCATGTTGATCAGCTGCCAAGACGCATCTAACACCACACCCATCGAAGTAAAAGAGAAAACGTGGTTATATGAATGAATATATCTTCTGAAGTGATGACTTTCAGCAGAGTCACTAATGAATAAAATATACAACTCTGCTGGAACAGGTATGGCTGGAATCTGAACCCTTCCGTTGCAGCAACACATTTTTGATGTTTCACCATCGAATAGTTTAGCATTACAATGATTACAGAAGTGAGGATGATGTAGTTGTAGGTATACGATTTGCTGCGTTGTATTACAGATGCGTGCGACGTTGTGGTTTCGAACACGTCGGTGTCTCACACGAATAGTAACATCAGAGGAACTCTCATTTGTAGCTCATGTCGTGAAGTCACTGATGGAAGTCTCGATACGGTAAATAATATTATAATAATATCAGATATATACGGTAACAGCAACATAGACATGGCACATATGTGTGGACTATAAATGAGGAGAACATACCTTCTTGATGCATGAGATGTATGATATTTTCCTGCGTTAGATGACATGCAGATTTGCTCTATGTGTACAGTCGATGTCGGCGCAACAGATGGAGGACATGATGTTGGCGCAGTAGTAGCTGCAGTAATATGGGTAGTTGAATGCGAAGAGAGGAATAAGATGTTGTCGTTACGCAGTGGTGCAGTAAATGGTTGTGTTGTCGATGATTCTCCAATTGAAGTTGTTGGTCAGAAATGAAAGATGAAAAAGAGGTATAGATGTCAATGATATTTATGGACAACTAACATTATCTGCATTGTAACTTTGAAATTTCAAAATCATATCAGTGTTACATCATGAAAATGTATTTGTAATCAGATGATAATGCGATAAATAGAAGGTGATTGTTACCCCAAGTCTTGTTTACATCTTCAGAGGTGGTGTGCAAAGACGTGCAGGTGTAGTTGTTTGAGTTAGGCTTGTAGCAGTGCAGTGTACTGTAGAATCCTGTGTGGCAATACGACACCTTGATGGGGTAAGTGCTGGCGTCGTCGTGAGCAGCAGCACGTCATAGCTCTCTTTCGTGTTCTTGTTGTGCTTCTGTCATACACGCACGCCTCGCCCTTTGGTAAGAGCGATTGTATGCTCGTTCAGCCGCACGTTGTTCGCTAGATATCAGGGATCGTCTTCTCTGTGAACGTGCTCGATTCGAAGCTCGTTGAGCAGCACGTTCTTCTTCTGTCATATGCCAGGCATAGAGAGACCGTCAGCACGAACATGCGATTGAAGTCGTTCATCGGGCACATAGAGGCCTCCAGCATGAACATGCGATTGAGCATTATTATGTAGGTCAACGATGTTTCTCATTACGCTCCATATCTACAAATTGATATACATCAAATATATTAATGTAAATATTGAGGATGACATAACAGTATGCACGACCAATTTTGGCATCTGTTCAAACGTAGTATATATTTTTGCAGGTTCATACATAGATTAGGGGATATTGAAGCAAATCCATGAATGAAAGAGTATAATTGAAATTTGAATTCATATGTATAGATTGCTTGCATTATGAGAATGCGTGTTTTCTGGTGAAGAGATATTGGGGATTATGATTGATGATGTGTCGAATGAGTAAAACAGACGGGGTTATGTGACATTATGTAGTAACAGTTAGGTTCTATATTCACCAGCTTTATGAGGACATTTATACAGACTTAGCAGTTAATCCAAAACCGAGAACACAGGACAGTAGTTTCTACAGTGGAGAAGACAATAAGATGATGAGTAAAGATGGACTGAACATCCAAACAGATTACAAACAAAAATTTCAAAGAGCAGACCAACAAAAACATTGATTAATTCAGGCCACGCACCCCACCTAACAGAAATATGGTTTAATGTCAAAGACTGTCATATAAAGAAAGGGAAGCTAATATGGTTGTCTATCTTTGCTGTGATTTTGTTCATTGTTGACTGATCAGCTAAAATTATCTCACCTGTGCCAACCGCTGCAAAACTAATGATTCGATGGCAGAGAAGAAGCTTGCTGAAATGGTAGAGAGGTCATGCGAGATTGTATAAACTGTGGATGTAGGGTTTGCTTTAGTGATGGTGTTTGTTTTGTTGGGCGACAGTGTAGTGTATTATAATCAGCACCTACGCAGCAACTGCGTGAGATGGACATTTGAGGAGAAGGGCAGTGGAATAACATCAGATTAAAGTTATTCATCAGGCACAGCGAGAGCTCGAGTACGAACATGAGATGTAACATTATTATTCTGTAGTTGCACTATGCACTCATTACGCTCAGTATGTACAAATCGATACACATCAAATATACAAATGTAACCACTAACCACATCATCACAGAATGTGCTACGTACATTTGGGAAAAACACAAACTGAATTCTTATAATGTATACAGTGTGGAATTTATTCACAGAACTAAAACCACAGAAACCTCAAAAGAAGCTGACAGCTTTTATAATAAGAAGAGAACTATGGATACCTAACATCCTGAATTGACAGAATCAAGCACAATGCAGCATAGGTGCATGTGGTGGAGGAACAGAAATTATTGTAAAGGGGAGTTTTTCTCTATAAACTATAAATTACGTACTTATATGAGTTCGGCTCAATTTTCAATCTACTTTAAATGCATCAGTTCAACATTGAATTGCGATACAATTTGGGTAGTTCTTAAATAATAAATGTTCACACATACTGTGGTAAATTGATGCAAATCATTAGGTAGAAGTGATCTGCATACAGGAGCACGTAAACTGGGCTAAATCGATGTCAAACATGTGACTATTATAATTACGACGGTGAGGAGGAGGATGAGAATTCTGACGCAACGAAGAGAGGGAAAGAAAGCAGCATTGATAAATGAATGCTTGAGCACACAGTCTATGGAAGCTGGAGGGAAGCCAAATTAGTCAGAAACGAAGCTCTGTATAGGAGATATGGAAAATGAAAGCGACGCAGGAGCGGTGCATGATGGACGCAGCCACGCGACAAATATAGCAATGCTGACATAATATAATCATAGCAATGGCGTGAGAAGGAGAGTCGAGGAGGAGGATTGTAGATGATTCAAAGTGACAATGTGAAAGGTACGCTTTAGGCGTCGCTCCTGGGTGCAGGCCAAGCACCCCAACCCCTCTCAATCAACAGACGGGTTGTTTGTGGCTACACAGTTGGTGATGAGGGGTTGGAGAACTCCCTAGGTAAGCGTGCTCACGCTGGAGTAGTAATGGGATGGGTGATATCATGGGAAGTACACATGGTGGGGGCCTGACCATCGAGTTTGTCCTTACAGAAGGCGGCTGTGGCCAACAAAAGCCCACCGGGGAGCAGAGACGGGTTGGGCTGCCTTGGCTGCAGCATGGTAGCATTGCGTAGAGCAGAGCCGTGACATGCTCACGTTGGATCGGGTAGAGGCGTTACATGTCGCGCGTGAGAAAGAGAGAAAGATTTGCGCAAATTGAAGTTAGTAGAAGAATCAAATATCATAACATAAAGTTGAATTCACATGTATGCATTGATCGCACTGTGAGATTAGTGGTTATGTGTTGAAGAGATGCTGGGAATTATAATTGATGATGTTTTCAGTGAGTAAAAGGAGCGGGGTTATGTGCCATTTTTTTAGTAAAAGTTATATAATATACTACATAGCTTTGCAGCAACAGGCATACAGATTTACAATTCAACGAAAAACCGAGAACATAGGACAACAGTTACTACAGTGGGTAAAACAACATGATGATGAGGTAAGACAGTAACGAAAACGATCAAGCCTAAGAGGACTGAACATACAAACAGATATTCACAAACATATGTGAATGGGAAGAACAACAGGAGTTTCAGTTATTTAAGACTCATTTCCCCCGAAAGAACTCCGGTTTAACGTCAAAGAGTGTCATCTCACGAATTGTAATCTTATTCCGTCAATTATGTGGTTCTCCATCTTTATTGCAGTCTCGCTCATTGTCATCTCATCAGTGAAAATGGCTTCCCCCGTGCCAACTGGCTCCCCCTTTGTGTCCACGTCAACCTTCATGAGTAAATATATATTGTACCAATGAATTATAAAAAAATGATTAAAGAATACAGTGCATTATCAAGATTTTGAATACATACACTGTCATGAATGAATCCCGGAAGGGATCCAAAGACGGATTGTAGAACTTGAGTAGTCGTACAACGGTTAAGGTTGGTAATTAGTAGGCAGAAGTAGTAGTTTTCACGCATCTCTGGAGGGGCAATGTCGCTGTGCTCGAGTTCGGTGCCCGTGAACAGGAGGCCATTATTGCGCGTCATGGTTGAAGAAGAATTTGACCCAGACATTGTAGTTTTTTATATTAAAGTACAGGTGTGGAGCAGCGAGGGAACCAACAAACGGCGAAGAATGGCAAAGTTCACTGTATAAGCACTTTAAATTAATGTCAGCACATAACACATTGTAACACACTTGTAAATATACGTTACCTAGGTTGTAAATATAGGATGTTGATTAGGTGAGGGGTACTCCAGCATAATCGAACTCAGAAGCTAAAATAAAAATATAAACTCTCAAATACTGGTGTAAAACAACATCATATGTCTCCAAAATAAATACCGCCTGAGCTTTTATTGAAATTTGTTGGATTGGTTTTAATAAAATCTATCATTATCGACGGTAATATAAGTATGAGAAAGTAAAATTTTAACCTTGCAGGAGTATTGTGCAAAGGAGGGGTTGTTGATGCCGCTGGAGGCCTAGCAGAGATGGCAATAGAACAGGGTGCGGCGGAAGATGAACCCAGAGCCGCTGGAGGTTAGAACAGCGACTGCTAGAAAAGAGCGCGTCAGACGACAAAGTCTCAGCTGTTGTAGGCGGCAGGTAGTTTCGTGGTGCAGAGAATGGGAAGAAGAAGCGAGGATAATGTAAATCAGAGTCAGGGAAGGGCTTACTGTGCAAAGGAGGGGTTGTTGATGCTGGTCGGAGCCCTAGCAGAGATGGCAATAGAACATAGAGCGGCGGAAGATGAACCCAGAGACGCTCGAGGTTAGAACAGCGACCGCTAGAAAAGAGGGCGTCGGGCGACAAAGTCTTTGCTGATGTTGGCAGCGGGTAGTTTCGTGGTGCAGAGAATGGGAAGAAGAAGCGAGGGTTTTGGAGGCCAAGAATGGGGCGCGCAATTGACTGAGCATTCTCTTTATACTTCATCCCATTTGTAGCTTTAATGGTACAATGAACGGTTTTAGATTGTTTGAAATAGGTCAGTTGATTGAGGGGTCTGCCAAAGATGATGTAAGATCTGAACATAGGGTTCTTATTATGCACAATTTGAGATAACCATTATTAGAGTAGGTAAGTCTGATAGTATAATATAATGCAGATTTTGTCATGAGGGCTTACCTGAGTGGTTTAGATAGAATATATGTTCATGAAAATAATGACTTTTTTTGCTTCGACTCAAACACTGTACCACAGGATTGGGGGCCTATCATAAATCGAAGTCAACGCAGAAAATTGGAGTCATATATCACCTAAAATTGCTAACATCGACACTCAGGTATGAAAAAAAAATCAAGTTTTTTTTAAAAAAAACAACAATACCATTAAATATGATAAAATTGTAGACATAGGCAAGATAAAACCTTGGAGGTAGCATGGCTTTGGCATGACTATGGTTATGACTGTCATCAAAATAAAATTTTTGTAAATGTGTTGCGTTTTGGGAATATAATTTACCTCTTTATAGTTTTCAGATGGTTTGAGAAAATGCAAATGTTAGACTGTGTTATAGGCGGTAAGAGACCAAAGGCGAACTTGAAAAATCAAAGTAAATGTATAACGTAGATATAGTGCATTTGACGAAGAATATCTTGTATGGCTGAGGAAAGCACAGGGAAATCATCAGGTAAGGCAAGAGTGATTTTCAGTAAATCCATTTAGAACTTGCGGCTATTTTAAAAGCTGGTTAGTTGTGAAATATAAGCAGACCAATTCATAAACATGATCGAAAAACAGAATCATATGTATCAATCAGGTGCAGTAATATAAAGACAAAATAAGTAAATTGATAAACCTATATCAGGCAGCTTCAGCATTTGGAAGACAAAAATTAAGGGCTCTTTCACATGCAAATCAGCAAATCATAGCATAGAGAAGCCTGGAGAAAACAATCGCTCCGGCAAAAGCGCAAGTCGAGATCAGAAGAGAAGGGAAATTGTTACCATAAATGTGAATGTACAGCTGATTCGCTTCAGGGGTTACTGTGAAAGAGGTGAGAGTGCCGGAGGAATAACCGGAGGTTGTTATCGTCGGCAGGTACAGGAGGAGCGGTGGAGAGGCTGCGAAGAAGAACAGAAGGTTTGGGATGAGAGGAATGCGCGGTGCATGAGTTTATGCGATGTAAATGTGAATCACCTAACGGCTTACTGTGGAAGATGCGAGAGCGCCGGAGGAGTAACAGAGTCTGATATCGCCGGCAGGTACAGCAAGAGCGGTGCGGAGGGGTGCGGGGCGGTGCAGAGCGTCGCAAGAAGAGGCAGCGAGGGGTCGGGATGAGAGGAATGCAAGGACCGAGAGAATAAGCGGGGTCAAGGCGTTGTTATCCCACGGAAACATGGAGAGGAAGAAAAGCGGCGGAAGGGGCACGTAACGGCGGGTGCGGCACGCGGTGGGAGAGACGGTGAACAGCGCACTGAGGACTGACGCGTTGCTTGCAGAAGAAGTAAAGGCAGAGGCGGTGGATTTTCCGGGGCCGAAAGGAGAAAGCAGTGGGGGGTAATTTCGGGAATTGTACAAAAATTCTTATTTAATATAGATATATATATATATATATATATAATATAAAGCAAATGCTAAGGCCAAGCCCCAAGCCAGCAGTTAGGCAGGCAGTGCCTGTTTGCTGCTTTTGAAGGGGGTGCTTGTATGGAGAAATATTTTGATAAGTGTGACACATCTATTAATTTGTGCATTGAGCAATTTTAACTGCACGATTCATGATCATACGGTGGGAATATGTGCAAAATATGACTGTAATTTTGAATTTCAAATACGATCATATTTTTTTCACCGTAGATTGGACTGGGCGTCCGAATGGTCAGTAGTAACCCTAAACTTACTAATCAAGAGATAATCACACAAGGGCAATCATCCTAATCAGATGCCCAAATTTACACACTCAAAGGTCTCAGCATGAAGAGAGTCAACGCCACTAGGTCAGCGCGTTCAATATTATATAACAAATGGCCAACTTGAGGTCAACATGCTTACATGCCCAAGTTGGAAACCAACTGTAAAAAATGAAGTTCTTCTGGCAGAAGGAAGAAGAAGAAGATGAAGAAAACTCCTATGGAAGAAAAGAAGCCTTTCAGTGATCACCAATAATCTAAACAAGAACAACTCCCATCCGGCCTGAAGCAATGAAACCTGTGCGCATCCCTAACCGTGATCTCCCTCACAGCAATCTTCGACATGAATTTGATGGCATTGTGGCAGTCGCCGCAGATCCTCAGGTTCTTCATCACCAGTATCGGCGGCGCCCCAACCCCCGACGTCGTTTCCATCAACCCAAATGCCACGGCTAGCTTCTCGCTGTGGTGCCGCAGCCTCACCTCCCCTTCCCCGACGTCATCCCTCGCGGTCCACCACCTCGCATCCACCACATACCCCTCCCGCTTCATCTTCTCCATCATCTCCTCCAGGAAAGCATGAATCTCTCTTAATCCGCGGGTGCGAAACGTCGTCGGCTACAAACACGTGAACTCTCCTCCCCATTTCAATCCAGCTGCATCCCGGGTTCTTCTTCCTCACACCTCTGTCCCGCATCAATCTCCAAGATTTCGCCATCTCTTCCCAATTCCCCGAACTTGCGTGCATGTTGGCCATCATCACATAAGCTGAGGCATTCGACGGATCGAGCTCCAGCATCTTCCCGGCAGCTCTTGTGCCGAGCTCCAAGTTGCCGTGAGTTCTGCACGCGCCGAGTAGTGCCGCCCACCCGACTGTGCCCGGATCAAATGGCATTGTATCGATCATCTTCTCCGCCTGGGAAAACTCGCCAGCGCGGGCGAGAAGGTTGATCATGCACGAGTAATGCTCTTCGCCAGGCTCCATGCCGTGGTCGGCTTTCATCGAATTGAAGTGCCGCCATCCTTCGTCCACTCTGCCGGTGTGCGCGCAGGCTGAGAGGACGGAGATGAATGTGATGCTTGTCGGCTGGGTGCCGGAATCAAGCATCTTTCTGTACAGCTCCAGTGCGTCGAGACAGAGGCCGTGCTGTGCATAACCTGCGATTATGGAGTTGTAAGAAACTGAATTTCGAACAGGCATTCTCACGAACAGTTTGTCGGCCTCCTTCAGATTCCCGCATTTGGAGTACATTGCGATGAGAGCGTTGTTGACTGAAACTAGATCTGTTGGAAATTCCAACTTAATGGCAAGCGAGTGGAGCTGCTGACCCTGTGAAGGGGATGAGAGGTTTGAGGAACTGCTAATGGCGCATACGAAGCTGCAATCATCAGGACGAAAACCGGCGCGCTCCATTTCTAAAAAGCATCGGAATCCGTCTTCTGAGAATTCATCGTTCAAGGAAAAGCCAGAGATCATCGTGTTCCAGAGGACCAAATCTCGCTCATTTACTCCATCAAACACTTTCTTGGCGTCGAGAATGCTGCCGCATTTGGAGTAGAGATCAATCAGCCCGCTGCCAACATGTGAATTCTTCTCAAAAGCACTCTTGATCAGAAAAGAATGGAACTGCTCTCCTCCGGGAAGGTTCTTCACCGTCGTGAATGCGGTCAGCACGCTTGCGAGCGTATACATGTCGATGGCGAACCCTCTCCTGACCATATCCTGAAAAAAGCTCAGAGCTTTCTGCCCTTGACGGTGCTGCCCATAAGCGACGATCATGCAGTTCCACGAGATTTCATCCCGGAATTCAGCGGGAATTTCATCAAACACATGTTCTGCTTCTGTAAGCAGCCCAGTTCTGCTGTAGCAGCAGATGAGGGAGTTGCTGACAGAGACATACACATAGAGGCCGGTGGTGATGGCGGTGGCATGGAGCTGTTCAGCGCCGGTGTGTACAAGAGAGGACACCACGGAGGAGAGGGTGAAGCCGTCCATGTCGGAGCCGAGGCAGCGCATTCGGGCGAAGAGTGTTAGTGCGTCAGAGGTGCGTCCCCCGGCGGCGTAAGCAGAGAGGATGGTGTTGTAGGAGACGAGATCGGGGTCCGGAATTCGAGCGAAGAGATCGATGGCGAGGTGGGTCTGCGACTCGTGTGCGTAAGCGGCGAGGAGGGCGTTGTAGGAGAAGACATTTTGGTGGGGGATATCGTCGAACATCTGGCGCGCGTGGTTTAGCTGGCGGCATCGGGAATAGAGAAGGACGAAGTGGTTGTGGATGTATGTTTCGGGCGGAATGAAGGATTTGAGGTAGAGGGAGTGTAGAGTGCGGCCGCCGGCGAGGTCTCGGGTTGCGATACAGGATTTGAGGAGGCGGCGGAAGCGCAGAAGAGGAGCTATGCTCATCTACCGATTACGGCTGCTGCTCTATTGTTCATCAAATATTCACCGTCGATGTTTAGGGCCGGGTGGCGACAACCTGAGCGCGCGGCATAATGAAGGAGCCGAGACTGCTCCGGCTGGAGCTCTTCCAGCTGAGTTCAGAAGATCAGTGATTACAGCAAAAACAGATTTTTGGCGCCACCTCCCCCCATTGAAAGCGGATCCGGATCCTCTCCATTTCAAATGAAATGGAGGGGATCCATTTCAAGCTTTAGGCTCCATTTGTTTGGGCGTTTCGTTGCTCCGTTTTGAGCAAACGCCGCCGGAAGGAGGAAAAACAAATGAACCTCCGGCGGCGTTTGCTCCGTTTCCACCCGCCCCCCTTGAGAAACGCCCCCAAAAGCTCCGTTTGGAGCAGCCACCTCCCCCCTCCGATTCGAACACTCCGTTTCACCCGCCGGATCGACCCGCCACCGCCGAACCAAATGAAGCCTTAATGGACAAGATAAGTCCAAATAAAATCTTGTGGACGGAAATTTTTAAAATAAAAAAAAATATAAAAGGTTAGGAATGACTGAACCCATTGGATTAAAAAGCAATTCATCGTGACCATGAAATGGATCCCCTCCATTTCATTTGAAAGCAAGCATTTTGCTTTTGGCAGTCTACGGTTAAATGCAGATCATAAAATTTTATTTTGCAGACCAAATTGTTATTGGCAGCCTAACAAATTTAAAATATATATATAATTTTGCTAATGCATTTCTAAGCATTGTTTCATAGAAATGTTTTGCTAGTACCATTTTCTATTACAAAAGTGTTTTACCAAATATTTTACATTATTTGATATTTGCTAAACAACATACTACAAAAAATGACATGCAGAATGCAATAATCCTTCCTTCCATTGCAAAATGTGGCATCCTCCAAAATCTCCTATTGAGGACATCCTACATAGAAACAAATGCCCTTCCAAAGGAGGCGAGCCTAAAAGAGTAAAGCTTTAAGAAATGGTTGCTAGAATAGAGGAGTCTCGAGGACTCCATCAAGCACCGGCGTGAGAGTTAGGGCACTGGAAGGACTTTCGCTGGCGAAAAGGAGGGGCTCATTGGGTGAAAGGAGCCCGGCGGAGAGGGGCGGCTCCATAAAGCCCCGGCGTGAGATATATGGCTCGGAAATGAGCCTCGCTGGTAGAGGAAGGCTTGTCTCCGTGGAGGAAATCGTGAAGGAGTAGCAATTATTCGGCGAGAAGAAACTCGCGAAAAGTTCGGGTACTGGGAGAAGAGTGGGCTGCCGATAGTTTAGAAAGACTTGGGAGATTTGAGTTTTTTTTAGGGTGGGGGGGTGTTGAGATTGTGTCACCTCACCGATTCGTGTGCCCTTTTTTATTCCTGTTTTGGGGAAGTCTTAAACATGAAAATGCTTTATGAGGGGATATAATCTAGGGGATGTTCTTCCTATTTGGTTGAGCCATGTTTTGGCAACCCCCTTCATATGTGTTCATCTCCATATATTGATGACTCTTGATCCTATTATAAATATGGGTCAACCTCCCTTAGTCATGAGATTATTCAGTAATATACAACACTAGTGAGAATTCAGAGAGAGAGAGCTTTGAGCTTTTCAGGCGGTTCTTCCAGCGAACGGCGGCAGCAGGTGGCGGCATCTGGCGCGCAAGGTTGCGGCGCATCCGGTCACCTCAGGCGAGGCGACATCCGGCCGGCCACCTGCAGTAGGCCCCAGAGGTTCGGCGGAATCAGGCGCGGCGACGGCGGTAGCAGGCGCAGAGGCGGCGATACAGGCGAAGCTAACGGAGGCGGCGCATCCGGTCACCTCAGGCGAGGCGACATCCGGCCGACCTCCAGAAGTTGACTCCAGGCGTTCGGCGGCTTCAGATGGCTGATCCAGGCGGGATCGGCATCAGGCGGTGGAAGCAGGCGGTGATTCCAGCGGGGAAGAAAGACAGTGTTTTTCAGTATTTTCTGTTTTCTCTTGTTGTATCTTGTAATCTCATCAGTTTATAGTGGATCTTTCTGGCGCGCTCTCCTCGTGAACGTAGGAGCCCAAACTCCGAATCACGTAATTATTTTGTCGTCTGTGTTTGTATTTGTGGAATCTCTTCTGGTTTATGATTTTGCGTCATTGAAATTGCTCGAATATCTTCCGTTACGCTACCGCGGTACTCAGTCCGATTACATAACGGGGGAAGGGGCAGAGATGAGGTGATAGATGTTGAATTGTCATGCACTTTTACTGTATTTATCAGCAATTGCATCTTGCGGCGCAGCAGCGAGATCATGAGCTCTGGGAAGCAATCGGCATCCTTGAGATATGCACACCATTTTATAATTTATGAAGGACTCCATTCTCTGTGACCTCATTACAGTTTCAGCCATGGATTCCACCAAGTTGTTTTGCACAATTATCTTCTTTCCTTTTACAATTGCATTCTTCATATATTGTTCTTGAATGATTGATCAAAGTCATATTCTCTTAAACAAGAATGTACAAAGCATTTGATTGAACAAAGTCGTATTCTCTTAAACCTTTCTGGATGACGCCTACGAATGTGGAAGCATGCATCCAGAAAAGGAAAAAAAAGAAACGCTTGATGTTGGAGCTTCTTCTGCATCTTTCAGAAGCTCCCGTCTCCTCGGAAGAACGGAGGGCCGAGGAAGGAACTCGAGAAGGTGCCGCCGCCATTTGGGAGAAGCGTGAGGAAGCAGAGTGCGGCGAGTACGAAACCCCAATAATAACGGGTATCTCCGAGCGGAGTGATCTCATCCGTCGCGGGGATTTCTTCGCCGCCGCGGAAGAAGGTTGCAAACAAACCCCAGGCCAAGCAAAGCACGCTGCCGCTCAGCCCCCCAACTCCCAGCAGCAGCGATGTTCCAAATGACAGCAGCGTCGCCGCGCTCCTCCCGAACAAAGCCTGTGCTATTCTGCCTCCTTCCAGCCTTCCACATGGCAGCAAGTTCAGCGAAGTCACTCCTATCCCTGCAACATACAGCCATTACATAAGCAAATGAATTAAGTGCAAAAAAAACTTGTATGCACTACTAGTTATGAAAAATGCTCGCAGAACAACAATCAAAATGAGGCGTCTTACTATACGTTTAAAACAATGAAAACGTTGATTATGCCGACGATTGATGGCCTCAAGGGTCTGTTTGGCATGACAGTGACGGTGGTGGTGATGAAAACGGTAGTTACGAACCGTTATGCGTTTGGTGCGGTAATTTTGCACGAGTGAGTTCGGACAAAAACACCACAGTCATGAAATATGTGTTTGTCATGACAACGGTTCGCCACCAAGAAAACAACTACTTCTGAACATAAACAATGGATGGAGTTCTTTAGGTGAGGTCGGACGTTCACAAACAACGGTTCGTAATCACTACGTTCACGACTGCCACCACTGTGTCAAACAGACCCCGAGTATTTTTGATCAAATATTCAGAAAATAGGGATGTAGATAAGAGCATAACCTCCAAAATTAAGTCTAGATGATTAAAATGAAGAAGAGCCATGAAAGCACTATCTGATAGAGGTAAATTTTATAAACTACAATTTAAAAGTTTGGATCAGTGAATTCTCTGAATGGCAGGCGCAGACTTGCACATGTTGAGGTTGTGCAACACTTCCGGTCCTCTTGTTTCTCACACCCGGATTAGCTCATGTGAGCTTAGAGGAATTGAAGTGTGATCCCCCTCCGACATATCTGGCGCCGACGACAGCGGGGTCCGGGGGCAGCCGCCCCCGGCCAAGAATTTTTTGGGAGATGTTTTTTCTCCAGTCGTCGAACTGGGTTCGACGTCGAACGTCGAACCCAGCTCGACGTTCGACGCGTCGAACCCAGATCGACGTTCGACGTTCGGGCCGAGTTCGACGATCGTCGAGCGCCGTTCGACGTTCGACGATCATGTCATGCTGAAGCCTATTTAAGGCGTATTACGATTGTTTTTAGGGATACGGTCGATACGGACGAAACGTCGGCTTACGGCTGGTATACCTTTTGGAGGCACATACGAGGAGATTGTTGGCGGCGATCCAGAAGGGGGTTATTCTCTTTTGTTCCTTGTCCAGAAGAATGAGTTAAGGTAGGATCGGTTTAGATCCTTGTAACCTTGTGTAATCTGTATTTCTTTTGGTGATTACAAGAACTGAGAAGAGAAGGGGAGAGAAGACGTAGCCCTGTTTTTGGGTGAACCTCTGTATATCTGTGTGTTTGTGTGCTTGCTCTGTTTTTTTTTCATTTGTTTACTGCTTTATTCGAATTTTCTGCTTCTCGGCGCTCCGTTTTTCCTACATTTGGTATCAGAGGGAGGTTCTTGGATTCTTGGCTATGGGTTCAGGAGGAGTGCGGATCGAGATAGAGAAGTTTGATGGAAGTCGTTTTGATCTGTGGAAGATGAAGATGAAGGACTTACTGGTTGATCGTGATTTGTGGGGTGCAATAGTGGATACTCCTCCAACAGAGAAGTCTGATGAGGAGGTTGTTGCAGCCTGGACAAAGGCCGATCGGAAAGCCAAAGGTCTGATCCGGCTTTTTCTCGCAGATTCGATTTTAACAAATGTCATGGAGGAAACTTCCGGCCAAGGCCTATGGCGGAAGTTGGAATCTCTCTAGCAGAGCAAGTCTCTGGTTAATAAATTGTTGCTGAGGAAGAAGTGGTACAATCTGAAGATGCAGGAGGGTGGTTCTTTCTCAGAACACCTAACAAGTTTCAACACTGTCGTGGGTCAGTTGATCTCAATTGGTGAGAAAATCTCGGATGAAAATAGAACTATTACACTACTCTGCTCATTGCCAGACTCTTGGGACAATGTTATTGTTGCAATAGGGGGTAATGGAGATAAGGCTCTCTCCAATGAGTCAGTATGTGCTACTTTATTATCTGAGGAGACCAGAAGAGAAAGTTCAGAGAAGACCAGCAAAGGTGCATTGAGTGTATCCAGATCTCGTCCTCAATGGAGGGATAATAAGCAGGGAGGATCTCGAGATAAATCTCGGGGTAGGTCCAAGAGCAGAGAAAGAGAGAAAGAGAAGAAGCCCATCAAGTGCTGGAAGTGTAATGAGGTTGGGCATGTGAAATCCCAATGTCCCAACAAGCCCGTTCAGAAGAAAGATGCAGGGTCAACTTCGGGTGCAAAGAAGGAGACCGACGGCGGTGACATGTACATCGTGGCTGCATGTGTTGCTCAGAGAGATGCTGATATGTGGTATGTCGACACAGGAGCATCATATCACATGACCCTTCATAGAGACTGGTTTTGTGAGTATGAGAGGTTTGATGGTGGTGACGTCATGCTTGGCGATGATACTGCTGTGCAGATTGTTGGGCGTGGCAATGGGTGACGCTGAAGATGGCCGACGGTACCATGAAGACCCTTCCGGGGGTGATGCACATTCCAGGGATTAGCAGGAATCTGATCTCGGTGGGATCTATGGCAGATGCGGGAGTGTCTTTCAGTTGTGACATGCACTCGTGCAGGATGACCCGAGGGGCGATGGTGATCGCCAAAGGCGTGAGGCATGGGACACTGTACAAGCTTCTTGCTGATACAGTGGTGCATCATCTCTGAAGGCCAAGAGGAGGACCAGGAGGCAGTCTAGGCTGTGGCACCAGCGGCTTGGACACATCAGTGAGAAGGGGATGTCGGTTATGACATCTGACCAGATGGTGGTGGGTGTGCCCGTGTGCACCTCGAGCTTTGGGTTCTGTGAGCATTGCCTACTTGGCAAGCAGAACCGGGTTAGTTTTCAGGGAGCAGGGAAGAGGGCCACCGGTTTACTGGATTTGATTCATAGCGATGTATTTGGGCCGACTCCAGTCCCATCCCTTGGTGGGGCTAGGTATTATGTATCTTTCATTGATGATTACTCTCGGTATTCTTGGCTTTATTTTCTCAGGTCCAAGGCGGAGGTTCTCGATAGGTTCAAGGATTTTAAGAACCTGGTGGAGAACCAGTTGGAGAGGAAGGTGAAGGTTCTCCGTTCTGATAACGGAGGGGAGTATTGCTCGGACGCCTTCGAGCGATACTGTGTACTGAGCAGGGAATTGCACGGCAGAAGACCACGCCGTATACTCCAGAGCAGAATGGAGTGTCGGAAAGGCTCAATCGGACATTGATGGAGAAAGCCAGGTGCATGCTCAGTTGGGCTGGTTTGGGGACGGAGTTCTGGGCTGAAGCGGCGGCTACAACTAACCATTTGAAGAACAGGACCCCTACATCTGCAGTGAAGGGGTGTACCCCCTTTGAGGCCATTTTCCAGAAGAAGCCAAATTTGGCTTATGCTCGTGTTTTTGGAAGTGATGCATACGTTCACATTCCAAAGGAGAAGAGGGGAAGCTGGATATGAAGTCCGAGCGGTGCATCTTTGTGGGCTACAAAGATGGCATCAAGGGATATAAGCTTTGGAACCCGGTGACGAGGACGGTGACGTATAGCAAGGATGTGGTCTTTCATGAAGCCCGTCCTCAAGTCACCACACAAGCGGAGGAAGGAAAAGCTGCAGAAAAGGTGGTAGTAGAAAGTAGCATGGAGGAAGTTCCTCTGGAGGATGCTCAGATTACTACATTGGCTGTTTCGGATTCGGATTCCGAATCTGATGGTTTGCAGGAGGTGAGCTTTGATGATGAATCAGAAGAGGAAGTTGCTGATGCTCCACTTCTGAGGCGCTCAACGAGGGAAAGGAGGGCACCAATCCGGTACTCCTTGGTGCGGTTGGAGCACAATATTGCCTGAACATGCTTGGAGAAGATCCCATTTCAGCCAGGGATGCGAGGTCGAGGGCTGATGCGAATCAGTGGGAGCTTGCTATGGTTGATGAGATGGAGTCTCTGCGGAAGAATCAGACTTGGGGTCTGTGCAAGCTTCCAAAAGGGAGGAAGGCCATTGGGAGTAAATGGGTCTTCAAGCAGAAGGTTAAGGCGGATGACACTATAGAGAAGTACAAGGTGAGGTTGGTTGTCAAGGGCTTCTCACAGGTGGAAGGTGTGGACTACGACGAGATTTTCTCGCCGGTGGCCAAGCTCACTTCTATCAGGATGGTTCTCTCCATTGCGTGTGCATGATCTGGAGATTGAACAAATGGACGTGAAGACGACGTTTCTTCACGGGGATCTAGATGAGGAGATTTATATACGGCAACCTGAAGGATTCGAGGCCAAGGGCAAGGAGGATCTGGTGTGCAGGTTGAAGAAGTCCCTTTATGGACTTAAGCAATCTCCGAGGATGTGGTACCAGAAGTTCGACACCTACATGCTGGAGTTGGGTTTTGAAAGGTCGAATTCGAACCATTGTATCTATATCCAAAGGAAGGGAGAGCACTTCACTTTCTTGACACTTTACGTAGATGACATGTTGCTCGTAGGGAATAGTGTCAAAATGATCCAACAGGTGAAGAAGTTGCTCTCGGCCAAGTTCGAAATGAAGGATTTGGGGCCAGCAAGTGTGATCTTGGGGATGCAGATTACCAGGGATAGAAGCAAGAAGAGGCTTTGGTTGGGGCAACAAAGGTACGTCGAAGAGGTGTTGAAGAAGTTTAACATGGCTGACTGCAAGCCTGTTGGTGCCCCTATGCCCGTGGGGAATAAACTATCTGCGGAGATGTGTCCCAAGACACATGAGGAGAAGGAGGACATGGTGAAGGTTCCATATGCTAGTGCAGTGGGGAGCCTCATGCACGCCATGGTTTGTACTCGGCCTGACATAGCACAAGCAGTGGGAGTGCTGAGCCGGTACATGGCCAAACCAGGGAAGGAGCACTGGAATGCTGTGAAGCGTGTGTTCAGGTATCTTCGGGGCACTTCAAATTATTCTATATGTTATGAAGGTGCTGAAGCTGGAAGAGTCCTGGACGTGGTCGGACACGTGGACTCTGACTGGGGAGGTGACCTGGATAGCAGGAGGTCCACCAGTGGGTATGTTTTTACATTATTTGGTGGTGCTGTTAGTTGGATGAGTCGGCGGCAAGGAGTAGTGGCACTCTCGTCGACGGAGGCTGAGTATATGGCTCTTACACATGCCAGTAAGGAAGCCATATGGCTGAGGAGGTTGTGCTGGGAGCTCGGTTTTGAGCAAGGTCCTGTGAAGATATGGTGTGACAGTCAAGGAGCTATTCAGTTAGCCAAGAATCCGGCTTTCCATGCTAGGACAAAGCACATAGACATTCAATTTCACTTCATCAGGGAAAAGGTAGAGAAGCAGGTGGTTCAACTGGAGAAGGTTGATACCAAGGAGAACAGTTCTGATTTTCTTACCAAGGCTGTGCCTGTTGCTAAGTTTGAATGGTGTGCAACAGCAGTGGGGTTGAAGAGGAAGATTGGAGGAGCTGCTCTCATCTGCGGAAGCTATCCAACAAGTGGGAGAATGTTGGGGTTGTGGAACACTTCCGGTCCTCTTGTTTCTCACACCGGTTAGCCCACGTGAGCTTAGAGGAATCGAAGTGTGATCCCCCTCCGACATATCTGGCGCCGACGACAGCGGGGGTCCGGGGGCAGCCGTCCCCGGCCCAGAATTTTTTGGGAGATGTTTTTTCTCCAGTCGTCGAACTGGGTTCGACGTTCGTCGAACTGGGTTCGACGTTCGTCGAACTGGGTTCGACGTCGAACGTCGAACCCAGCTCGACGTTCGACGCGTCGAACCCAGATCGACGTTCGACGTTCGGGCCGAGTTCGACGATCGTCGAACGCCGATCGGGCCGAGTTCGACGATCGTCGAGCGCCGTTCGGCGTTCGACGATCCTGTCATGCTGAAGCCTATTTAAGGCGTATTCCGGTTGTTTTTAGGGATACGGTCGATACGGACGAAACGTCGGCTTACGGCTGGTATACCTTTTGGAGGCGCATACGAGGAGATTGTTGGCGGCGATCCAGAAGGGGGTTATTCTCTTTTGTTTCTTGTCCAGAAGAAGGAGTTAAGGTAGGATCGGTTTAGATCCTTGTAACCTTGTGTAATCTGTATTTCTTTTGGTGATTACAAGAACTGAGAAGAGAATGGGAGAGAGGACGTAGCCCTGTTTTTGGGTGAACCTCTGTATATCTGTGTGTTTGTGTGCTTGCTTTGTTTTTTTTCATTTGTTTACTGCTTTATTCGGATTTCTGCTTCTCGGCGCTCCGTTTTTCCTACAGCACATGAGTACTCTGGTGAGATTGGTATGCCCCCTTCATATGCCATATGGCTCCTCCTAGAAAAGACTCGAGCTCGCATGATCAGTAGGCCTTCAATAGGTTCCTCAGTCGCGCTGACATGAATCCATGCATGATTGGCATCAAGTTGATTCAATTCTTTTCCTTATTTGGGATGTGAATAGGTGTAGTTCTACTCATTTTCCATTGATTTCACAGATCACCATTAACATTTTGAGTGAATCAAATGAAAAGCATTCTTCCTATTAATTTTATGTTGGCTTAACGATCACAAAAAGAGCTTTCTAGTGGGAGATCATACATGGAACCAAATTCAAGACAAATGAATAAAAATACATAAAACAGAACAATCATACCTCTCTATTGACTACTATGAAACGAAAAGTGATAATTCAATACGACTTCTTAGTTGAATTGAATTCAAACAATTACAGTAAAACAAACTGAACCTAATAAAACAAATTAAGTAGCCGCATGAAGCATACCTAGAAGCCCAGCAAAAGCAAGAGGATCAACAGGTACGCCCACACCTTCGACGGCATTCGGTAACACATTTCCAAGTTCGTCAGCATACGGACCTATGAAAACTTGAATAAAAGAAAATAGGGGATTGTTGTAGAAGAATTGGGGCCTTATAAATCTGTAAATTGATCAGCACTAAACTTCATTTAGCTAAAAGCACCATACACTTGAATCAAATTATCGTTCGAACCCCATTAAAACTTACAGTGCGTTGTCTCCTCCATTTAAGCTTCCATCTGTGATAAAAGCGGAGACGGCGAGCGCCAGTGAAGTCAGATAAGCACTGGCTGTGCGTGCAAACGGAATATCAAATAGCGCTTTCTTGTTGGGAAGCAACGATTCATAGTTATTGATCACGCCAAGGCAGCCTGTCCAATTTGACGGAATGAGAAAGGAAGGGCTTAGTTTTACGCCATAGCGTGCAGCCGTTATCCTTGTTGAGATCTGTTTTCAACTACAACTAATCAAATGGATTGATGTTTACAAAATAGTACAAGTAATGGGAAAAGAAAGAGCCTTACACTGGACGGGTTCATAAGTGATGCATACACTATTTAGTTTGCTATAGGGAAGAGTTTTTACAGTTGGATGCCTTGCTAGAACCTAATTGAAGATGAAACAAAGACCTAAAACTGATACTTATGCACAAAACTCGAAATCATTTTGTAATCCCATCGGTAACATTTTAAGATCATAGATAATAGGATTGTGATTTCTAACAAAATTTACATAGTAAAGAACAGCAGCCACACTACATCAAATTAATGAGTTAAAAAGGCCAATGTTTTACTCAAACTGGTTCAAATTTTACAGCAAAAACGTCTTAACTTTGTTTCGAAAAATCTACAAGTTATGTCCTTTGTAAACAGCATGAACAGTTAGTCCATTATTCAGTCAAGTAAATGGCAGACAAAGAATATTAAAGACATAGATCAAGATAATTATGGATCATTAGAGTTAATAATACAAAAGCTTCTTAAATAGTAAAGAACAGCAGCCACACTACATAAAATTAATGAGTTAAAAAAGGCCAATGTTTTACTCGAACTGGTTCAAATTTTACAGCAAAAACGTCTTAACTTTGTTTCGAAAAAACTACAAGTTATGTCCTTTGTAAACAGCATGAACATTTAGTTCATTATTCAGTCAAGTAAATGGCAGACAAAGAATATTAAATATATGGATCAAGATAATTATGGATCATTAGAGTTAATAATACAAAAGTTTCTTAAATAGTTTTCCAAAACTATAGGAGGCCTTTTTAAAGCATTTGTTATTAATCCACTTATATGAATCTATCTCATAGATTATTCCATACTAATTTCATATATATATATATTTGTAAGAAAGTTTTCTAGAATTGCAGTGTCGGAGTCCGCCCGGGGTACTAACTCTTAAGAATGAATGCGTTTCAGTGTAGATTTAAGGTCTAGATTCAGATTTTAATAAAATCAAATATAGGATAAATATTACTATGCATCTAATTAATGGACTAAAATGATCATTTATGAACTATAGCATACCTCAGAAACCCCTAATATGGTGAGGAACCCACCAAAAAGTGGTATCACATCAGCCAAATAATCTTCAAATCGTGCATCGGGTTTAAGAAAGAATCCGCTGACCAAAGCTATCGTGCCAAAAGTTGTGACACATAATAAAATGGCGCTAAGATATCCCCAAGGCGTACTCAACTTTGAAAATTCAAACTGAAGATCTATTTCTGCTTTAGGTTGAACCATGCACACCTGCAAGTTGAATGATTTTGTTCTGTAACAAGTAATTTTGAAAAACTGGGGAGAAGTACTGCATAAAGTACATACAAATGAAGCATGCCTGCGAGCAATCTCAAATGAAGAATTAAGCAATATGATTACAAAGTATATTAGTTTTTTCATAAAAAGATTTTGGTTTGAAGGATTCATGGGCGTGAAAATTCTATATGTTGAGGTATATTGATATAATGGTAACGGGTCCTTAACGGGTTTTGTTTGGATCTGTTAGGGCATCCAATAACCCGTCGTCGAATATTTAGGATTACGCCTATAAATACACCTGCTGGGGGACAACGTGGAGATCGTTCCAAACTTGACGGTCACACGGGATGCTTCAAGCACAATAACATTCTCGAAGTTTTTGTTTCGTGCGTCCTAGCCCCCACACCCGTGAATCGCCACCGCTCTCGTTTCTCTTCTGTGTTGGTGAAATTATCGTCGCTCCTGTGCGAAATCGGATAGAGGAGATCAAGAAACACCGTCTGCCGACCAAGGCTTTTTCTCCCGCCGCCTGAAAGGAGAAGCCGGACGCCGATTGTGGATCTGGAAAAATCTTTTCTTCCCGTCGCGTGCTTGGGATTTTTCGCTTGCGCCGCTGCCATTCAGAGTAGCAGGGATCTGTTTGCGTCAGTCCAGTGGGCCGCCCGCCAAGAGTCGATTGCCGCAGCCTTGGAAGCCCGTCCCCTGTCGTCGTTGATCTACTACCGATTAGGTCGGAACTGTCCAGATCTAAGTCACTCATGCCGATCCCTGTTCTGGCCCGCCACTGTGTGCTTCCCCGTCGTCGATCGCGTAGAGAGTGAATCGCGTCGCGTAGGATCACCGCTCTTCGTCGGCGTTTTCAGATCTGCGCATCTCTTGCCGCGATCTAGGGCAGCCGCAATTTTCTCTCGCCAGAAATTGCACATCCGGCCACCACCGCTGCTATCAGAGATTCAGTCACCGTTGCTGATAGAAGAAGAGTCCATCGCGATCTAGGGCAGCCCTTTCCTTCTGCAACTCTTGATCGCAACAGGAAGAAGGATCTGGTTGTTTCCCTGCCTGAAATCTGTTGTGTTTCTTCCGTGGGAAATTTCTTCCCCGTTTACAAGGCCGTGAAGATTTGATTCTGCAGTGAACTTCATTTTGGTTGTCGTAAATGAGATGTATAGAGTCTAACAAATGAAGTTGTAAATCAAGTTAGTTCAAACCTGATAGTTTCTAAGACTTTAAATGCAAGACTAAAAACGTGAACTATAGAAAACTACTCATGTTAGCTAAAACTCATAATATCCCCTTAGACACAACAATCAAGTTTGATAAATGTGAGATTTGTGCTCAAACTAAGATAACTAAAATATATTTTAGTCAGATTTCTAGGAACACACAATTGATAGAGTTTATACATTATGACATATATGACTACAAAAGTTTTGTCACAAGAGGAGGTCAGAAGTATCTGATAACCTTTATTGACGACTACTTTAGATTTAGCCACAATTATCTCCTTAAATTCAAAGATGAAGCTTTTGAAAAATTTTGTATATTCAAAAATATGGTTGAAAATCAACTTGACATGAAAATTAAAAGGCTAAGAAGTGATAGAGAAGGAGAATATGTATCATGAGAGTTTAGATATTTCCTCGTCAGCAATGACATTATCCCTGAAACTACCTCCCCATACTCACTTCAATCCAACGGTATCGCAGAGAGGAAAAATAGAACTTTAACAAAAATGCTGAATTCTATTTTGTTGACTACTGGTATGTTTGCGGCCTATTGAGGTGAAGCTATGCTCATGTCAAATCACATTCTTAATAATGTTTCTCATGCAAAGTTGAAATAAATATCATATGAGCGTTGGTTTAAGAGACCTCCTAGATTTGACAATCTTAAGACTTGGGGTTGTATCGCTTATGTTAGGATACCTGACTCTAGAAGAGCTAAGATTGGACCTACGAAAAACATACGCGTCTATCTAGGATGTGCAGAGGATAGTGCTGCAGACAGATTTCTAGATCTCACAACCAACATGTAATAGAATCTAGAGATGTTGTTTTCTTTGATAATAAGTTCCTTAAAAATAAAAATCTGACTCTTTTAGGTCTGTCAGCCACTAATATTGAGACTATTGTTGAGCCAGAACTAAGAATATCTGGCATTGAGCTTATAGACACTAGTGGTTTAACATCTAAAAGGTTATCTAATAGAAAACGAGTGTCTAAAAACTTCGGTACAGACTTTGTGATTTATCAAGTTGAAGTTGATCCATCTACCTATAAGAAAGCGATGCAATCTAGAGATTTTTTATTATGAAAAAAAGTCATAGATGATAAGATGAATTCTCTTTTGAAAAACCACACTTGGACTTTAGTTGACTTACCCAAAGGAGCTAGAATCATTGTAAGTAAGTGGATCCTGAAAAAGAAGTTAATTTCTGCTGTGAGTATCGCCAAATACAAAACATGTGTAGTTGCAAAAGGCTTCACTCAAGTGAGTGGTATAAACTATTTTGATATATACTCACATATTTGTCACATTGCGACAATTATGATTTTTCTCAGTTTAACATGTATTAAACATTTTATCGTTCATCAGATGGATGTCAAGACTGCATTTCTTAATGGATATCTGACCGAGGAGATCTATATGCACCAACCTGAAGGGTTTGTCGTATAAAGTCTAGAAAATAAGGTCTGTAAGTTGTTTAAGTCACTCTACGGATTGAAGCAAACACCTAAATTATGGCATGAGAAATTTGACACTTGTGTTAAAGTCATGAGTTTCAAATTCACTTATTAGATAAATGTTTGTATGTAAAAACAAGTTTAAATAAAGTTGTAATTACATGTTTGTACGTTGATGACATGCTAATTCTGGGTACTGATCAGACTGAGGTAAAAGACATGAAAGTTACATTAACGAGACAATTTAGCATGACAGACTTAGGTGTTGTGAAAACTATCCTAAGAATTAAAATGAACTTCACTAAAAAGGGTATTATCCTAAGTCAGAGTCACTACATTAGAAATCTACTAGAAAAGTGGGGTTACGATAATAACAAAAAGATAAGACTTCATACGACTACAACAATAGACTGAAACCGCATAAAGGTTCATCTATTAGACAACTGGATTACTCTAAACTCATAGGAAATCACATGTATGATATAACTTGCACTAAACCTGACATCACATTTACAGTCGGCATGTTGAGTAGATTCACTAGTAACCCAGGGAAGGCCACTGAAATGCCTTAGAAAGGCTAATAAGATACTTAAAGTACACTGAGAAGTATGCTTAATTTTACAGTGGACATCCTCCAGTGCTTTAAGGGTATTCTGACGCCTCCTGATGCTCAGAAATTGGCGATAGTAAATGCACTAGTTGTTTTATGTTTACTCTAGGAGGAGATGCAGTAGCTTGGAACTCAAAAAGACAGACGTGCATTGCACCATTCTCTATAGAATCGGAACTCTGTGTTCTAGCTTTAGCAGAAAAAGCAGAGTGAATAAGAGATTTGATAATGGACATTCCAATGACGAGTCTGAAAATACACTATATTTCGATCTTTTGTGACAATCATGCCACAAAGACCATTGCAACAAATACGTTATTCAATGAAACCGAAGACAACTAAGAATGAAATAGATCTGGTTGACCTATCTCACTAGTCAGGGGTAATCTCCCTATTGGACGTGAGATCAAAAGATAATGTAACAGATGTCCTTACCAAGGGCTTATGTAAGGTTCTAACAACTAAAACATCGAGAGAGATGAGATTAAAGTTCATTTAGTAAGACTTAATACCTTGCTTATATTTTAAATTTTAGAACCGTGGTCTGCTTACATTCAAGCATCTAGAGTGAGTACACTGAAGTATTTCAGATGTTATCTGATGAAAAGTCAGAGATGAATAGTTGTCAGTTATTCTAAACTTGATGATTTACGCAATTATTTTTATTCAAAAACTGATTTTGGTATCATTCCAAAAAGAAATACTGAAGTTGTTAATATGTGTCATGATATTATGATTATTAGTTATGTTATTCCAAACTTGATGATATAATGATCACAGTTTGTTGTATCATTTCAAATTTGATGTTATAACATAATTGTAAAATAGCTAATAATAATCTTAATAATCAAAGAAACATGATTTGATTATATGAAATCAATTTTCTATTTTTTTGTAAATTAAATAGAGATGCTGATTTGTGATTTTTTCTTTCTTTTTAGAGTATTACGTTCTTTTACTGCTAGAACTAATCATGTTATCTTTGATAGTAAATGTTTGAATTCATAGAGATTTATCGCATGACATTTATATTATAACTGTTTGCAAATCAAAATGAAAATGAAGGAGAGAAAGTTGATTTTGACCTGGATGACGATGATCTGTTGCTTGTGTAGACCAGAGATCAGTCATCAATTTGAGTTTTCAATTTTATTTACTGTTATGTTTGGAACCATGTGTTTGAGTTTAGATTTATCCGTACTCTAAAACTCATATCAATGTTTCTGAAAAACTCATGTTTGTTTTTATTAACTCTTGTTTTAAGTGACTTATTTTGTATTATCATTTATATACAATATATGAGGAGATTGCTGAGGTATATTGATATAATGGTAACAGATCCTTAACGAGTTTGGTTTGAATCTGTTAGACATCCAATAACCCATTGTCGGGGATTTAGAGTTACACCTATAAATACCCCTTCTAGGGGCATCGTGGAGGTCGTTCCAAATTTGACGGCCACACGGGATGCTTCGATCGCAGTAACGCTATATAGATTTTATATAATCCTTTGAAGTTATTAAACATAAATCATCATTTGAACACGAACGAACAAAATGGAGAATAAATGAAGAGAGATTGCTAAAATTGCTCGATCATAAGAAAATCATGTTGCATCAACTGAAATTTCTAAATGAAAGGATGCTTCATCTTGAAATCCCAACTCTGGGTGCTTGTACCAAGAAACATCTTGTTAAGCATGTTTTTCTATTATTATTATCATTATTTTTTATTTTAAATTGTATGGTTTAGGGTTTTGACATGTGAGCCCCTCCCTCCCTATATAAGGAGGTGGATTGGGAGTTAGAATTATCTTTTATCTTCTAGGATTTGAGATCTCTCATTTGGAGAAGGGCTTCTAGAAGAAACCAGCCTCCTGAAATTGGGCACGAGCATACCTCGTGATTGTATCATATTGTTGTCTATTGCAAGTGTTGTTTTCTTCTTCTTCGTAACACATCTAAATAGTCTTCAGTTATTCCAAGGAATCAGGAATTCAAGCACAACAATATAGAGGTAGTTCTCGCTTCTTTTTTCAACTAATCGGGTAGCTTGTTCTAATCTAATGATTTATTTCTTACTAATGGTAAGTAACAGTCCTTGAGCACCAACTAGAAAGTTTTAGTAACTTTAATGGAGAACCTAAGAGTTTATCATACATCTGAATACACCGACTGTGTCTAACACATCAATAAACCTAATGAGGTTCATAAACCAATACCACCATTAGCCTTATCCCAACTAATTAGTCAGCTAGTTAAGCATGAGGATACAAGCATGTCAATAATTTTGTATATGCAGTGTTGATGCCAGTGTCACAAAGATGAAGAATTTTAATGGTGAGAATCAGAATCAGAATTTGAAATATACCTGCTTAGTTATATCATCCTTCTTCTCCTCCATAAACCACAAGACCACTTCCCTGCCAGCTGCCTCTGAAAGTTTCCTTTGTAATTTTGGCATGATTTCATCAATGGGTTTCCTCATATTCCCGATGAAGATTCCTCCATCACCAAATCTCCTCACATCAACAGCAAAGAATGTATCGTACCCAAAACAACTCTTCAACTAGAGAAACACTCAAGGAAAGAGAAAGCTGCCATTAAAAAAAAAAAATCCTCCTTTAACAAATAACCCCCAAAGAAGGAAGGCTTACTTTGTTGAGATCCAATGCTTTGAAAGCCTCCTCCGCCTTTTCCAATCTTTCCTTCTCCCTGGACAGACTATCTCTAGCCGCCCACTTGAAGAAGCCGGCAATGGGGTTGCTCTCCGCCTCCTGGTCAAGTTCTCGAAGCTTCCGATCTGCCCTCTTCTTCTCGAGCTTGATAGCCGCCTCAATCGATGGGTTACCCATAAACCTCTTAAACTCCTCATCGGTCTTCCAGTCGACTTCCTGCTGTTTCTTCCGATTATCTTCTTCGTCGTCTTTCCCTCCTCCGCCATTAGAATTCGAAAGTCTGTCTTCCTCCGAGACCACGGCAACAGAAGAGGGAGGCTTGGTCGGCTCTTCTCGGTCTTGGGCGGAGCACTTTAGAGGAATTCTGAGGTGGAGTTTAGAGAACGGGGGAAATGGAGGAGGAAGAAGAAGACGGGAGCTTTGGCGCAAAGGTTGGACCTTCGGGCGGAAGGATGTGGGAAAGAGATGCAATTGAGAAGAATGGAAAGCGTGGGAAGCCATGGATGGAGGAGATGAGTATCTCGGTCGGAGCAGATGGGAATGAAGGCGTTGGAATTCATTTTTCAGGAGGATTTTGGAGTGGAAGAGAAGAGAAGAGACGGGTCTAGAAGACTGGATGAGATACCGACTGTTGGTGAAGTGTAAAGTTTGTGTGGATTGTGGGGCAACCCCTTATCATTCTTTCTTCGTCCTGTTTTAAAACCCGGAGGGTAGGGGGTCGGGGAGGCCTCTCTCTAATAATCATACCTGTTTTTTTTAGGCCTCTCATACTTTATTTTTGCATTTTGTCCTTTTTTCCGGGGTATGAGGAGAACTAGAACAGTTTTGTTGCAGGCTGCTTCGTAAGATTCGGATTCTCTTCGTTTCAAATGAAATGAAGGGAATCCATTTCATCATCTAATGGATACGAGAAATTTAAAATATATCTAGTGATGGAGATTTTTTGATTAAAAAATATAAAAAAGGAGGGGAAATGGTGAATCCGTCGGACAGGCTCTGGACACAAATCGATTTGTGTCCGGGACCTGCGTGATTATAGGGGCGTGTCCTATTAATTCCTTCTGTTTTATTTCGCGGGAACCGCCTATTTTCAGTTCATGTTTAGCATGCGCAGTTAAGTTAAAAGATAGACATAGCTACTTAATTCCTTTTTCCCAACTTCGACTGTGACTTACTGCACGATTCATCACCTGGACAATCTGTGCGATGGAGTCATCATCATACTCGTCGAAGATAAATGAGGTTAGCATAAATCTTTTTCCTCTTCCCTGTTTTGTATTTATGATTTTAAAAAGCAAGGTATTTCAGGTAGCTATGACAGAAACGAGCACTTGTGAACGCTTGAACATTCTTTTTCGGAAAGATGAACAGTAAAATATTTATGTTATCTCAACTAATACTACAATACCTAGGAGATAACTGAATTATTTGAGATACTTATGTAATATCTTGAATAATATTGATGTAACATTCATTATTTGGGATAAGTGAAATATCATCAGAGATAACTGAAATATCTGAGATACTTGTACAATATTAATTTGCTTTGATGCAGGTTGAACACACCAATACATCATTCGAAATTGTTCAAAGTGAGGATGAAACTCACAAATTATATTGTGATTATGCACGTAGAAATGGTTTTAGTGTTCGCAATGAACATCGATTATTATGATCATGTACAAATATTTTAAAATCAAGAGAGTTTTGTTGTAGTAAGGCTAGTGTTAAGAGAGTTCCTAAAATTTCAGATAGTGCAGTTAAATATTGTCGGATGGACGGCAGAATAAATTGTCCTACAATGATTATTTTTAATACCGATGAAGAGGGAAAAAATATGACAGTTGGGAAATTCATTGAGAAACATAACCACACACTTGTCAATGCAAAAAATCAATATCTCCTTCGATCTCATAGGATCATTAGTGAGGAGAAGAGTGCTGTTTTGAAATCAATGACCGAAGCTGGAATAAAGACTGTATCCGCATATAATTATCTCGTTGATGAAACTAGAAGTTTGCAAAATGTTGGTTTTTCCAAAAGTGATGCGTATAATTTCATAGCGAAAGATATAAGCTCAAGAGTAAACCGTGAGGATGCAGCTAGCCTCCTACAACTACTGAAGAGTCAGATAGTGGATGATAGTATGTTCCCATATGAGATCCAAACTGATGATTCTAATAGGTTGACTAACTTTTTATGGATGGATGGCCTTACAAAGATTGATTATGAATGCTTTGGTGATATTATTACTTTTGATTCAACGTACCAGATGAATAGGTACAATATTGCATGTGCGTCTTTTGTGGTATCTCAACAAGATAAAAACTTCGCCAGATACATATAAATTCTCTCATATACAAATAAAAATCTCTAAATACAATGAAAATAGCTAGGATTCAACTCAATCATCTCAGTTAAAAGTCCAATAGATAACAACTAGAATCGAATACGATATTTTTATACTCACTTCAAGCAAACAAAGTTGATTTCGCCTCAAAAACAGATCTATAGTTAGGGTTTTATGAAGAACAACAAGAACGATCCATTATAGTACCCTAAAGCTATCGGAGGTGATGAAGAATAATACACTACTTTTGAGAACCGCGGAATGCCATCAAAGATTTTGAAAATGGCCAGAAAATACGCTGGAGAAGAAGGCACTGCCGGAGTCGATGGATAAACCCTTTGCGTTGTCTCTGGAGGAGAGAAAGCGTTATGCGAAAAGAACGCTCCCCCCAAAATAAGATATAACTGAAAGGGAAAATAAAGAAATAATATTCCACATGCCAGCAATCATGAGGGCCCCAGACATAGATCTGTGTCCGAGACCCGGACAAAAAAATTTTGCTAGCTTGAGAGGGAGTCAAACACACAAATAGTTAAAAATAAAATCAACAAGATGTTTTACGTGGAAATTCTAGAAAGAAAAAAAACATAGGACGGGATGCCTAGCTCTAACAAAATTTACTAGTCGTAGGAGGTTACATGAGCTAGAGTTCTTGCGAGGGTGATCAGTCACGGCTCCTTTTACAAGTATCTTAAGGGAAAAATTAAGTCTTCAGCAGCGCTCGCGGGAGTGTCTCTGCAACAACATTCGTAGCATTCTTCACTGACATGCTCTACTGTTAGCAATCAATGATGCAAGTAGTCTTCAATGTAAGCAGAGAGAATGTTGAGCAGGGAAGCCAAGGCGGATCCAAGAAGTTTGATTAGGCGGGGCCCAATCAAACGACTACGAATTTTTTTATGATCAATGTTTATACCAAAATTTGCACATGTAATATATCACAATTGGGTCAGAAAAAAGAATTGTTTCTTATTACAGCTTATCTATTTAGAGATATTTGGGTTATATCTTTAATCAAATTTCAGATCAAATAAAAAATTGTGTGATGCTGACCTGGTCTTTGTTATAATACACATAATATTAACTTTTTAAAAAATTGAGATGTGAGAATATAAAGAGTATCAACAATTCTAATTTCATTTGTTTGCTTGTTCAGGGCTTTGGATTAAATGTTGGTGTGATGAAGTAAATAAATCTCAGAAAAAAAATATGTCGGTTACAATGAAAATATTTAAGATGATCTCCTTGCAACAAAGTATGAGTTGCAATAAAAGTGTAAAGTGTCATCATTAATATTAAAACATTTGACTAAACCCCAAAAAATTGTGTGAACGCGTGCTCCTACTATACAAAATGAGAATTTCCACAAAGGGGCCCCGAATCATTGAAGAAGTTTGGGAAACTCATAGTCAAAGTTCAATGGCTCTGATCTCGTGTACTCTTAGGCTGTAATAAATAAGACACTAGTAAAATAAGCAAAATTATAAGAGTTGAGTAAAGAAGATGTCATACTATATTGTGTCGAAGATGGCGCTAGTGTTTTTTTCAGAGATTTCGAAGAAGCTATGAGTAAATAAGAAGGTAGACTTAGCGAGTTCAAAATTAGTTGCAGATATCTCAACTAGATGTAAATATGTTAACTCCACAAAAATTAATTGAATCAGTTAGCTCTCTTATCATATTTCTCTTCTTCCAACAAAAAAAATGTAAACGTACTCTTCTTTCCGGATCCTTTTCTCTCGTATTCAGACAATTTTTGATGTATAAATAGTCAAAATTCATTGGCTCGCGAGTGAAATTCAAATTCATCATCTATTTTACCAAAATTCTGTGGGTGGGGGTGTCCCCCCCCCCCCACCTCTAGATTCGCCCCTGAGGAAAGCCAACAAGGAACCAAGTCTTTGACGAAAAAACTAATAGTTTTGTCTTCTCTTCTTGTTTGTGTCCTTGAAAATAAAGATCCTAGTGTCTTTTTATAGTTTTTTTGATGGTCGCACCAGTAATTGCGCCCCTCTGGTTCTGAATGACCGAATGAGAATGCACAATTGTGGTCACCTAAATCGTTAATTTCTAGAAAATGATGGTCACGTCCCCGCCCCGAGCAACCCGGGCAGGTTCGTCGGCGAGATAGCGGTGGCGACAGAGACGCGCAGGAAGAGAAGCATGTGGAGGGGCGTGGGGTGCTCGGGAGTGGCGAACCGTTCTTGCGATTCAGTCTGGGTTACGATCTCGAAATGCTGATCTAATTCGGATAAATTTTTGGGGAACTCAATCAAGCTTAAAAAATTCTTTCATACAAATTATCATGCGTAAATCTTCTAAATTTAGTTGGAAATCCTTCCTAATCACCTCTCCTGCACATGCACACTTCAAGAGAAAAATCTTCTTAGATAACGCAATAAACCACAGTCGTGCCATCATAAAGAAATCAATTGGGAACTCACCAAATGGATATGAGTGGCCGGTGATCGGAGAAGGGATGTCCACAGCGGGAAAGACAGACCAGGGGCAAGGGTGAGGAGAAGAAAAGGTTGTCGGACCGAGTTATTAGTGCTGGTAGCTAAAGAACTGCTGGGATCATTCAGTTTTGATCCTAGCAACATTTGATCCTTGCATATGTAATAATCATTGTTACTAGCAGTACTCTTTACAACTAGGGCAAACTATTGATTCCTTGTGGACTAAAAAAAGACTCTTATTCTATACAAAGAAGTTAGTTTATATATTACCTTTGAAATCCTACATAAACATCCCATCACATGCTCCATTTGGTAACAACTCCTTCAACACACCCTCAATTTGATTGAAAAGATCGCCTCCACGTAAAAAGACCAAAAACTTTAGAAACACCGGCGAATGAAACGAGGCATTATCCTTCAACCCACTCTCTTCAATTGAAGTAAGCAATGCATTCTTTCTTTAGTTCATTGACATTTATCATTTTAGTTTGTAAGCTATTTTTTTTCATTTCAAAGGCTCAAAGCAGTCATCTCTTGGCACAGAAAAAGTGCAAATTGTAAGCTTTCAAGCACAGCCATTGAGGGAGAGGGCTTGATTCCTCTGTATTATAAAAGTAGGCATTTGTTTTACTCATTTCTGACACCATGATGTCCAACTCTTGAGTTAAGTTTAGGATAGTCCAAAACAAACATTTGATTATTGTTTTGAAAGGTTGAACGGGGTAGCATTGCTCTTTAAATTGTGTTTTATTTTCAATTGTTTCAGTCAACCTCGTCAAGTTTATTTGGTCTACTCAATTTGCAGGTTTGTAACTTCATTGCATATTTACAGGGCAACATATGTTTAGCTTATTCATAGAAGGCGCATGCATTGGGTTTTGATTCACTGCAATTATTCCTTTTTTGTATCCCCGCCATAGACTCTGATTGATTGCTTTCATTCTTTTATAGAGTTTGCTGAATAAAGTACTAGCATCTCGTAAAATTGAATCAACTTCACCCGTAACGTACCTTGTATCGAAGAACAATAATTGTTTGGAATGTCTCATGAAGCAAATTGGATAAAACCCCCAAAACTCTTCCATGACCCTAAAAAACTCACAATTACTCCACTCATCTCTAGACTACTAGATAAGGCAAACTACTTTTGCCCCAGACAAACATAAATTCCTCTAAATGCAACGTGGCTCAGTGAGGCGGCCGGACACCTCCATCCAGTCTAATCATCTGTGTTCATGCCATCTATTTTCCGTTTTACGGCCTAAGATCTATGTTTTTCATAGCACAAGGGCAGTTCACCGTTGAACCCCTCTTAACTTGTTAAATTCCGGGGATCATGGTTCAATAGGGCGGGACTTCAACCTCATCCCCATCAAGCTCAAATGTTCAATCTTCATCAGAATCATCCTACGGACGATCAGCAAAGTGAAATCTATGGGCAATTCAGGTACAACGATGTTTCCACGGACTAAGAAACAAAAGCTTTGGAGAAGAACCTGTGAGACTTGTCGCATCCCCGGGTAGTGATTGGGCGAGTTCTGTCGATATCTATGAAATAATTACATGATAATTACTGCAGCAGCATTGTCATGCATGAAGAATTTTGGACATGAACCAACTAAATGAAACCTACAATAGCATATTGAGACAATCAGTCCACCATTAATTACTATGGTGAAGGACCAACTTATCATGGCCAGACCAAAAACATCGAGATCCAACATCATTCTATAGGAGAGTTGACTGCAACACCACATGTATTCGATGTAAAGTCTAGATGGTAACGCGGTCAAACACATTTTAATGTAATAGGTGCATTAATCTTTACTAGAATATAGTTAATACTCTTTTTTTTTTCAAATTCACTTCTTGCTTCTTCAGAGAGCTTCATGGGCAATCCACCTTTTGAACATGCCAAAGCATTCGGCAGGCCTTTTACCGGGTGTCACATGACTCCCACCCTGTAACCAAAACTTAAAGCCTATACAATGCCTAGAAGTTTCATTTCATCAGAAAAGACCAAAATCTTAAAGAACTACATACCTTCACCGTCGCAAAAGTTAAGCCGTTTGAGAACAACACCGTGTATCTAAACATTGTTCGTGAATTGCGATTCAGCATGCAGCTATAAAGTTCATTTAAAAAGATGAATTTGGAGGCAGACTCACCCTGCCACTTGGTTGTCCACATGCCATGATCGCCAAGGGTCCAGGACCGAGTAGCCCAGTGATTTTATCCACTTCAATGCGCCCACAAATGGGACTTTCATATCATGGTCTCCACTGTTCCAACCACAAGTTTATAAACAAGTTTAGTGCTCCTTGCAAAAGTTATCCTGAATTTGAACCGACTGCATGCTAATAAGAGCATTACTTGTACACCAAAGCCCGGTAGCCTCGACCCGTTAGATTGCGGTGATAAGGTAAAGAGCTAGGGATGCTACGTTTGTAATGATATGTATTCACGTGGAAGTCACAGCGATGCCATCGCCCAACAGATCCCTGTTGTCACGTCATTCGCAGAAATTCACACATAAAAGGTCAGAAAAAACACGCTGTGACACCCCCAAACTCTCATCCATCGCTAGAGCGAACAGTTTGAATTTTGAAACTCAGCTTGTTGCTCACTCAAAATTTGACTAGAGTCCTGTCCACTCCAATTGGCAAGGAGTTTTTGCTCCGGTGAGTCTGGACAAAAATACCACCGCCATAGAATGTATGTTTGGCATGACAAGGGTTATGACCGCCACCAAAAAAAGAAAACTAATTTTAGACATAAAAGTGATGAAATTCCTTAGGTGAGATTGGGCGTTCATGAATGACAGTTCATAACCAATGCGTTCACGATTGCCACACCGGGCCAATCAAAGCCTGCGTCGAGCTGGAAATGAAATTTTTGCTTTCAAAATGAACAAACTACCCACTATAGTGGGATAAAGGCTTGAGTGTTGTTGTTGCTGTAAGTTGAACAAACTCGTATTGAAATCGGCTATACATCTAGACCTTATCCACAGAGTGCAACTTCCTAGAAAGACAATTGATCCAAAGTGTACACCAGCGTACGCACTTAGATTTGAGTCCCGAAGAATTTTAATCATTAGACAAAAAAGGCACCACAATATTTAAGAGTTTTTATTTACTAAAAAGGAGCATAGACATACCTCCTTGATATGTAGGGCCTGTCTCACAAAACGGTTGTTTGCCCAGTAATTGGCGAGAAGATCACCATTCTGCACAGCATATTATTACTGGTAAGATATATCTTGTGTGAAATTTTACGAACTAATTGAGAGATTAAGTATCAACTTAACTATACAGTTAGCATCAAGAATCAAAGGCTTGCTAAGGGACTCGACATAGTTCTCCTGTAGAGATCTACGAGATTCAACAATTTCCTCTAAAGTTGATGGTTCATCGTCACACTTCGGGTCCAGTATGCTATACACATTAATTTCTGAAAGATGCTGCAGGAATTTTTCCATGAGAACCGCTCAACCTTTAAAGAGCACATGTGGTTCAGAAAATTTTACTCACGTCATTGAAGACATTGAGATGTGCAGCACAAAGAGCATTCTTTGGATTTTCAAAGTCTTCTTCAACACAATTATTTTCAAGAAGCTAATAGAAGAGGAGAACAGAAAATTTAGTGATTCCGGCATGTTTTAACAAATAAAAACTGAAGTAATTGCCAAAAACACTCTGGACTGCGCATCATAAGCCACTTTGACCCCAAATTTTTCTTGCAATGAATCAGAAAAGCAGCACCTTATAGAGTTCCTTTGAAATTAGTCCTAGTCCATAAGCATGGGACGCTTGAGTGTTTTTATCCACTTTTTCACCCGTTATAGCATTGCCTATTAAGTAACCCTGAAAGTATTTGATGCCCCAAAAAAAATGCAAAAATTATGAACTGCACCAGACGTCAATTTCAGCCCATAAACTTTTTTTTCATGTTTGAGAGGAAACAACGTCATATACCTTGATATTGACTAGTGGTTGTTGGCCTTCTTCATTTCCTGTGACCGTTATCATAGATGGTAAACAATTTCTTCACAAAAAAACAAAATAGTTGGAGGTATATGTCTTCACAAGAATTGGAAATTCTCTTACCTTGAACAATCTCATGAGCAACAAGTGTAGCCATTTTTCCACCATATGATTCACCTCCCATGTAGAAAGGATTTGAGAGAAAAAATGGATGATCAAGAAGCCACTACAGTATTTTCAACACAATATATGAGTCATTTATCACAGTACAGGAACAAACATACACGTTAAAAATACATAATGAGTGGGTTATGCATGCACCTTTTTGAGAAACTCATATATTAGTTTTTTGCATGCCAGTCATCGATGATGTAATCTTTATCAGTTTTTAAATATGAGAATCCAGTACCAGATGGCCAATCCAAGAAAATCATGCTTGCAATCTGAAATCCAAACTAGCTAATGAGAGAGAATTCTATTATAAGTATATATAACTAGAAAGAAATTGGACAATGGTGCTAAGTTTTTCACCTTCGTCCAAGCATGAGGATTGGAAACTATGGTTGGCAAGCTGCCATCAAAATCATCAGTATAAAATCTGATAGGGCCTGCAAACAAAAAATCAATAAAATCAGAAAGAATTTCCATATCTTTGTTTAAGATGCTCCTTTTGTTAGATGAGCTCATATAAAAGGAACCGGGGTTTCATATGCAGTTTTATTCAATTGCGTCTTGACCTAACGGGAGAAGGTAACATGGTTTCAGAGGATAGGTTCTCGCCGATCCCGCCTCCTGCGCCTGTCGCGTTCTTCGCTTGATCCCGCCGATCAATCGACCGATCCCCGACTGCGGCTCCATCCCCGACGGCGGCTCCTCCCGCTGGTTTGGATCCCGATCTCGACCGTGCTTCCAGGTTATCGTTGCTGATCCCGATCCCGATCGCCTGTTCCATCCCGTCCGCAGCCTGCAGAGCCGTTGTTTTTCTGATCTTCGCGGGACCTCCTTCCAGGTTATCGCTGCTAGATCTGCTCCCGTTTGAGCTAGTTGTGTTCTCCCTTCTCCTTGCTACTATCTTCCTCTTCTCTGACGCTCTTCTCCTCCTATGAGGCCCTTCCAATGGCCTCATCTCAGATTTCGTACCTTTCGAAATCCGATATCATCCTTAATGGAACCAACAACAAGGAATGGTCTTCTACGATTCGCGTGCTTCTTCGTGAATTGCAGCTTTGGAGTCATCTTGATGGATCCACTCCCACTCCAAAATCCATTCCGTTTGACAATGCTTCCTCTCCTTCTGCAACTAGTGGAACGGATGCGTCATCCCCTTCTATCACTAGTGAGCAAGATTGGAAAAAATGGTATGATGATGACGTCCGGATTATTGTCATTCTTTGTCAGTTCGTTGAGATATCCATCCGTACAGTTGTATGTGATTTTCCCACCGCCAGGAAAATCTGGGATCATCTACGTCAGCTCTATCTGCCTTCCAACCAGGCGCAAAAGTACTCCTTGGTGCAGACACTTGCTTCAGCCTATCAGCACGACCGCTCCATTCAGACCTTCTTTGCGGAGCTCGGTGACTTATGGCGCCAGCTGGATTATTGTCTACCTCTGGTTTCCCCACGTGTGCATGTTGCACAACTATTGTTGAGGTGAGGGATCACCTGCGCATGTATGAGTTCCTCATGCGTCTTCGACCTGAGTTCGAGTCTGTTCGTGCTCAACTGATGCACAGGGTTGCTCCTCCTTCCCTACATGACTCTCTTGTTGTCGCTGAGGAGACCCATCTTCACTCTTTGGAGGGCATGCGCCCTGCCTCCTCGCCACACTCAGTTCTCGCTGCTCCTCAGCACGACTTCTCAGTACCTGATACACCAGTCTTACCTCTACCTCCTGGTATTAGTGCACCTGCTCCGTATCGCACGTCTTCAGCGGCTTTACCCAGTACTTTGACAGGCACACCACTGGGCTTCGGGCCATCACATCGCCATGGTCCTCGTTGTCACTACTGTTAATTTGGGACACATTCGTTCGGAGTGTCACAAGTTAAAACGTGCCCAAAGCCAGCATAGGGCACCTCATCGAGCTGCTCCTATCCTGCCACTTCCTCCTGACAGTCCTACCTCTATTCCTGATCAGATCATACAACTTGTTCAGCAGCTCTCTCAGAGTCGTGCCTCAACGTCCTCGACAGCTGTTGCCAGCCATGACTCTGTTTCTCAGACCGACTCAGCAGTTGCATCTGCCTCTGCAAGTATCACTAAGGTTTCCTGGTTACTTGATTTTGGTGCATCTTTTCATATGATCTTTGATGCAGCTCCCTTACTAAGGTTTCCTGGTTTCTTCTGACCTACGTATCATTACTGCCGATGGCACCACCTTTCCCGTTTCTAGTTGTGGTACCCTGCATACCGCCCATTTTCACATTTCTGATGTTGCCTATGTTCCTAAACTTTTCATGAACCTCATATAAGTTAGTCAGCTTGCTTCTCAAGATTGTCTTGTTATTTTTGATGTTTTTTGTGTAATGTGCAGGATCGTCACACAGGGACAATCATTTGAACTGGTCGTCGCCATAATGAGGTTTATGTGCTCGACCATCTCCGGGTTCCCTCCTCCACTTCGCTACCAGATTCATCTGTTGCAGCTCCCATTTGTCATTCGTCGGTCAGCTTTCTACAGTGGCATCACCGTCTCGGCCATCCCAGTTGAGCTCGGCTATCCTAGTTTGTTCGTCAGGTCTCTTAGGTCGTGTGTGTCTGTTGATCGCTCGCACTCATGTATGGGTTGTAAGCTTGGCAAACAACTACAACTCCCATATCGATCTAGCGAGTCTCGGTCATCTTTTCCTTTTTCTTTAGTTCACTCTGACGTATGGGGTCCTGCCCCCTTTATTTCAAAAGGAGCTCATCGTTATTATGTTATCTGTGTTGATGATTTCTCTCGTTATACATTGGTTTATATGATGCGTACTCGTACTGATTTCTTTTGCATTTACGTTGAGTTTGTATCCATGGTGTGTACTCAGTTCTCCATGTTTATCCGCACGTTTCGCTTTGATTCAGGGGGGATACCTATCACATGCCTTTTGTGATCTTTTGGCCTCTCATGGTACTCTACCTCAACTCTCTTGTACTGGTGCTCATTCTCAGAATGGCACTGCGGAAAGGAAGCATCACCATATCATTGAGACGGCTCGTACTCTTCTTATTGCCTCTCATATGCCTCCACACTTCTGGGTTGAGGCCATATCCACTGCAGCTTATCCTATCAATCTCCAACCATCTACTTTCCTATAGGGTAGCAGTCCTGGTGAGTGTTTGTTTGGTCGTCCTTCTCTTTATGATCACCTACATGTGTTTGGTTGTTTATGTTATGTTCTTTTTTCTCCTCGTGAGCGTACCAAATTATCTGCTCAGTCCACTGATCTTGTGTTTTCCTCGGTTATAGTCTTGAGCACAAGGGTTATGGGTGTTATGACCCTATAGCTCATCGTGTTTGTATCTCTCGAGATGTTACTTTTGTTGAGGACCGTCCCTTTTTTGTTTCATCCTCGCCTTCGTCTCCTTCCTTTACTCACAATTCTACTACAGTTGATGATGTTCTTTTTCTCTCTATACCATCACCTATGTCACATCCCTCTGAGTTATCTCACACCCAGTCTCCACCAGGGTCACCGTCTCCCGTCCTTCTTCCTGAGTCATCTTCACAGTCTCCTAACCTCCTTGTCCAGGTTCGTTCTCCCGTTCCTCCCAAGCCATCTCAACAATCTCCTGATCCTTATGTTCAGGTTCGTGTCCCATCTTTTCCTCAGCACTATGTTCGGCATTATGTTCGACGGTCTTGTCCTACATATATGTCATTTGCTCTTCTACTCCCGGTCTCTTCCAGTGAGCTACCCGTGGACGATCCTCCAGCACGACACTACCCCATTCGTAATCGGCACCCACCAGATCGGCTCAACCTTGCTACTCAGTTACTTGACCTATCAGCCCTTCCAGCGACTACTTGTGGTGTTCCAGAGCCTATTACCTACAGGGATGTTGCCTCGATTCCTGAGTGGCGCCATGTCTAACGAGTTTGGTGGTTTGGAGCGCACTTCTACTTGGGATCTAGTTCCTTTACCTACAGGTATAACCCTCATTACTTGCAAGTGGGTCTTCAAAGTGAAGACTCGCTCGGATGGCACAGTGGAGAGATACAAGGCCCGATTGGTGGCACGCGGTTTTCAGTAAGAGCACGGTCGGGACTACGATGAGACCTTCGCTCATGTGGCTCACATGACTACTATCAGGATCCTCATTGTCGTTGCAGTTGTCCGTCAATGATCCTTGTTTCAGTTGGATGTGAAGAATGTTTTCCTTCACGGTGATTTGTGGCAGGAGGTGTACATGCTTTCACCCTCAGGTCTCTCTACTGCTCCTGGTCTTGTCTGTCACCTTCGTCGAGCATTTTATGGTCTCAAACAGGCTCCTCGAGCCTGGTTTGAGCGCTTTAGTTCAACAGTTCTTGTAGTTGGTTTTCAGCCCAGCCACTATGATCATGCTTTGTTTGTTTACTCCTCACCACGAGGCCGGACTCTTCTCCTGCTATATGTGGATGACATGATTAGTACTGGTGATGATGCCTCTCATATTGAGTTTGCCAAGCATCACCTTCAGCAGCAGTTCCAGATGACTGATCTTGGCACACTGCGTTACTTCTTGGGCATTGAGTTCTCTGCCACTCCTACTGGCTACCAGTTATCTCAGTAACGCTAAACCTCAGACTTATTGGCTCGTGCTGCTCTGTCCGAAACTCGCACTGTTGCTACTCCTATGGAACTTCACCTTCAACTGCGTCCGGAAGAGGGCTCTCCTCTTTCTGATCCGACACGGTACCGTCATCTGATTGGGAGCTTGGTTTACCTCACAATTACTAGACCTGACATTGCTTTTGATGTCCATGTGTTGAGTCAGTTTGTGAGTGCTCCCATAACAGTTCATTATGCTCGCTTGTTGCGCGTCCTCCGATATCTTCGTGCTACTATGACTCGTGGTCTATTCCACTCCCGCAATAGCTCTCTCCAGTTACAGGCATTGTTGTGGATATCCTCCGACATGGCCGATATATCGGCCGACATAAAGGTTTCATTGACAAAACGACACGTTTCCGATTTTTTTGCAAAATATTCTTTTGGAATATATCCTCTGATATTTCTGCTATTAACCGATATATAGGTCGATATATCCCGACATTTTATCAATTGATGTTTGTCAATTTATTTTAATTAGTCTCTATAGTCTAATAGACAATAGACCAAACTTATTTCATTGTTTAAATTGTTTTTTTCCTTCCTCTGACTTTCGTCTTTGCTCAAGTCCGTCATCAACTTTAATTATGCATGATCTTTGCATTATGGACTAAATGTTCCTTATCTTTCATTATCATCGACAACTTCCCAATATTTTGTTTGTTCTTGTTTTATTTCACGTGTTATACCGTTATTACTAGTGCAACACAAAATATTTATATTAGTTTCATAAATTTAGGAGTTCAATAAATATCAAATAATCAATATATTAATATATATATATATTTAAAAAAGGATTAAATTTATAAATGATTACTCATATAAATAATTAAATATTAAAACCTGATATATGAAATATCCCCGATATATCCCCTGACATATTAAAATCGACATGAAAAACCTGAACCGACATGTCCCCGATATCCGACATCTACAACCTTGGTTACAGGCATATTCAGATGCTACATGGGTCAGTGATCCTATTGATCGTTGTTCTGCACCGGTTATTGTCTCTTCTTGGGCTCCTCACTCATTGCTTGGAAATTCAAGAAGCAGACCGACGTCTTTCATTCTAGCATAGAAGCAGAGCTTCGTGCCATGGCCACTATAGTTGAGGATATTGTCTGGATTCATTGGTTGCTTGTTGATATTGGCGTTGCTCCTTCTGGTCCTACCACTCTCTACTGTGACAACACCGGAGCCATCCAGATTACCCTGAATCCAACCAAGCACTCGCTCTCCAAGCACATTGGTGTTGATGTCTTCTTTCTTCGTGATCAACATGTTCAAGATACTCTTATTCCTCACTATGTTCCCACCGATCGTCAGCTTGCCGATTTGCTCACTAAGTCTCAGACTTGCGCTCAACAGGAGTTCCTTCTCTCCAAATTCTCGGTGTATGATTCCCCGTGAATTTGAGGGGAGGTGTTAGATGAGCTCGTATAAAAGGAACCGGGGTTTCATATGTAGTATTATTCAATTGCGGCTTGACCTAAAAGGAGAAGGTAACACCTTTCAAAAGGTTGCAAGAGTAAATTACGGAAAAGAGTCTCAAACATGAAAGGTGGTTGCGAGTTGGATCAGAAATGGACTTCCCAAGGTAATTTCCAGTTCGATGTGATGCTCACGTGTCCCAATACAAAAACATATAACACAATGAACTTGTTTAAGAACAATGCGATATTCCTACATATTTATTGGGCATTTTCAAAGTTTACTCCCAGGAGGATGTAGATTAATCCATTCTATTGTGATTTATTCAATGTTGGGAAAAAAAAGGAAATGTTAAAGCCCTGAGCAGTTCGGGATATAAAGTTCTACCATTTCTTCAGGAACAAAAAATAGAAATCTGGAAGGAAATGGAAGTATTGTACTGAGAGGATAAAGGACATCGATATCTTCTAGTGACTGTAGTGAGCTAAGATGATATGGATTCTCCAGCTGAACGCGAAGGTAGTGAACTATTAGTGACGGTGCCATTCATAATCCACCATTAGAGATAAGTGAGGTTAAGGGTGGTACATTCATAATCCGTCCATAAATTATTTGTATTTCATTTCATTTACTTCAATTTCCTCAAATTCAAACACATCTTTAACCCTTTGAGTTTATTAATGATATCATATTATTTTTCTAGCAATCTACATCTGTGTTAACTAATAAACATAATCATAATTAATTTTATGATTGCTGAACACTCATAATTAGAGTATTAAGTATTTTATTTAATGAATTAAACAATGATACCATAAATAATTGCATAATCACAATTTAGCAATTTAACTCATGATTATATATTATGTAGTTGCTATTCTAATAAACAACATTTAAATTTATTTATTTTGCATATTAATAGCATTTCAAAAATCTTTACCCTTTCTATGGATGCAAAAAGGAACTAAGAAATTGGCATATATTACATTTCTACAAAACCAAATAAGTATAAAGATATATAAAAAACTAAAGAAATTTACAGATAATAGCATTTTCTCATATTAAGTGTTGTGAAGTGATAAACCTAAACTATGAAATAAACCTTGAACAAAAACCTTAGTGACACGGGATATGCTCTGAAAGTGAACCATAAACAATGCAGGTGCAGTGTCGGGAAAATGAATCTTATCTAAACTAGGATGATGTGTTTGTGCAAAGAGTGATCCGATGGTAAATCCCAAATAGAATTACAGAATCAAACCTAAAGATTTAGCACAAGTATCCAGATAATTTTAAATAAGCAAGCTGACTGGGATTTCCTCCCCTTAGATGGCTAAAAGTTAATACGCAGGAGTTGCTGACATTGAGAACATCAGCCCTTACCGCTGAGAATCGGCAAGCTGTAACGATCTAGAGCCGCCCCTCTTTGGTTCTGCACCAGAGTAACATGTCCGGTCTCGCCACCGGGCTGCAGGCCAAGCACCCTAAAGCCTCTCCGCGCATGTTTCTCGGCAACGGCGCATTGTTAAGGTGCGTCTCGAACCCGCAGCCTCCTTGATAAAGAGCCTTCAAAAGACTCTTTATCACCAATTGAGCTGCACTTTTTTTATAACGATCCAGAGCCACCCTGCTATGGTTCTGCACCAGAGGAACACGTCCGGCCTTGCCATCGGGCTGCAGCCCAAGCACCCCAAAGCCTCTCCGCGTCTGTTTCTCGGCAACGGCGCATTGTTGAAGCAAGGTCTTGAACCTGCAATCTCCTTGATAAAGAACTTTCAAACCACTCTTTATCACCAATTGAGTTGCAGCTCATTTCAATGACCTAAATATTTTTGTCGGTGACCTAAATATTTTAATGACCAACCAAAATATTTGAATGACCAATCTCTAGCTCATTTCGACTACGAAATAAGGCCATTAAATGTGGGTGCTAATATTTGTACACCTTTAATGGCTATTCATACATCATTCATCAAAATAAAACTCCCATTTTATAAACCTAAAATATAATATTTGTACCCCACAATCCTAAACCCCCGCATTTCCACCAATCTCCCCGAAACCCTAAACAGTCGCACCCCCGCTACACCTCCGCCTGGCATTTCGTCGGCCCGGTGTTGCCTCCGGCAGCCACGCCTTTTGCCGGTTTCCACATTCTAGCGGCTCTCGATTTGCCGCTCCATCGTGCATTCCATTACCGTTCCCGATTTGCCGCTCCATCGTGTTCGCGCTTGCTGAATCCCGCCGGTCTCGACCCCGACTTCGCCGCCCTGCATTTCACCGGCTTCCACATTCCAACAACCGCCGGTCCGGATTCTCTTGTTGGATTAGGTATTAAGTTCATGTTGAATGCCGGATTTAGAGAAATAACATGCACTTTCCCAAACTTTCATAAGTAATATTGCAGACCTAGTCGTGAGATCTTACACTCCAATGTATAAAAGGTGTATAATTTCTAGTGTTTGCTATTTGGTCTACAGTTAGGCTTTGTTTGGGATGCTAGGGAAGCGGTAGAGGTGTAAAATTGTGGTAGCAATGAAGCAGTGAAAACACGCTGGGCTTAAAACTTATGGGAGCATTTCAGCATCAAAATTCCATTTTTGTAGTCAAATGTTCCGGATTGCTAATGTCAGACTACACCTGAATGAATGTAGGAGAGCTTTGGCCCAAAACATTGTTTTAAAAGAAAGAGCATTCACAAAGTCCTACACAAGCATTGCCTGCATTTTCCACCACTATGATCACAACTACCACCCTAATCCCAAACAAGCCTTGACCTTTCTAATTAAGCAATGATTATCATCTATCATCTAATGAAATTGACCTTTAAAAGAGTGTAATTTTTCTCTGTATCTTTATCAAATATTTAAAACATATGATTATATATCACAAAGGCAAAAACATCTCACAGCATATACATGCTTAATGCTTTGCTCCAGCTTTTGCACAAAAAAGAGATAAGATCCCTATCTCCGCACCGACATAAGTACCACCTTGTTCATCGTGGAATGAGTAAAGAACTTTGTTATTGTTCTTTTAATGTTAGTTTTAAAATTTCAAAAATTAAAATATAAATATCTACAAATGGGGTGTATGAATATCTATGGATTATAAATAGTCCTTTATAATGTACAAATATCAGCACACTTAAATATTTTCTATATGTACTGCTCCGCGCCCCAGGGTTAGAACCTGATTTTATTTTATTTACTCCGACGAATAGCGTATTTTGTGGGAAGAGGAAGCAGCAGTCGTGCTAGCGGCGGGTTTCCAATGCGGTGAGGTGCGGTCGTTGGCCGGCAGAGAATGCCCTAATTTTTTGACCGGAAAACAATGCTAGCAGAGATCTTCTCTTGGAGAGACTGCAAATCGGCGGATCTTCAATTCGAAGGTGTCGGTGAAAGAAGAATTAACTTCGGCACCGAGAATTAGGAGTTACACAGAACTAAAAAAGAAGCGAAGAAGAAGAAGAAGAAGAAGAGCAAACCCATGTCCAAAGCCAAGCCATTGAAACCGGAGCATCCGGGACCTCCGATGAGCCAAAGGAGAAGGGGATCCTCGCTCGGATTCCTCTCCGACTCTACGAAATAGTAGAAGAGCTCAGCTCCGCTCTCCTCGTCCACGTTCACATAACTTTTCACCCCCAAAAACAGAAGCAGAGATATGGATTATAATAAGCCCCAAACAAATAATAAATTAGAAAGAGATCAAAAGTGCACATCGGAAGCACACCCAGTCTCCAACCGAAAGGGAAGCGCGCCGGCGAAGCCTGGAAGATGAGTAATGTTGACGGCAGATAGAAAGCACGGCCATAGATCTGAGGAGAGGGCGAGGAAGAATAGCAATTGCGGGAGATGGCGAGGAGAAGCCATGGCTCTGGGGAGGGACAGAGAGAGGCACGCTCGTGATAATGTGATATGTAGCAGCAGGCGGGGTAGGTAAGAAGAGCAAGGGCAGGGCGCGAGAGGGAGTGACACCACGTGAGACGTTATTACTGGCTGCTCCAACTCTGCGCGCAGATTATTAAATATTATATATATAATCAGATTGCGGCTCTCTTTGGGGAACTTATTTTTACCGGTTAAGTGATTACGATCGCATGAACCTTAAATAAATCGACCGCATGAACCTTAAATATGATCCGGTTCATGCGATCATAACCGGTGAAAATAAGTCCCCCAAACGGAGCCTGTATATTTCCTGGTTGTCCATCAGGGGCGGATCTAAGGGGGGCCGAAGGGGGCCCGGGCCCCCCCAAGTATTTTGGTAAAATAGATGATGAATTTGTGTTCTTCTCGTCGAGCTAATGAATTTTGACTACTTATACGTCAAAAACGGTGTCCGAATAAGGGAGAAAAGAGCCTAGAAAGGTGAAAACATTTATTTTATTTTTTTTGGTTAAAAGATGAGAAAGTTGACATGAGATGTAACTGGTTAAAATAATTTTTATGAAGATAACATATATAAATTTAGTTAAGATAGCTGCAAATAATTTTGACCCCGCGAAGTCCACCATTTTCTTTACTCATAACTTCTTTGAAATCTCTGAAGAAATACTATCGTCATCTTCAGCCCGATATAACACGACGTCTTTTTTACTTAACTTCTGTAATCTTATTTTATTTCTCAGTGTCTCCTTTATTACACCCTAAGAATACACGAGTTCAAAGCCAATGAATTTTGACTACGTGTTTCTTTAACTTTTTGAATAGTTTGGGCCCCCCGTGTTAAAATTCGCATTCTCTGCAGAAGCATGCGTCCACACTTTTACTTTGAGATCGTTTTAATATGAACTTCTCTTACTTTAAAGAGGAACTTTCATAAGTTCTTTGGAGTGTTGACGAATGATAACGACAATGCGGTCAGTCGAATGTTTAAATAATAATAATAACACTTTACATTTTTATTGCAACTCATACTTTATAGCAATGAAGTCATCTTAAACATTTTCATTGTAATCAACATATTTTTATTTAGATTTATTTACTTCATCACATAAATATTTAACTCGAACACCTGAACAAACAATTCAAATTGGAATTGTTAATACTTTTTAAATTACCACATCTTAAATTATTGAAAAGTTATTTTATATATACTGCAACAAAGATCAGACCAACATCACACAATATTCCAATTTTCTAATAACTGATAAAAGACTGAGCTCAAATGTCTCTAAATAGATAAGTTACAATAAGAAATAATTTATTTTATGACTCAATTGTGATATCTCTACATGTGCAAATTTTGGTATAGACGTCGATCATAAAAAAATTCTTCGCTTTTTGATTGGGCCCCCCTAATCAAATTTCCTGGATCCGCCCCTGCTGTCCATGGACAAGTAAATATTTGCAAGTAATAATTGTATTTGTATTTTTGATATTTTTTAAAAAATTTAGGGATATCTGTCAAAATAAAATAAAAAATTATTAAAATACGTAAAATTTAATTAATCGTAATTTCAAAAACATCATTTAAATTTTTTATTCTTTTTTTAAAAAAATCATGACCCTACTTTTCAACTTGTTCAACTACCTAATTCAAAAATGATTTGTTAAATAAATATAGAAGTACCATTAATAGGAAGTTATTGGGTTTCCCATGGGTATTTCCAAGCCAGTCTAACGGGCAAGGATTCAACCGAAACTCTCAAGCATGTCGATCCGATTGAGTGAGCTATGCTAATATGCCGCGACCGTTCGAAGGGCCTGAAATCACCCCGAAAGGGGAGCCCAACCAAACACGCGTGAAAAATGTGCAAGGATTGTGCGTGCACAAGCAACGCGCGCTCAGGTAGCGCATTGAGCATGCACGCGTCCATCGCATTGAGCGCACGCCTTGAGCGTGCTAGCGTGCCCCTTGCACGAGTGTGTGGCGCGTGCACACGGGAAACCGCCGCCGCCTCTGGCCACCGCCTTCGTCGGGCAACTTTCCCGGGCCGCCAGGGGGCATGTCTGTCATTCAGGAAAATTAGTGATCCAAGTGACCTAAATGGAGTGTCGACATTCGCCAGCTCAAGACTCGCTCAAGTGCAATTACCAGCACGTCCCTCCAGAAAGCTATAAAAAGACTTTCAGACCTTCATTAGAAGGCAAACAACTTCAGACACTAGAGAGCTCTGAAGATTTTTGGCGAGAGCGTGAGAGTAAGATCACTCTTTCACTCGGGATTTGCTCGCTCGCTCTCTAGTCCGCTCAATGTTCACTTGAACGCTTCTATGAGCCTTGGAGTAGACACAAGAGAACGCTCTGAGATTTAAGTTTTTTCTCTCGATCTTCTCTTTGCACTCAAAGCTTGTAACGGAGAGATGACATGTCATTCTCTGAGGAACTCCAAACACCTGTAAATAAAGCAAAATAGTTATTTTTGTCCCAACACAAATCCGGCCATGTTGCCATGAGAGTTTTCACCATTTTCGGGTTTCCGCGGTAAAAAAAGTCTTTTGTCATTGCTACTTGGTTTTCACTTGACTGCTTGCATGTCCAATCCGACTCAGAGCTAAGACGGTTTGATTCTCCGAACCGGAGGAAAACAGGGCGACCCGCAACGAGTAAAATATTTGGAATGTAAACAATTGGGTATTTCCTTTCATTCAACACCATGTAATTGCACCACCACGGTTGAAGTTTGTGCGATTATAATTTTTTGTTGTAATGTATTTCTCAATCTTCCGCTACTTGTTCATGGTATCACATCCAAGTTGAAATAATTTGTGAAACAATATTTTAATACCAACTAAATGAAGTGATTGTCATTTCAAAAGTCAAAACAAACAAAAGTTTGTATCTCCAACATAGATGAATATAGCAGAATAAATGTCAAATTTGTACTTGAAAAAATTAAACTAAAATAATAGTATAACATGACCTAATAATAAGTTTCATATCGAGCATTGTCATCCACTTGGTAAATAGAGCTGAAGTTTTCATGCATTGTACAAATAACAATAGTTCTTCATATCTTTTGCGGTCAAATATGAGACCATATGTCACAACCCGCATTTTCTCTGTATTAAATAATACGTCAGAGTAAGAGAAAATACGCGATGTAATGTCACGCCGTGCGGCCCGTGCAGGGGACAACTGCAAGCGCTCAGGTAAAAAAACCCTAACTCTATTACTTTTCATGAAAATCCATTAATTACAGTTTGAAAACATAATTTAATTAAGTTATTAACCGTATTCCTCGGTTCAGTGGAACGACCAGTCCATAAGTAAAGATGTGGCTAGAATTAAGTAGCGGAAAATACTTATTTTATTCACTTATTGTCCTATATGAACACGACAAACCAATGTTATTACATGATATGCAGACCTCTAGGTTTAATATAAGTACGAAATGAACTTATTATGTTCTTCAAAGTAGGGTGACGTTTCTTTTAAAAGATGCTATGCAATGCTAGTATAAATCTTTTTATATTCAAAATATCTAGCATGCAACCATAACATAAAACTCCCCAGAGAGCAAGTAACTACGCAAAAATCAGCAAATGATAAACTAGCAGCTATCAGAGTATCTAACACAAGAAAACCATGTGAGTGTCAACAACCTGACACAAACCCACAGACCACAACAGTATGTCTGAACAAAGTGAACAAAACCACAAAAAAAACTACCTCACAACAGTGAGGGAGGGGATCTCGACTGCAACTACAACGCTGCAAATCGCCAACTCAAGCTCCACTACCTGCTACTACTCGGAACCTGATGCATTCCAAAGACAGAACACATCAGCAAGAAGGTACAAGTAGTGGCAAAAAGCAAGCAAAAGTAAATAAAGATCAATAGGGGAACCAACTCAGGACCAATAGTAATGAAAGTAAAGTACGAAAAGAATAGTACATAATAAAAAAAACACTTATGTGAATCGTCACGTACACCAGACTACACCAAACGCACGAAGCTATAAGGTGGAAACATGAATAAATCATAAGGAAAATTTTAGATAATTTATTAGCCACTTGTGAACACCAGAAATGCCCGGTGACTAAGGGGGAAGGCATTTCTGCCAGCGCCCCCAAAGAAATCAAACACTACCAGGACAAGGCAAGGTGGTCTCACATCCTGACACACCCCCACGGATAAATATCCGGAAATTGCGGTGGGAGATCGCTCCAACAGTACACCGACAGACGCCCATGCCAAAACCCGGGTAGAGTTCCACAAGGTACCAATTTAAAGAAAACGGACACTGCGGAGGTGGTCTAGTCCACTAACACCCACAACCTAGAAAACCATGACTTATACCTCGAGACTTGGCACATCGGACCCGAGTAGACATCACTAGACTTAAAAAGCGAATTTAACCAAGGTAAACGTGTCATGCCAAAAAAAAATTAACTCGACTCGCCGAACAATCTCGACACACAAGCTTCGCTAACCGGAGGCCCACTTAACAAGTGAACAACCTTTACGATGAATTTACGAACTTAAATACACTTTACCACGACCTACATAGCGGTTAAGGGACGATCAAAATCCAACGAACATAAATCATTCGAGAAAGCGCAACACAAATATTATTAGCGACGCTACTTGGTTAGTTTAGCATAACAAAAATAGTTCGATGAGTGAATTTCAAGTGGAAAAATCAAGGCATACATACTAAACGGAACGAATCGGAATGACCATCAATATTTACAAAAATGAAGAGCGTTCGAAAATGCGATCTAAGCATGACAACATGTCAAAAACAATTTATTAACGAAGAATAGAATGTTTTTACCATGATCGAAAGAGGAGGGAGGAGGGAAAAACCACCACTTGTCTTGGTTTTACCGGAAAAGATCTCTGAATCGCTCCTCGTCGTAGATCGGGGCAAGAGAAGGCGGGAGGAGTTGAAATCTACACGAAAACGGACGAAATAGATGTTAGGGCCAAAAAGCCTAACGAGAAAAGCTCACGAAACGAAAAAAGCTTACCACGATTACGTAGCTCTCGTCGAGGCTTTCCGAATCTATGCTCCGTTGAAGATTTCGAGCACCGGAGCTACGTCGGCGGCCACCGGAAGATCCACGAAAATCTCGCTCTCTCCACTCTAGTTCGGCTCAAATGAAGAAGAAGAAGTTTTGTCTTTTTTTGCACACACACACACAAATGGATTTCTCGAGAAATAAAAAAAATTCTCGAGAAATCCAAATCAATGGATTTCTCGAGAAATCAGTTTTGTCTTTTATTTTGTGATAAAATAACGATACGGGAGGCTAAACGCGCTCCGATTCAAACGAAATTCGCACCGTAGACGAAGGTCGCCGCTACGAATCTAACGGCGAAGACAAAACTAATATCCGACGTACCGTTCTTGAGATATTAATTTCTAAAGTTTACAACAAACGTAAATAATACAAAACTACAAACGCGCGCCGAGACTCCAAAAATGCTCGTATTGCGACGAAACTTGACGAGCAAATCTAAAATTAATTAACTTAATTTCCCAATGTGAAAATTTTCAGTTTTCGACAAAAATCCCAAAATCTGATCAGTCGGACCTAACAGGCAAGAAATCGCACTAACGGCATATCGCTGTCAACTTGACGTTAAAAGTAATGCCCTGACGTCATAAATACGTCATTACTGAATTAAATAATTACCAGAAAATCGAGAGCTTTACACCATATAAAGCACTTCGATTTCAAGTTCTTATTGTAGATTTACTCGTACTTGTGCCCACAACATTCAAAGCCTAACTGATAATACTATACCCACTATGCCCCTCCCAACATGCCCAAAGCATCCATAATATGTTCTGACCAATATGGTGCAAACTTCGGACGTACATTGTCATTAAACTTTATGCTCTTACAAATTGCCAACTTGATTTTTTGGGAGAATTTTAATACATTTCATGCCCTTATTTTCCAACAATCCATACTCGAAACGTGAGGTTATTTTTTCATTGATAAACCTCTTATCTTATTAATACCTTTTGGTCTACCTCTTAACTTTATTGGTAATGAAGATTTCATGGTTTAAGCCAATATTGGATGTATTAGCTCTCTTAACTTTCTTTTAGTTCCTTATGTTGTTTGTTTGAGCCAAAAAAAATTGTATGATTCCTTCAAGTTTTATGTCTATGTTATCTTAAAAAATTTACCTCTAAAATTTCCTTTAACACTAACTTTTTTCAAATCCCGTTAATCAACCTAAAGAGATATATTTTGAGTTAGTAATATATGGAAGCAATTCATGTGCGCGTGACAAACCCAAAGTATATATTTTCAAATGTGAGCATTCTTTAACTTGCTTAAAGTGTCCCCTTTTTTAAGTTAAATCTTCTTCCTTTCTAATGATTTTTAAAGCTTATATAGACACTTTTCCTATCAATTCTGAATACTAAAAATCATAATTTTCATTGCTAATTTTGAAGCAACTTTCTCCAAATGATCTTCTAATGTCTATATGTTGTAGGTTAATCATTTGATCAAAGGTCTTCCAATGGATAGAGTAGCGTAGTTCCCTGCATTATCAATTTTTTGTCTTTTCTTCAACAATAATCTGTGATGGAGGACTTGCGTACACTTGTATCTTCCTTTCCGTCTACAATGATGCAGCTAGTTTTTAGTTCTACCAACTGCATTGACCTTCTGAAAGAACGGACCTTGAGTCTTTCCATTGCCAATGTAAGAATGGACAAAGATCCTTCTGCACCTCCTAAGAGAACAAACCTCATAGTCCTTCTACTGTCAAGATGAGAATGAACAAAAGTTCTTCTTTACCTCATGAGAGAATGGACCCCAAGTCCTACTATTAAAGTGAGAATAAACAAAGGTTCTTCTGCACCTCCTGAAATAACAGACCCCAAGTCCTTCTACTATCAAGGCGAAATAGACAAAGGTCCTTCTGCACCTCATGAAAAAACGGACCCCGAATCCTTCCACTATTGATGCGAGAATAGAAATAAGTCCTACACATCCTGAGAGAACGAACCATGAGTCTTTCTACTGTTAAGGCATGAATGGACAAAGGTCATTTTATACCTCATCAAAGAACATGCATGGAGTAATTTTACAATCAAGGAGAGAATGGACAAAGGTCCTTCTGCACCTCCTAAAAACGGACTCTGAGTCCTTCTACTGTCAAGATGAGAATGGACAAAGGTCCTTCTGCATCTCCTAAAAGAACGAACCCTGAGTCCTACTATTAAGAAGAGAATGGACAAATGTCCTTCTGCACCTCCTAAGAGAACGGAGCACGAGTCCTATTGTCAAGGCAAGAATGGACAAAACCCCTTCTAGATCTTATAAAGAGAAAACCCGAGTCCTTCTACTAGCAAGGTTAGAATGGACAAAGGTCCTTCTGCACCTCCTGAAAGAATGAACAAAGGTCCTTATAGACCTCCTAAAAGAACAGACCCCGAGTCCTTGTTGGGTACATTGGAAAATGTGTACCTGATTTGAAGAAGCCCAACTTAGCTCAATGATATACATCAAGGTGTATTTGATGTTATTTTAAGTTGACATGTGCAGGTGGAGAATTGATAAAGTATGCAGAAAAATTCTAAGTCCAAGTGTCGACACAAAGGAAGCAGTGTCGACACACAGAAGAAAATAGTCGACACAACACTGGGAAAAAGTGTCGACACAGAAGAAGTAAGTCGACACAACACTGGGAATTTGTGTCGACACAGAAAAAGAGTCGACACAATACTGGGAAATTGTGTCGACACAGAAGAAAAGCGTCGACCTCAAACATTGGGAGAATGTGTCGACACAGAAGAATATAGTTGATCTCAAGATTGTCGACATCATCTGAATGTGTCGACACAGAAGAAAATAGTCGACCTCAAGTTAGTTGACACCAGCAGAATGTGTCGACACATTGTGATTAAGTCGACACATAATAGCAGAGTTAAAAAATGAATGTGTCGACACCTGAAGGCTAAGTCGACACTTACTGAAGTTATGATTCTACAACAATTGTGTCGACACACAGGACTTGTGTCGGCACACTGAAGAGTCAAGATCAAGTTATTTGCAGAAGAAGCTGTGTCGACTCAAAGGCAACTTAGTCGACATCACTGAAGATTGTGTCGACACCAAAGTCAATTATGTCGACACAAATAGACAGATTGTCTTGACACTTTCTGACAGACTGTTTCAACAACTTGTGATTCAAGACTAAGGCACAGGACTTGTTTGAAGACTTGACAGCTGTTGGTTATCACCGGTTAACTAAAGTTGTCAGACTTGTCAGAAAACGGTTAGAAACCGGATCAGTCGGTTACCATGAAGAATGTCTATAAATAGACAGATTCAGAAGGGAAAAAAAAAAAGATATATCAATCAACAACATATAGAACTGACCTTTTGAAATACATTAGATCAGAAAGTGGAGAAGGATTACAATTCTACTCATTTCAAGAAAGTGCTAGGCACTTAAGAAGATCTTCTCCGGGAGATCTAAGAAGACTATCTAAGGATAGATCTAAGAAGAGTTCTAAATCAGAATTCAGAAGAATTATTCAAAGTTCTGGATAGAGAGAGAGATCAAGTCAGAATTTGAAGAAGAAGAAAGAATCCACCAGTGGATTCTCAAGAAGCTGTTTGGAATCAACTCAGCTAAGTACATTTTCAAGAAGCTTTGAAGAAGGCTAAGAAACAGTTGATTGCATCAGCTGATCAAGAATTGTCATTGCCTTTTCTCTCTCAACTTTGGCAAGACAATTAAAAACAATCTTTTCTATATTTCTGTAGGATTTGTTTATACAGATCTGAGTTGTAAGCCTATGTTATAAAGGCTGAGTGTAAGAGTGTTGAACTCTGAGTGGTAGGGCTGTTTGCCTGAGTGTAGGAGAAGGATATTCTCTGAGTTGTAGGCCTTGGGGCAAGGCTGAGGTAGGGCAGTTGTGCCTGAGTTGTAGGAACCAGTTGGGTTCTGAGTTGTAAGATCTATTGATCTGAGATAAGTGGAAGTTTGGCCGAATCTAGCATACTGCTAGATAGGTGAAGGGGGAAAGTGGATGTACCCAGACCTTGGGGAACCACTATAAAACATAGTGCAATCTGTGATGTTTTTGTTTTCTGTGATTGCTGTGTTTATTATATTAGTTATTAAATTGAATTCTGCCTAGAAGTTTTAGAAAGAGAAGCAGAACCTATTCACCCCCCCCCCCTCTAGGTGTTTAGGCTGCCTTGAAAGTTAAACTATCAAGTGGTATCAGAGGGAGGTTACTCAAAAAGGACTTAACTGTCACAACCCGCATTTTTTTCTCACTATTTAATAAATCAGAGTAAGAGAAAATCTACGCGCTGTGATGCCACGTCGAGCAGGGGATAACTGCCGACGTTCAGGCGACACTCCAAATCCTTTCAAATCATGACTTATTTGATTATAAAAACTTGATTTATTTATTGGCCGTATCCCTCGGCTCAGTGGACCAAAGAGTCCACGGTTTCAAAACTGATTTTTATACGTAGCGGAAAATACTTCCTTTATGTCAACATCCTAAATGAGCGCATAAGTGATCCCGAAGGACCCTTACGCTGAACCAAAACTCTAGTTTTAATTTATACATATATAGGAAAATTCATTTGTTATACGTAATTAAGAAAGTACGCTAAGTGAGTTCTTTTTTAGAAATCATGCTGATCATGCTTTATATACATAATATGGTTTTACTTTTATAGTTTTAAAATAGCTAGCAACCTAACATAAAACTTCCCAGAGCAAGTAAACTAGGTCCCCAAAAACAGGGTAGCAGTAAAAGTAAACATATCTAGTGCAAAAGGTAAAACTACCAGGGGCGCCAACAGCTGACACGAACCCACTGGCAAGTATGTATGTCTGTAGGAAGTGCAGTAAAACTACCTCACAATGACTCAAGAGAGTCTCAACAGGCAACAGAAGGACCTCCAACAGCACCACAGCAACAGCCACCTACTGGCTACCGCCCAGAACCTGAGGCGTTCAGAAGAAAATAGAACACCTCAGAGCAAGGAAAAAGGAATGCAAGTGCTAAAAAGAAAAGTAAGGTAAAAGCAGGTAAAGTAAGGTAAAGAGAGTACAACTAGAGTAAAAACAACAATGCCCAAGGAAGGGCGAAAAGCAAACCTGCACCAAGTGCGGGTAAACAGCAACTACTCTGCCTAAAAACCTGCAGAGTCAACATGGCCATGATGCCAAAAAAAAAATGCTGCAACACCTACGGAAGAAACGCCTAACATCCTAAACTGTGAGAGGCGGCAGTAGCAAAAAACAAGAAACTTGGAATCAGGTTGAAAGCGTTCCAAATCGCCCAACCACTAATTCCGAGTCAACAAATTGCTCAAGGGTTGACACGTGAAGGCACAAAAGACCCATCACTCACTTGCCCAGAAAACTACTCGGGTCAAGGTAAAGAGTGCGGTCATGGCTACATCACACCACACAACCCATAAAAGAGCCATCCACCACCACTACTGACCACAACCCACGATTCGGCCTTCGAAAGGTAACAGCCGACAAGGGACTTTCGATTCGCGAGCAAAACACTCGGGGAGAAATCAACGCTAAGGAATCCATCGTTGCGGTTACGCAACGCCGCTGCGAGTGAGTACACTCACTCGATTCTAAGCCTAGCGTACGAGCACCGACATCGGGTCGCACGATTAAAAGACGCACGACCATAGGCCGTGCGTGCACAATTACACCTAAACGCCTCAATTAGGCAAACTAGGAAAAATCCCAAACCCTAGACCTACACCTAGGCCTAACATAAACTCAACCCGACGCTAACCCACATCTACGCTACACACCCACCGCGACGCCGTCCTAAATCGGAAGCTACTAGCGGGAGGGTAGAAATCCTAATTTTCCTAGCGTGTTCCAACAGGGATTAGGTTAAGGGAAAGTTAAATCAACAAATTTTAATTGCAATAATATATGAAATTACAAGGAATTGAACAAACGAGAGGCCAAACGGCGAAAAGAGGGGAAACACTTGCCTCGCACGTATCACCGAAAAATTTCGCCAGCACAACGGCGCTATGGCGGACGCCCAAAAACTCCGAAAGTTCCCAAAATTCACCAAAACCACCAAGGCAACCTAAGATAGCAACTAATCATGAAAGGAGAACAAGAATATCCAAAAAAAATCAAAAAAAACCAAATGGAGATTCAACGAAATCATGGAGGAAAGGGCAAATAGGCTACCTCGGCTCGAAGCTCTCGGCGAGGGGAACGCGGATCCGGGCTCGGATCGGGAAGAGGGGGTCGGGGCTGCCGGCGGCGGGCGGCGGAAGGGGCCGGCTAGGTCGTCGCCGGGCTCGGTCGGGATTCGCACAGGGGAGAAGAGGGGATCGGCTTTTTGATTAATTTGGGGAAGGGCCGGCTGCAGCTTTTTAACTTTTGATAAAAGGGGGGGGGGGAGCTGCTTTATGAAACTTAATTAAAGGGGGGGAGGTTTTAGATTAATTAATCCTATATGACTAATTAAATATAAAACCTAATTATATAAATTATACTACTGTAATAACTAACTAATTAACCTATATAATTATTAACTACAAAATCTTAAGTATACTTTATAACTTAAATACTTAATAACTATTATAACTAAAATACACACTCACACATTCAAATATACGTGCATACTAACACAAACGCTAATAACTATTATAACTAAAATACACACTCACACATTCAAATATACGTGCATACTAACACAAACGCCGACACGCACGACACGCACACCAACCAAAAAAACCACACCGGCTCGCGCGAGTCGCGCGCCACGCGACACACGCGCCAAGAGACATGCCGTCATAGAAAAATGACGACTCGCACAAATAACTACCGCCAAAACGACGCGAAAACGCGACGTCCTCGGATTTCGACCAAAATCGCACCGCAGCTAAAAACCCGGGCTACGAGAACAACGGCGAAGTCAAAAACGACCTCCGACGAACAAAACTCGAGATAACCTTGCCCGAAGCCAAACACGAGAATTCCCTGAAAGGCTCAACCGGGTCTCCAAAACAGACACCGGCTAGCTGGGGAAACCCGCAACCAGGCTAAACCTCTAAGAACACCTAACGAGGTACTCTAACAACGGCTCGAGACGGAAAACGTCAACGTAACGCCGAAAAAGGATTTAAAATAAATCATCGAAAAATTCGGGGGCGTTACAGTCACTCCCCCTAACAAAAAGTTTCGACCCGAAACTTTGCGAAAACTACTCCTACGACAGAAGGAAAGAAACCAACTACTAGAGAGGAAACGTACCCGACAACTCAGGGGAACAAATGAGGGTGAGCCTCCCTCATAGCCGACTCTAGCTCCCAAGTCGCGCTCTCCAAATCCTGATTCTTCCAAAGAACCTTTACCATAGGAATAGTCTTCGTCCGCAACACTCGAGCTTGAGCATCCAAAATGCGGACCGGCACCTCGACGTACAAGAGATTAGGCTCCAACTGGGGCACAGCATCCAAGACTTGCCCACTGCTCCGCACACACTTCCGCAACTGGCTCACATGAAAGACATTATGAACCCCCGGGAAGCTAGCTGGCAGATCCAGCCTATAAGCAGCCACACCAATACGCTCCAAAATCCTGAACGGGCCCACAAATCTCGGATCCAACTTCCGATTCTTGCCAAACCTCTTCACTCCTACCATCGGAGACACCTTCAAGAAGACCAAATCATCCACTGAAAACTCCAAATCGGACCTACGCCGATTGGCGTTCTTCTCATATCTCTCCTGAGCCACCCGAAGCTTCTCCCGAATGAGCGTCACGGAGACCTCCATTTCTTCGAGTGCATCAGGACCCAACAAAGGCCTCTCACCGGCCTCGGCCCAAAACAAAGGGGTTCTGCAGCGCCTCCCATACAACGCCTCGAAGGGAGCCATCTGTAGACTCTCTTGGTAGCTGTTGTTGTAGGCAAATTCCATGAGCCGCAAACGCTCATCCCACGCACCTCCATGATCAAGAATATAGCACCGGATCATATCTTCCACAATCTGATTCACACGCTCGGTCTGCCCGTTGGTCTGCGGATGGTAAGCTGTGGAATACCTCAAATCAGTGCCCAAACCCTCCTGCAAACTCCTCCAGAAACGAGATGTAAACCGAGAGTCTCGATCTGAAACGATGCTAACTGGAACACCGTGCAATCTGACGACCTCATCCAAATACAACTCAGCAATCTTCTTCATCGAGTAATCGATCTTATAAGGCACGAAGTGCGCACACTTCGTCAATCGGTCCACGATCACCCAAACAGAATCAAACCCCCTCGGAGATCTCGGTAAGCCTGTAATGAAATCCATCGAGATGCTTTCCCACTTCCAAGTCGGGATCTCCAAAGGTGCCAACTTGCCACCCGGCCTCCCATGGTCGGCCTTCACCCGCTTGCAAGTGAAACACTCGGAAACGTACCGGGCTATATCCCCCTTCATACCATACCACCAGGCGATCTGCTTCAGATCATGGTACATCTTCGTGGATCCCGGGTGGTAGGAAACACTGGATCCGTGAGCCTCTTTGCATACCATAACTCTGATGTCTCCAACTGCGGGGATGCAAAACCTGCCGCGGTACTTCAGAGTACCCGCCTCGTCGATGGAGAAATCTGGCAACTCTCCCCTCTCAGCTCTGAGGTACAAGTGCAACAAATCCGGATCCTCTTTCTGGTGCAATCTGGTGAGAGAAATCCATGATGGCTCTGCCACTACCAAACTGCTCTGCAGCTCACAGCGTCCTGCGGTGATATCCATCAATAGAAACTCCTCCACTAAACGATCCGCGGTGAGATTGAAGACTTTCCCCGTCTTCCGGCTCAAGGCGTCGGCCACCACATTGGCCTTGCCCGGATGGTACTGAATCTCAACATCATAATCAGCAACATACTCAAGCCACCGCCGCTGACGCAGGTTCAGCTCCTTTTGTGTAAACACGTACTTCAGGCTCTTGTGATCTGTGAAAATCTTGCACTGAGCTCCATAGAGTAGGTGTCTCCACAACTTCAAGGCAAAAATCACCGCTGCGAACTCGAGGTCGTGCGTAGGGTAATTTCGCTCGTGAGTCTTCAACTGCCGTGACCCATACGCGATCACCTTCCCCTCCTGCATCAACACGCCACCGAGCCCGACATGCGAGGCATCCACATAAACGTCATAGTCCTGTCCCTCCGCCGGCAAGGTCAACACAGGGGCAGAACACAACCTGCTCTTTAGCTCCAGAAAGGCCTCCTCGCACTTATCACTCCAAACGAACGCCGCATGCTTCTGCGTCAGCTTTGTCAAGGGCGCTGCCAAGGTAGAAAAGCCCTCGACGAATCTTCTATAATAGCCGGCCAACCCCAAGAAACTCCTGATCTCCTTGGGTGTGCTCGGCCTAAGCCAATCCATCACTGCAGAAATCTTCTCCGGATCCACTGAAATACCATCCTTGTTCACTACATGACCCAGGAAAGAAACCTGAGGCAACCAGAACTCACATTTGCTCAGCTTGGCGTACAACTGATGATCCCTCAATGCTGATAACACCAACCGCAAATGCTGATCATGCTCCGCCGCATTTCGAGAATAAATCAGAACGTCGTCAATGAACACGACGACAAACTTGTCCAGAAAGTCCTTGAACACCCGGTTCATCATGTCCATAAATGCTGAAGGCGCATTGGTCAGCCCAAAAGACATGACCAGGAACTCGAAATGACCATGCCTCGATCGGAAAGCCGTCCGTGGAACATCCGACTCTCGAATCCTAAGCTGATGGTAACCCGAACGGAGGTCTATCTTCGAAAATACTGAACTGCCACGCAACTGATCGAATAAATCGTCGATTATGGGCAGTGGATACCTGTTCTTGATGGTGACTTTGTTCAACTCTCTATAGTCGATACAAAGGCGCATCGAACCATCCTTCTTCTTCACAAAGAGAACCGGAGCACCCCAGGGCGACGAGCTTTGCCTTATGAAGCCCTTTTCCAATAACTCATCAAGCTGAGTACGAAGCTCCTCCAGCTCTCGCGGGGCCATCCGATACGGCGCCTTGGCAATCGGGCGCGTACCAGGCTCCAAATCAATCACGAACTCCACATCCCTGTCTGGAGGAAGACCGGGAAGATCGCTAGGAAACACGTCAGGAAACTCTCGCGCAACCGGAATCTCATCCAACAGCGGCACACTGCTAACAGTCCCCAACACTGAGACTAAACAAGCAAAACAACCAGCAGGAAAAACCCTCTGAGCACATACCGCAGCAATCGCCGGAGAGTCCCGACGCGAATCACCGAAAACACTCCCGGGCTGACCGCTGTCCTTTCTGAAATCCAAGCGCTTTCCCCTGCACTGAATCACTGCATCATATCGGGACAACCAGTCCATACCCAGGATGACGTCGAAATCCTCCAGGTCTATAACCTTCAGATCAGCCTTGGCCAGAAAATCCCCCAACCAAATAGGGCAGTCCAGAATGCCCTGATCTGATATCACGGATTCACCCGAGGGGAACTTGACGCTAAAGGCACCACCAACACGATCAAGAACCCACTGGCACCGCTCGACAAAGGCCCTAGCCACAAAGGAGTGGGTAGCACCTGAGTCAAACAGAACGCGGGCCCAGCGGTTCCTTACCTTAAATTTCCCTATACACAAACAAAATATTAAACGCACAAGCAATTAACAAAACAATAGCAACACTAAAACTGCTACAAAAGAGAAAGTCAAGCGAGGGGGGGGGGGGTTACCTGAAATGACCTGCGCCGAAGTCTCAGCCTCCGCTGAAGATACCACATTCAGCTTCCCTTTACCCTTGTCCACCGGCTGAGGCGGAGGTAAAGCCTGAAGCGGAACAGCATGAAGAGCGGACTGAACCTGAGGGCACCTCGACTTGATATGGCCCTTCTGGCCACACTGGTAGCAAACACGATCCTTGGACCAGCACTGAGCAGCATCATGACCGGGTCGCCTGCAGACAGGACAAGGAACATCCCTCCTAGGAGCACTCTGGATAGCATGCACATGCTCCTTCTTCTGGACCCTTGCCCTCTTGAAGCACCTCTCAGCTGGGTGGCCCGGATGGCCACAGAAACTGCACACTACCTTGCTCTTCTTCTCAGAAGCAGCACCAAGAACCTGGGGACCCTTTTCCTCAACTGACCTCCTCTTCTCGCTTCTCGCCTGCTGTCCGCGCTGCTTCGCGTTCTCGATAGCCTCTACCTTCAAAGCGGCCTCAACTGCTCCCGCATAAGTAACTGCGCCGTGAGCAACCGCAAGCTGCTGGACATCGCTCCTCAGGCCACCAAGAAACCGCTTCACCCTGTCCTCCTCGGAGCTCACCAAGCTAGGACCAAAGCGACTGAGTTTGCTAAACTCAATCTCGTAATCGCTGACGGAGAGCTGCCTCTGCTTCAGATGAATAAAGTCATTCATCAGTCTGTCTCGCTCTACTGACGGTAGGAACTTCCTCATCAGGATCTCTTTGAAGGATGCCCAAGTACATCCTCCCACCATGCCTTCCTTCTCTCGCATCCACCAGCTCTTCGCTAGCCCCTTCAGCTGATAGGCGGCTAACATCACCTTCTGGTCTTCAGTCACCCCAGAGTAATGGAACATCTCCTCCATGGTGATCATCCAGTCATCCAGTACCATATAGTCCGCCTTACCATCGTAGGTAGGAGGTCGTAGCCGCTGAAACTGGGAGATGAAAGCCATCCCGGGGGCACCACCACTGGAGGCACGAGAGGAGCAGGAGGGGCTAGAACAGCTGCACCCACGGCGGGGTCCTGAACTCCCGGAGTCTGACCCGCCGCTCCGGATAAAAAGGACTGCATCTGGGCCTGCAACTCCACCACCTGCCTTGATAAGGCCTCGTTACTCTGCCTCAGGCTTTCCACCAACGCATCACTTTGAGCACCGGAGGACTCACCCTCAGACTGGGGAGTCGACCTCGTCACTCTACGCTTCGGCGGCATGCTATATAAAAAAAATTAAAACAGATCAAACAATTAGAACGTAGCTAAACTCCTAGGATTAGACAAAAAGAGTACAGACAATACATACATAAATATGATCTTCTACTGCTATACTTGCTCTGAGATTTTATTTTATTTAATACAAAAAGAATGATATGCTTAGCCTAAGATGGTTCACCACCATCACACTAACTCTTGTGCCTAGATCGGGAATGCATGAATTATATTATTTTTGACTCAAAAATTATGTGTGTACACATGTCATCCTGCACGTCTTTAGCTTGGCGCGTTGTGCTTATGCGATGTTATGCTATGCATGATTATGCTATGCATTCTAAAAAGGCCCTAGTGCATGCCATGGCGGAGTACACATGAAAATGTTATGCATCCCATAATACATAACATTCTCATGCAACAAAAAAAGAAAACGTGCTAGTCGCATCCATGCGGTGAGGTTATGCACCCCATAATACATAACCCTCGCATGTTGCCCCTATGGTGGATCCATATACAACCACATATTATGTATCGTAAAATACATAATATGCCCCGTATACTTCATGTTATGCTTATGAGTGTAGTGCAGTGTTCGTGCTTCAGCCAAAACGTGCCGATGACATGTCGGTGTGTGTATGATATGACTCTAAACATCTAACACAAACAAAGGAAAGGTTGCCCGACCAACGTGTCGAGCAACCTCCCTCTGATACCAACTGTCACAACCCGCATTTTTTTCTCACTATTTAATAAATCAGAGTAAGAGAAAATCTACGCGCTGTGATGCCACGTCGAGCAGGGGATAACTGCCGACGTTCAGGCGACACTCCAAATCCTTTCAAATCATGACTTATTTGATTATAAAAACTTGATTTATTTATTGGCCGTATCCCTCGGCTCAGTGGACCAAAGAGTCCACGGTTTCAAAACTGATTTTTATACGTAGCGGAAAATACTTCCTTTATGTCAACATCCTAAATGAGCGCATAAGTGATCCCGAAGGACCCTTACGCTGAACCAAAACTCTAGTTTTAATTTATACATATATAGGAAAATTCATTTGTTATACGTAATTAAGAAAGTACGCTAAGTGAGTTCTTTTTTTAGAAATCATGCTGATCATGCTTTATATACATAATATGGTTTTACTTTTATAGTTTTAAAATAGCTAGCAACCTAACATAAAACTTCCCAGAGCAAGTAAACTAGGTCCCCAAAAACAGGGTAGCAGTAAAAGTAAACATATCTAGTGCAAAAGGTAAAACTACCAGGGGCGCCAACAGCTGACACGAACCCACTGGCAAGTATGTATGTCTGTAGGAAGTGCAGTAAAACTACCTCACAATGACTCAAGAGAGTCTCAACAGGCAACAGAAGGACCTCCAACAGCACCACAGCAACAGCCACCTACTGGCTACCGCCCAGAACCTGAGGCGTTCAGAAGAAAATAGAACACCTCAGAGCAAGGAAAAAGGAATGCAAGTGCTAAAAAGAAAAGTAAGGTAAAAGCAGGTAAAGTAAGGTAAAGAGAGTACAACTAGAGTAAAAACAACAATGCCCAAGGAAGGGCGAAAAGCAAACCTGCACCAAGTGCGGGTAAACAGCAACTACTCTGCCTAAAAACCTGCAGAGTCAACATGGCCATGATGCCAAAAAAAAAATGTTGCAACACCTACGGAAGAAACGCCTAACATCCTAAACTGTGAGAGGCGGCAGTAGCAAAAACAAGAAACTTGGAATCAGGTTGAAAGCGTTCCAAATCGCCCAACCACTAATTCCGAGTCAACAAATTGCTCAAGGGTTGACACGTGAAGGCACAAAAGACCCATCACTCACTTGCCCAGAAAACTACTCGGGTCAAGGTAAAGAGTGCGGTCATGGCTACATCACACCACACAACCCATAAAAGAGCCATCCACCACCACTACTGACCACAACCCACGATTCGGCCTTCGAAAGGTAACAGCCGACAAGGGACTTTCGATTCGCGAGCAAAACACTCGGGGAGAAATCAACGCTAAGGAATCCATCGTTGCGGTTACGCAACGCCGCTGCGAGTGAGTACACTCACTCGATTCTAAGCCTAGCGTACGAGCACCGACATCGGGTCGCACGATTAAAAGACGCACGACCATAGGCCGTGCGTGCACAATTACACATAAACGCCTCAATTAGGCAAACTAGGAAAAATCCCAAACCCTAGACCTACACCTAGGCCTAACATAAACTCAACCCGACGCTAACCCACATCTACGCTACACACCCACCGCGACGCCGTCCTAAATCGGAAGCTACTAGCGGGAGGGTAGAAATCCTAATTTTCCTAGCGTGTTCCAACAGGGATTAGGTTAAGGGAAAGTTAAATCAACAAATTTTAATTGCAATAATATATGAAATTACAAGGAATTGAACAAACGAGAGGCCAAACGGCGAAAAGAGGGGAAACACTTGCCTCGCACGTATCACCGAAAAATTTCGCCAGCACAACGGCGCTATGGCGGACGCCCAAAAACTCCGAAAGTTCCCAAAATTCACCAAAACCACCAAGGCAACCTAAGATAGCAACTAATCATGAAAGGAGAACAAGAATATCCAAAAAAAATCAAAAAAAACCAAATGGAGATTCAACGAAATCATGGAGGAAAGGGCAAATAGGCTACCTCGGCTCGAAGCTCTCGGCGAGGGGAACGCGGATCCGGGCTCGGATCGGGAAGAGGGGGTCGGGGCTGCCGGCGGCGGGCGGCGGAAGGGGCCGGCTAGGTCGTCGCCGGGCTCGGTCGGGATTCGCACAGGGGAGAAGAGGGGATCGGCTTTTTGATTAATTTGGGGAAGGGCCGGCTGCAGCTTTTTAACTTTTGATAAAAGGGGGGGGGAGCTGCTTTATGAAACTTAATTAAAGGGGGGAGGTTTTAGATTAATTAATCCTATATGACTAATTAAATATAAAACCTAATTATATAAATTATACTACTGTAATAACTAACTAATTAACCTATATAATTATTAACTACAAAATCTTAAGTATACTTTATAACTTAAATACTTAATAACTATTATAACTAAAATACACACTCACACATTCAAATATACGTGCATACTAACACAAACGCTAATAACTATTATAACTAAAATACACACTCACACATTCAAATATACGTGCATACTAACACAAACGCCGACACGCACGACACGCACACCAACCAAAAAAACCACACCGGCTCGCGCGAGTCGCGCGCCACGCGACACACGCGCCAAGAGACATGCCGTCATAGAAAAATGACGACTCGCACAAATAACTACCGCCAAAACGACGCGAAAACGCGACGTCCTCGGATTTCGACCAAAATCGCACCGCAGCTAAAAACCCGGGCTACGAGAACAACGGCGAAGTCAAAAACGACCTCCGACGAACAAAACTCGAGATAACCTTGCCCGAAGCCAAACACGAGAATTCCCTGAAAGGCTCAACCGGGTCTCCAAAACAGACACCGGCTAGCTGGGGAAACCCGCAACCAGGCTAAACCTCTAAGAACACCTAACGAGGTACTCTAACAACGGCTCGAGACGGAAAACGTCAACGTAACGCCGAAAAAGGATTTAAAATAAATCATCGAAAAATTCGGGGGCGTTACATTAACAGTCTGAGGAAGATCTGATAGGCAGATTCAAGAATCAAGAAGATGGGTTCTGGAGAGAATCATAAGGAGCTAGGGTCAATGAAATTACCCATATGCAAGAAGGAAATCTTTGGGATCTGGAAAGAAAGAGTCAGATTGTTTATGGAAGCATCTGACCCAAGGATTTACATCACAATACAGGAAGGCCCCTTCATACCAATGAAGATATCTGTTCTTGATGCAAATATCCAAACACCAAAGACCTATTCTGAAATGACCAAGGATGAAATCATCTTGGCAACCATGGACAAAAGGGCACAGAACATCATTGTCAGTGCCATAGATGATTCAACATTTCAGAATCTGATTCACTGCAAGACCTCCAAGGAGATGTGGGACACATTGATTGTCTACATGGAGGGATCTGAAGAAGTAAGGCTGGACAGAAAATCTATGCTAAATCAGGAGTATGAAAGTTTTAGACAAGGAAAATCTGATAGCATAACTGAGTGCTATAAGAAATTCTATAGAATTGTGAATGAGCTAATATCCTATGGAAGAGTCTTCAGTACCTATGAACTGAATGACAAATTCTTAAGATCCTTATCAAAGGATTGGGATACAAAGATCTGTGCCATAAGAGAAGTGGCAAAATTGGCTGAGATATCTCCTCCAACTCTGTTTGGAAAGTTGCTATCCTATGAAATGCAACTTATGGTAAGGAAGGAGGAGGAAAGAAACTCAAGAGGAGAGCATAGAGAAAAGACTGTGGCATTTAATGCTGAAGCCACTAGAAAGAATAGGAGGAAATCACCATCTCCTCCTAAGGAAGTTGAAGAAGGTAGTTCTGAAAATTCAGATAAGGGTTCAGTCAGCAGTGATTCAGATGCAGACTTTGCTGCATTCACTAGGCAATTTCAAAGGTTCTTGAAAAAGAAGCAATGGAAGTCTAGGCCTTCCTCATCACAGCAAGTAGATGACTATTATCAGAAGAGAAGGTCATCAAGGAAAGAGAAAAGCAGGTCAAAGCCCAGCAAAGCCACTACTTCAAAGATTGTCTGCTATTGTTGCAATAGGCCTGGACATGTAGTGGCTGATTGTCCTGACAAAAGGAAGGAATCTTCAGAAAAGAAGAAGACTTATCAGAAAGGCAAGAAGGAGAAATCCTTTGTAGCAAAGAAAGATAAAAGTTTGTCAGACCAGTCAACTTCAGAATCAGGATCTGAAGCTGAAGCATATATTGGATTATATGCTGCATCTGAGGAAGAGGAGTTTATGCAGTTGCTAGACTCCATCAATGAACATCAATGCATGGGTTTGATGACTAGATCAGAAGAGGACCTATGCCAGAATCAGTCTGGTTCTAATGAGGTAAACTGTCCTTCTTGTACATCTGTTTGTAATACAAGTGAAGAATCAGCTACATCTGCATCAAGTGATGAAGATGTATCTGGATCTGAAGGAGATGTCTATCAATTGATAGACAAGTATGGGGACCTGTTGCAGGCCCTTAAGAAAAGCAAGAACCTGGTTAAATCACAGGCTCAGGAAATTGCTGATCTAAGGGTTGCAACAACTGAGTTAGAAAAAGTTCTTGATCAAAAGTTAGCTGAAATTGCCAAGCTGAAGAATATAACTATTATTCAGATGGGCACAATTAATTATACTAATGATCAAGTAAAGAGTCTGGAGGACAGACTTAGAATTGAAAGGGATTTAGTGGCTAGTTACTCTAAGCCAAAATCTGTCTTACCCTTGATAGATGAATTTGTCACTCAGAAGGGTAAGGCTGGATTAGGATTTAAGGGTAACTCCAGGGCTGGCAGATTCAAGAGGAAAGGCAAAGCCCCTATTCAGCCACTAAACCCTTCAGTCCCCATAAGGTTTGGTAAGGAGAAAGTGCCTTCTAACATATATGATCATGAAGACATTCAGGATCATATTAAGACAAATGTTCTGAAGAACAAGGGTGTTAAGGCAAGCAGGCCTACCTATAGTCATAAACCCTATGGTTTTAAGAAATCAGTAGGTGAAGTTGCAACAGCACCAGCAATGAACAGAAATGCTTCTAACAAGGATGTATCTCGATCTAGATACAATAAGTTTGAATGTTGGTGCTGTGGCAAGAGGGGTCATTTTGCATTGGACTGCTGGTATAACACAAGTGTTATAAAGAATAAGAGTCTACCTGTTAGAAGAGGTTATGATAACTTTATTAAGGCTAACCTGAACCAAGGACCCAAGACTTACTTGGGTTCTAAGGGTAAGTAATTCTGTATTGCAGGTGAATCCAAGTTACCATGCCCCTATATGGTACTTGGATAGTGGTTGTTCCAGACACATGACTGGAACAAAGGGGCTGCTGAAGGAGTATTCATCTGTCAAAGATGGACATAAAGTGATCTTTGGTGGATCTGAAAAAGGAGTCATCAAAGGATTTGGTAACATCTCTTCAAACCTAATTACTATCACCCAAGTGGCCTATGTAAAAGGTTTGAAACATAATCTAATAAGCATAAGCCAGCTGAGTGATCTAGGATATGACATTTCATTTGGTAAGAATGGATGTCATATCAAAAGGTCAAGTGATCAAGAGATCATATTGACTGGGTATAGGAAGAGAAATGTGTATTGCCTTAATTTTGAATGTGAGAATAAGGCATCCCCCATTTGTCTTGTAGCTGATGACAATGCTTCTCATTGTGTTAAGTGGCACAAGAGATTGGCTCATCTAAACTACAAGACAATTGGCCAACTCTTTAGTAAAGAACTAGTGAGGAATGGGCCTCAAGTGAAGTGTATAAAGGAAGGGGTATGCTCAGCTTGTCAAAAGGGCAAGCAGACAAAAACCTCATTTCAAAGCCTTGAAAACAAGGATTCTGTGAGGTGCTTATACCTCTTGCATATGGATCTTTTTGGTCCTATGCCAGTTCACAGTCTAGGTAGGAAGGTCTACACTCTAGTGGTTGTAGATGACTATTCTAGATTTACATGGGTGTTCTTTCTGAGACAAAAATCTGAAACCCCAAGTGTATTATTTAATTTTGTAAAGCAAATTCAGAATGAACTGAATAGTACAGTGGTCAAAATTAGAAGTGACCATGGTACTGAGTTTCAATCTGAAAGCATAACAAACTTGTGTATAGACTTTGGGATTTTCCAAGAGTTCTCCTCACCTAGAACACCTCAGCAAAATGGTATTGCTGAAAGAAAGAATAGAACATTAATTGAAGCTGGTAGAACTCTATTGAGTGACACCTCTCTCCCAGAATATTTTTGGGCTGAGGCAGTTAACACTGCTTGTCATGTCATCAATAGGGCTTCTATCACCAAAGGCCACAGAAAGACTCCCTATGAGATTGTAAAAGGCAGAAAACCAAACCTATCCTATTTTAGGATCTTTGGTTGCAAATGCTATATACTTAACAATGGCAAGTCATATTTGACTAAGTTTGCTGCCAAATCCTAGGATGGGATATTTGTTGGGTACAGCACAAATAGTAAGGCCTATAGAGTCTTTAATTTAACTACTCAAGTTGTTGAAGAATCTGTGCATGTTGTATTTGATGAAACAAGATTAATCAATTGTGAGTTGTCTTGTAGATCAAATGACTCAACAGGTATAAGCAAGAAGATGGACAAGCTCTCCATTGCTGAAGCTTCAAAGGAAGATGGAGCATTGGAAAATGAAGGCTGCTGTCCAGGGGGAGTACAAGAGATAATGGAAGCTGATGAAAACCAAGAGGAACAGCAGAATGAAGAAGCTGGAGATGCACAACCTGAAGGGAATCTACCTCCAGCTATAAGATATCTAAGAGATCATCCTACTGATCAGATAATTGGTGATCCAAGACAAGGAGTGCAAACTAGAAGCAGAAATCAAAGCACAGTTTTGCATTCTAGTTTCTTGTCCCAAATGGAACCTAAGAAGTTTGAAGAAGCTATCCAAGACCAGCACTGGATTGATGCTATGCAAGAGGAGCTGAATCAATTTAGAAGGTGCAAAGTCTGGGAGCTTGTTCCTAAACCAAGAGGCCACAACATAATTGGAACTAAGTGGATCTATAGGAACAAGCTAGATGAAAGTGGAATAATAGTAAAGAATAAAGCAAGATTGGTTGCAAAAGGATACAGGCAGGAAGAAGGGATTGACTTTGATCAAACCTTTGCTCCAGTAGCAAGGCTGGAAGGCAATCAGAATGTTCCTTGCCTATGCAGCCTACCAAGACTTCAAAGTATACCAGATGGATGTGAAGTCAGCATTTCTGAATGGTGATCTTAAAGAAGAAGTATATGTAGAGCAGCCATCAGGTTTTGTAGATCCTCTTAAACCTGATTCTGTGTATAAGCTTAGGAAAGCTTTGTATGGGTTAAAACAAGCTCCAAGGGCTTGGTATGAAACCCTGTCTACCTTCCTCATTGAGAATAAATTCTCAAGAGAAAAGATAGACAAAACTCTATTCCTTAGGGAATCCAAAGGAAAGATCATCTTAGTCCAGATCTATGTTGATGACATAATCTTTGGATCTACTGAAAACAACCTTTGTAAAAAGTTTGCCAAACTTATGCAAGGGAAGTTTGAGATGAGCAGTATGGGAGAACTTAAGTTCTTCTTGGGACTCCAAGTAAGACAGACTGATGATGGATTGTCCATATCCCAGTCTAAGTTCACCAAGGAATTAATTAAGAAATATGGTATGGAGTCATCCTCCTCCATGAGAACTCCTATGGGACAAGTATGCCAATATGCAAAGATGAGGCAGGTAAACCTGTTGATGAATCATTGTATAGAGGAATAGTTGGGTCTCTACTATATCTCACTGCTAGTAGACCTGACATTATGTATGCAACATGTGTCTGTGCTAGGTACCAAGCCTGCCCTAAAGAATCTCATTATACTGCAGTCAAAAGGATTCTGAGATATCTAAAGGGCACTCCTACTCTAGGTCTTTGGTACCCTAGGAATAGAGATTTTCAACTAACAGGCTATTCAGATGCAGATTTTGCAGGATGTAGAGAGGATAGAAAGAGTACTACAGGTACTTGTCAATTCCTGGGAGGAAGACTAATATCTTGGAGTAGTAAAAAGCAGACTAGTGTGGCAATTTCCACAGCTGAGTCAGAGTATATTGCTGCTGGAAGCTGCTGTGCACAGTTATTATGGATGCAGCATCAGCTTAAAGATTATGGTATTCAGGTAAGTAGAACACCCCTTTTATGTGATTCTAAGAGTGCTATTTCTATTGCTAATAATCCAGTTTCTCATAGTAGAACTAAGCATATAGAAATCAAATATCATTTTCTTAGAGAACATGTAGAAAAAGGTGACATCTCATTGGAATTTGTAAAAACAGATTATCAAATAGCAGATGTATTTACTAAGCCTTTAGATGAAACCAAATTCAATAAATTCAAAATTGAATTAGGTATGTTAACCATTGATTAATGTATTAAACAAAATCATTAACAATGCTATTGAAGTGGTATAAGTAAGTAAAAGTAGTAACAAAATAATCAAGTGTTAAAAAGGACACATTGAAGTTACAGAAATTGGCTAAGTAAGAATGTGTCGACACATTCAGTAATAATGTGTCGACTCAGAGAAATTATGTCGACAAGTCAGAAATATTGTGTCGACACAGAGAATATGTGTCGACACTTAAGAGTTTTATTGTCGACTTAACCAGAAATGTAATGTCGACTCAACCAGAATTATGGTGTCGACACTTACAGAATATGTGTCGACACTTGTCCTTAGTGTCGACACAGAATTTCTGTCTTTCTACTATGTATCCACGGTGTCGACATAACCACAAATTGGTGTCGACACATAGTAGGCTGAAGAAATGTCGAGTTAATAGAAGCCTGTGTCGACACATTCCGTCTGTGTCGACACATTTAGACTGTTTTTTGGCGCCCTTTGAACTTCTTTCAACAGAAGCTATAAATAGGTCAAATGCTCTTTGTGTCGACACGCTTACAAGGTTTTCGAGACTCAAACCCTGTGTCGACAGTCTTTCTTTCTCTCTTCTCTCAAGCTTTCTCGACACAACGATGGCGCCAAGGATTGAAGATAACATCAATGAAGGATATGAGTTAGTGCGCCAGGCCTTTGCAGAGGCGCCGCCTGATGTTCAAGGAGTTATCACCCTTCTCTCTGCATCAGGATTAGAATTTCTCATTTCAGAACCAACTAAGATCTGGAAGAAGGAGGTGCACGAGTTCTTTATCTCTGCATCAGTCCATTCTACTGGCCTCAAGATTAAGTCCACTGTTCAAGGGACGAAGGTAAAGATTAATCAAAGAAGCTTAAGAAAGATCTTCCAACTGCAAGTGGTTGAGAATGAAGAGGAAGTTCCTATATCTAAGACAAGGGAAGCCCTTCAATGGTGTGGCCTGTATTCAGGATTGAAGATTGGAGCTGCATTCAACAGAAAGGGAATGAATCAGCAAGGGAAGTTCTTGTCTGAAGTAGTTGGAAAAGTAATCCTCTGCAAGACAGGTGGACATGATAGGATTTCTGCCTATATGTTCAGCCTGATGACCAGGATAGTTTTTACTATTCCTACTGATTGGTCAGGAGTGCTCTTTGACAAGATCAAAGAGGGAATCAAGAAGCCTAACATGGCTAGGATCATGAGCCTGTACTTCACTGGAGTGATTCCTGATGTGATGCAGCAGCTGCAAGGGAGTAAGATTAACCATATGAGAAGAATGGATATGAGACTATTCTCCAGGTGGGATAGGGTGCTGTCCAAGGATGTGCCTGAAGAGAGCAGGCCAGACACCCCTGTGCAATCCCCTACACCAAATCAAGAATCTGAACAAGTACAAGAAGGGACACAGCTTGACTCAATTGTGGTCCAGGAAGTATCAACACCTGCACAGATGCAGGGGGAGCCAGTTACCACTTCTGCTCCAAAGGTATCTACTCCTGCTTAGGTATAGGGGGAGCTAATGTATTTTACTATAAAAGACATTGCTCATATTCTTATTACTGCACAGGTTCAGGGGGAGCTAGTGTCCACACCTACTCCTGCCACTACAAATATTGAGGTGCAAGTCCAAGAGGAAGCACAGTTAAACATATCTCAAGATTTAACTGCTGCAGAAGTGACCACTCAACTGGAATTTACTATGGAGGAGTTATTCCCAGATGTTGATACTGCTGCTGATAAAGAAGGAGGTGGACCAGATATTGAGAAGTCCATAGGAATGGACATTGATCAGGAAGCTGCTGTGGAAACACAGGTTGAGGATGAGCCTGTGGATGTTGAAGCTGAGCAACAACTCCCTGGAACAGATACAATTCTTCATCCACAAGAAAGAATTCATGTAGATACTTCCTCTGACACAGAAACTGAAGAAGCCAGAGTGGCTAAGAAAAGAAAACTTGTTGTCTTTAAGAGAAGAAGCAAGAACTATAAGCAGGCATTGCAGACAACAACTCCACAAGTTTCTCCAGCCTTTGATTACAATAAATTTATGGTAGATCTTCAAGTAAAATTGGATGACCAAAGGATGGCTCTGGAGAAGTATGTTGATGAAAATAGCAAGTCAGTTCAGTTTGACTTAGCTCAAGATATCAAGTCCATCCAATTTCAAGTAAACCTGCATAAAACTGAAATGACAGATTGCTTCCACAAGGGTGGCAATGCTGTAGTTTATTTGGCTAAACAACAGGAGGCTATCTCTACAAAGGTGGATGATATTGCTTTGAAGCAAAGTTATGTTCTGGAAAATCAAATCAGAATGAATGACAATTTAACTGAATCTCATAATGAGATCATTCAAGAGGTGAAGAAGATTGTTCCAGGGATGCCTGCAGATAGAGCCAAAGAAATGGAAGAATTTGATAAGAATTTTCAGGCTGCTATTGCATCTGTTAAGACTGCCATCACAACCTCTCAAAAGGAAATATCTGAAAAGCTTCAAAAGTTAAGACCATTTTTCAAGGAGGGAGTGAATTATTTGGATGGCCAAATTCGATTTCAAAAAGAAGATCTTAGAGATCATGTATCAAGAGAAGCCATAAAGGGGGAGAGGATGCTAATTCATGCAGGCTCTGAGCACACCAAGTGGGTGACCAATAGCATACGAGCCACTTTGGGATATCCCCCATTGTGTGATGATGCTATGGTAGCTGAGTCAGGAATACAATCTAATCTACTTGAAGGCAATCAACCTGAGGTTGCCCAAGTCATATACCCCCCTCCAGATTTTGACTTGATTGATCAGAAAGTTCAAGGAATGTATAGTCCTCCAAAGGAGGTTACTAATATTGTCTTTGGAAAAGTTGATAAGCCTGAGGCTACTCTGAAAGAACAGCAGGATGCTCTATTGGCAAAGAAGAAATTCAGAGAGCAGGCTGTACTGAAGCCAGATTATGAGCAGTGGAGTCCTACTTCAAGGAACATCATACTCACTGCATGGAAAGCTGTACAAGATAAAGTTCATGAGAGAGGAAAGTGGTACAATGAAATTGAATGGCAGAAGTATGAGGCAAGGCAAGAGGCAATTGTACAATTCAGAAGGAAAGCCAAGCTGGGAAGACTGCCATCAGATGCTAAGGAGCCAAGCAAATACTTCCCAAAGCCTTTCCATTATTTTGAAAGGCAAAGGATCAAGGAAGAAGCTCAGAAGAAGGCTGATCTTAAAGGAAAGAAGTTAGCTGAAGAATCAGAAGCTCCTGTGACAGCTACAATCCAGTCTGGCAAAGGGATTATGATTAGAGAGCCTGATCAATCCTGATTTTGTTTTTAAATATTTTGTAATGTTGTGATGTAATCATCAAATGTAAAACTTTGTAATCAAACATTACCCTGTTATAAACAAAATGTTGTTTGGCATATTATAATGTGCATTCTGTGATGAATTATTCTATGTTATGTTTTGGTTATATTTAAAGTATTCCTGCTATGTCATTAATCATCATTTAGTACTGTTTATAAATGGTGTATATCATTGGCTAGAGGGGTTATGACTTCTCCAAATAGGGGGAGATTGTTGGGTACATTGGAAAATGTGTACCTGATTTGAAGAAGCCCAACTTAGCTCAATGATATACATCAAGGTGTATTTGATGTTATTTTAAGTTGACATGTGCAGGTGGAGAATTGATAAAGTATGCAGAAAAATTCTAAGTCCAAGTGTCGACACAAAGGAAGCAGTGTCGACACACAGAAGAAAATAGTCGACACAACACTGGGAAAAAGTGTCGACACAGAAGAAGTAAGTCGACACAACACTGGGAATTTGTGTCGACACAGAAAAAGAGTCGACACAATACTGGGAAATTGTGTCGACACAGAAGAAAAGCGTCGACCTCAAACATTGGGAGAATGTGTCGACACAGAAGAATATAGTTGATCTCAAGATTGTCGACATCATCTGAATGTGTCGACACAGAAGAAAATAGTCGACCTCAAGTTAGTCGACACCAGCAGAATGTGTCGACACATTGTGATTAAGTCGACACATAATAGCAGAGTTAAAAAATGAATGTGTCGACACCTGAAGGCTAAGTCGACACTTACTGAAGTTATGATTCTACAACAATTGTGTCGACACACAGGACTTGTGTCGACACACTGAAGAGTCAAGATCAAGTTATTTGCAGAAGAAGCTGTGTCGACTCAAAGGCAACTTAGTCGACATCACTGAAGATTGTGTCGACACCAAAGTCAATTATGTCGACACAAATAGACAGATTGTCTCGACACTTTCTGACAGACTGTTTCAACAACTTGTGATTCAAGACTAAGGCACAGGACTTGTTTGAAGACTTGACAGCTGTTGGTTATCACCGGTTAACTAAAGTTGTCAGACTTGTCAGAAAACGGTTAGAAACCGGATCAGTCGGTTACCATGAAGAATGTCTATAAATAGACAGATTCAGAAGGGAAAAAAAAAAGATATATCAATCAACAACATATAGAACTGACCTTTTGAAATACATTAGATCAGAAAGTGGAGAAGGATTACAATTCTACTCATTTCAAGAAAGTGCTAGGCACTTAAGAAGATCTTCTCCGGGAGATCTAAGAAGACTATCTAAGGATAGATCTAAGAAGAGTTCTAAATCAGAATTCAGAAGAATTATTCAAAGTTCTGGATAGAGAGAGAGATCAAGTCAGAATTTGAAGAAGAAGAAAGAATCCACCAGTGGATTCTCAAGAAGCTGTTTGGAATCAACTCAGCTAAGTACATTTTCAAGAAGCTTTGAAGAAGGCTAAGAAACAGTTGATTGCATCAGCTGATCAAGAATTGTCATTGCCTTTTCTCTCTCAACTTTGGCAAGACAATTAAAAACAATCTTTTCTATATTTCTGTAGGATTTGTTTATACAGATCTGAGTTGTAAGCCTATGTTATAAAGGCTGAGTGTAAGAGTGTTGAACTCTGAGTGGTAGGGCTGTTTGCCTGAGTGTAGGAGAAGGATATTCTCTGAGTTGTAGGCCTTGGGGCAAGGCTGAGGTAGGGCAGTTGTGCCTGAGTTGTAGGAACCAGTTGGGTTCTGAGTTGTAAGATCTATTGATCTGAGATAAGTGGAAGTTTGGTCGAATCTAGCATACTGCTAGATAGGTGAAGGGGGAAAGTGGATGTACCCAGACCTTGGGGAACCACTATAAAACATAGTGCAATCTGTGATGTTTTTGTTTTCTGTGATTGCTGTGTTTATTATATTAGTTATTAAATTGAATTCTGCCTAGAAGTTTTAGAAAGAGAAGCAGAACCTATTCACCCCCCCCCCTCTAGGTGTTTAGGCTGCCTTGAAAGTTAAACTATCAGTCCTACTATCAAGGCGAGAATGAACAAAAAATTATTTGCACCTCCAGAAAGAATACACTCGAGCCCTTCTACTGTCAAGGAGAAAATGAACAAAGGGTCTTCTACATCTCCCGAAAGAATGCACCCGAGTTCTTCTATTGCCAAGGCGAGAAAGGTCTTTTGCACCTTTCATAAGAATGGATCTCGAGTCTTACTCCCCAAGAAGAGAATGGACCCTGAATCCTTCCATGACTTTCAATAAGAACGAACCACCCCGAGTCCTTTTGAGCCTTCTTAATTGGAGCGGACTCTAAGTCCTTATACGCCATCCAGAAAGGGAGCAAAGGTCCCTCCACATTACATTGAAGCATTAGCCCTTATAATAACGTCACGCAACAACCACTAAAGTTAACATTGGGCATCAAACTCACACATTCATACAAAAGAAACGTGAAAAATAAAGCACTTCAAAGTCATCACGACACATAAAGCTCAAGTAAGAATGCATCTCTAAAATCTCAGAGAAAGTATCTGCAAATGCTACATAACAAACGAAAACGTGTTATGGTGTTAAACTGCACCTACCGCTACAAAGACAAAGTAGCAAACAAAAGATAAAAAATGCAAGCATAGCATGGATACAATCGGGCAGAGAGGTCAACCCTCAATGTCCACATCAGGATCGTCGTCTGAGGTGTCATCCACTCCAAGATCGGCAGGCTCCATCATCCTCCACGCCAAATGAAGGCCCTTGCCAAAGCCAAGATGGAATGTGGCCTTACGTTCATCCTTTAGGAGCAGATCCATCTCGGTGGCCATTATCTCTACCCAAGCCTCCTTTGTCATCTGAGTGCACTCCACCATAAAGTAAAAGGACTCTTTGTACTCTGTGATCATGAAAGCTCATCGCCTCAACATCCTATTTGGCAAAAACATTTGTGTTCTCTCTTTCGTCAACTGCACCACCTCGGTCTCCAATCTGGACATTTCTGCCCAAACCACCTCAACACAGCTAAGGACCATTGTAAAGTTCGTCAGGGCTGAATCAGGCTCCCCCCAAAGCACGTCATTTTCAGCCCGAGAAGCAACAAGCCTGGACTCTTATCTATCCAAGTGGGTGATCTTTTTCCCTCCTCTTCCTAGCTGAAGCTAAAGACTCCTCTGACCTGGACAACTTCTCCCAAAAGAACCAGAACTCGTCCTTCAATGTCATGCATTGTAAGTAAGATCTCGCGTAACTCATTTACCTAGGAAAACAAAATACCAGTTTAGAATTACGGCAAAGTGTGCGAACAAACAAATCAACAGGCATGCCTTCGACATAATGGGCTGTAGGGAGGACTTGCATTTCTTTCGCTTGGCAGCAGCCGACGATGACATCGGCCTATCATGCAGAATTAGCTCAGTAGCCAGTAACTCTGGAATCTCCTCGGCCTCAGAAACAGGGGGTAGGGCTCCGTCCCCAAAGTAGCCAGGATCGTCATCGTCTACTTCAATGACAAGCTCAAGAGGGTCCCCATGCTTCAACGAGAAAACCAACTTCCTCTTCTTGCCCTGCTCCAGCGGGATAGCACAACTCGGCTCAATATCGTTAGAGAGTTCCGCTTAAACAAGTTTCTTCTCATCAACGAATACGTAAAGCCCAAGGAGAGCGCTCGTCACTTCGTGTGGATCTTTGAAGCCCAGCATAGGAGAAAAATCATACTCCTGACCCGTAAGCATACGACAACGTCCAGGAAACTCTCGCTAATCCACAGGCAATCCCTAGGGCGTTCCTGATGAATCTAAAGAGAGTCCCCCCCCCTCCCATGATAAAAGTCGATCTTGTTCTCACAGGAAAGCCACCTCTTGTTACTCTTCACCTCAATCCGATCATTAGAGCGAGAGAAAATTTTGTACCATTTTAAGAAAAGCGGGACAGTCAGCTAGGAACCATGCTCTCAGAAGAAGCAAACCAGACTCATAATCCTCTTCATGCGCACCGAGGAAAACTGCGTAATAAAAATCCTGCAAAATCAAAAGATCTCCACAACCTCCTTGGCATGAGGAACTCGTAAGCTAGGTTTTAGACACCCCTCTGAAATTGTGACAAAATCCTTGGGTGAATTCCTAGCATGCTCCTCAAAAAACGGGATTCTCACCTCCAAGTCCGTCACAACATCGAAATGCTTTTGTCACACGCTAACCCGATCCTCGCTCAAAGTTGAGGGGACACACAGACCTCACTTGTACAACCTCGGGCTCACGGGAGGGAACTCAGCAGAGAGGGGATTAGAAGAGTCCTCAAGAGGAGACAGGGCCCTAGGCGAGAGGGGCCCAAAGCAAAGACAAGACCACTCGCACTAGGCGAGAGGGACCCAAAGCAAAGACCACTCGCACTAAGCAAGAGGGGCCTAAAGCTGGATCCACTCGTGCTAGGCGAGAGGAGCCCAAAGCTGGGTCCGCCCGCGATAGGCGAGAGGAGCCCAAAGGTGGGTCCACTCGCGCTAGGAAGGAGGAGCCAAAGTTGAGTCCATTCGCCTGACAGGTAGGGGTCAAGGGAAGAATTTCTATATGGTGATAGAGGGTCTCGCCGGCGAGGTGGTGTTTTCAGCCTCAAGGTGGTCCTCTCGCCAAGCACCGGGTCGGCAGGAAGAGATAAGGCCGGTTCAGCAATTGGGTGGGAACCGGTTCAGTTGGAAAACGGTTCATCCTTTTTGGCCTTTTTTTACTCTTTTACCCTTGGTGGTCTGCTCATAGCCCTTCAGAATAGCAGAGTTTGGCTGTTGGCAGACCCAGCCCAGGGTATTCAGGTAATTTCACAGGTGCTTGCTTTGGTTATTTGCAGTTCGAATCCTGAGGCCTATAAATAGACCGGTAAGGTGTCTGAGAAAAGTGTGTGGAACCTTCTTTTTCTCTCTTACTCAGGCACCTAGCTCAGCGCTGGCTAGGGAGGGGAAGAATTTTTAATTCTTCCGGGTAAGCGGTGGGACCTCCGAGCTGAAGCCCCCGGTCTGTTCCTTTAGGAGTTCTGTTAGGAGTGCGGCCCAAAGGAAGTAAGCGTGAGCTGCAGCCTTAGATCCGAGCTTTTAGGAGAAACTAGTTCTGCTGGTTTCAACATTTTTGGTGCGGTGAGCGTGGATCGCAGCCTACGTCGAAGAACTTTGGATCATCTCATGGCAGAAGATCTGGGAGGAGGAGATGAGGGCGGGTCCCAAAACCCAGGAGGATATGTTGGGAGAGAAGAATTCATGGCGTCCATCGGGGGCATCATGGGGATGTTGCAGCAGATCTCGTAGCGAGGCGAGTGTGTGACCCCTCTACCTCAGGCGTCGGGCCTCTCGCCTCCAGAAGGAGCCGTCTCGGCAAGGGTGGGCGAGGATGCGCCAGGGGGGCGGCCCGGAAAGGAGAAGATGGTGGAAGGAAACGGGCGAGATCTGGCAGGAAGGGAGTTGTTCCCCAGCCCGGCGAGCGCCGTCTCGCCAGTGGACCTCGTCGCGCGAGTAGAGACGGCGAGACCCCTGGCGAGAGGGTCACCCTTTTGCGAGCTGGTTCTTTCGGCTCCCGTCCCGGAGGGGTTCCGTGAGCCTGAGATGGTTTATTATGTGGGGAAGGATGATCCCCTCCAACACTTGCAATGGTTCGAAGATGCGGTCTCCATCAGCCGATGACGGATGCATTCAAGTGTCACCTTTTCGCGATCACCTTGAAGGACAAGGCCCGAGACTGGTTTCATCAACTCCCGGCAGGGTCAATATATGGTTTTGAGGACTTGAGTAGGAGCTTCTAGCTGCGCTTCTCGACCTCAAAGAAGAGGAAGAAAAACCCGGAGTCCATCTTCCTGATCAAACAGAAGGCAGACGAGTCTTTAGCCCAGTACGTGGATCGCTTCCAAGAGGAAATCCTGGACATTCAGGAGGTGCCGGGATTTGCTCTCCAAATGGCCTTTACTGTAGGTCTCAGGGAAGGCTTCTTCAAAATGAGCCTCACCAGGAAGGCACCCTTGTCATTTGAAGGGTTGATGGAGAAGGCAGCCAAGGAGATAGCGATGGAGGCAGCAAACCCGGCTTTTGCCAAGAAACTAGCAAGGTTGACGGAGATAGAGTCCAGAGAACCAGGAGGAGCGAGGCAGCAGGAAGGGAGGAGAAGGGAGGAGCCAAGGGGGTCGGTACATCAGGAGTTGGGTTGGAAGCAACCGGAAGGCCCTGTTCAAGGGCAAGGGAGAGGTCTTCCCCCGGGGGGAAGGAACTACTACCAAGGAGGAGCAGGAAGGTTACCGCAGCTGGGATGGAGACATGGTCCTAGGCCACTCCCACCCCCGCCTCAACAAGCTATGACAATAGGCCGGGGAAGAGGAAGAGGAAGAGAGCGAGGAAGGGGAGGAGCAGGAGCAGGGAAGTTAAGGGTCGGAGGAGAAGGGAAGGAAGTGAGAAGGAAGAAAAGAAAGATAGGAGAGATGGAAGAGTCAGTGCTGGGAGGAGGCCTTGAGCAAGTGGAGGGGAGGTTCGTAGAGAGAGTAAACATGGCAGTGGAGGAAAAAGAGGGCGGAGAGCAAGAGCTCGGAAGCCAGGAGGAAGAAGAAGAGCCCTCGAGGCTGAGGGCTGCAGTCGAGCTACAGGAGGTGGACATCTTAACAAAAGAAGGAAGAAAAGAAAAGATCAAAATCAGTGGAGAGCTTGGCCTTGAGGACCAGGAGGAGATCCGAAAATGCGTGCAGGAAAACATTGATATCTTTGCTTGGAGCGCAGCTGACATGCTAGGGATTGACGCAGATGTGGCATGCCATCGTCTCAACCTTGATCCCAAGGTTCGTCCCATCCAGCAGAAGAAAAGGGCCATCGCTTCCAGGATGGCCAAGCTTATCAGGGAGGAGGTGGAAAAGCTGCTCCAGGCAGGATTCATATCACCAAACAAGTATCCGGGGTGGGTGAGCAATGTTGTAATGGTAAAGAAGGGGGAAGGGAAGTGGAGAATGTGTATCGATTTCTCTCTTTTGAATAAAGCATGCCCCAAGGATTGTTACCCTCGGCCTCGAATCGACGCGCTGGTTGATTCAGCCGTCGGTTTCTCACTAATGAGTTTTTTAGATGCTTTTTCAGGATATCATCAAATATGCATGCACCCTCCGGACATCAAGGATATCGCCTTTATCACCGAGGATGGATGCTTCAGCTATAACATGATGCCTTTTGGGTTGAAGAATGCGGGAGCGACCTATCAACGGATGATGGATCGGATCTTCCGAGAGCAAAAGGGATGGAACCTCGAAGTCTACGTGGACGACTTAATGATCAAGAGCCAAGATCTCAAGTCTCATATTGCGGATCTTGAAGAAACGTTCGCAACTGTAAGGAAGTACAAGATGAGGCTCAATCCGTTGAAGTGCGTATTCGGGGCTAGTAGGGGAAAGTTCTTAGGACATCTCCTCACCCCATCAGGAGTAGAGCCTAACCCGGATAAGGTAAGGGCTATCCTAGAACTGGAGTCTCCAACGAATACCAAAGAGGTCCAGCGTCTTACCGGCAAGTTGGCGGGGCTCAGCAGGTTTCTTTCCAGAGGAGGAGAGAGGTGCTCACCTTTATTTCGAACATTGAGGGGGGGAAAGAAATTCGAGTGGACCTCCGAGTGCGAGAATGCTTTTCTAGCCTTGAAGCAGCAGCTCACCAAGGCATCGCTACTCCAGGGTCCGAGAGAAGGAGAGATTCTATTCTTGTACCTAGGAGTAGGAGCAGGAGCAGTGAGTTCGGTCCTCGTGCGGGAAGAAGGTAAAAAGCAATTCCCGATTTATTATGTAAGTAGAGTCCTCAAAAAGGCAGAACTAAAGTACCCTATCCTAGAGAAGCTAGCCTATGCCCTCGTTATCTCAGCCCGAAAGCTCAGGCCATATTTTCAGGCCCATTCCATCCGGATCGTAACGGACCACCCTCTCCGCCGTATTTTGGAAGGGGTGGAGCACTCAGGGAGGTTAGCTAAATGGTCGATAGAACTCAGTGAGTTTGATCTTTCTTATATTCCTCGGATGGCTATCAAGGCGCAAGCTGTAGCAGATTTCTTGGTAGATTACACGGTGGAGGTTAAGGAGGTCGAGACGTCTCCCGTAGTAGCTTGGGAGATGCTGGTAGATGGGGCCTCGGGAAAGAATTCTTTTGGAGGAGGGATGGTTTTGGTAAGCCCTGAGGGAACACAGATCGAACAAGCCCTGAAGGTTCATTTCACCCTCACCAACAACCAAGCGGAGTACGAGGCCATTATAGTAGGGCTGGGGTTGGCTCGTGAGCTCGGTATACAAGACATCAACGTCTCCACGGATTCTATGGTAGTGGCAGGGCATATAAAAGGGGAATTTGAGGTAAGAGAGCCCACCCTCCAGTTGTACTTAACAAAGGTAAAGAGGATCATTGGGCAGTTCCGCAGTTTCTCAGTTCAACACGTCCCAAGGGAGGAAAATACTTGGGCAGACCTGCTCGCCAAGCACGGTCCTCGGGCCGGAGGAACCATGACAGAGCTCTTTAGGCCCTCCATCGAAGAGGGAGAACTGATGGAAGTAGATCAGCAGGGATCCTGGATGGATCCATTTACCACCTACTTGACGACGGGACGTCTGCCTGAGGGAGAGCTCGAGAAGAAGCAAGTCAGGTACAAGTCGGCGTACTACCTGCTGAAAAAAGGGATCTTATATCGTAAGACGTTGTCGGGTCTGTTGGCTCGATGCGTATCCGAGAAGGAGGTCGCAAGGGTGCTGGAAGAGATTCACTCTGGAGAGTGCGGTAGCCATTCCGGGAGTCGGACCTTGGAGGGAAGGGTGTTGAGGCAAGGCTATTTCTGGCCCACCCTTAGGAGGGATGCCGAGGAATTCGCAAGGAAGTGCAGGAAGTGCCAGGAATTTGCTCCTCTTCAGCTCCTCCCGGCCCAAAGGTTGCGCACGATTACAGCTCCATGGCCCTTCGCCATATGGGGGCTAGATCTGGTGGGTCCATTCCCTCAAGCCAGTGGCCAGAGGAGGTTTCTGCTGGTCATGGTAGACTATTTCTCAAAATGGCTAGAGGTGAAGGCATTGGCAAAGGTAACGTCTCAGGTGGTCAAAAGCTTCGTATGGGGAGAAATCATCTGTAGGCATAGGCTCCCTTTGGCCATTGTCACAGATAACGGACCGCAATTTGCCAGCAGAGAGTTCGTGGATTTCTGCGTACGACTAGGTATAGACCTTCGGTTTGCTTCAGTGCATCATCCTCGAAGCAATGGGCAGGTGGAAGCTGCGAATAAGGTCATCGTGAATCTCTTAAAGAAAAAGGTAGAAAACTTGAGGGGAAGTTGGGTGGAGCAGCTCCCCTCCGTCCTCTGGGCCTTGAGGACCACGCCAAGTTCCGCCACGGGAGAGACGCCATTCAAACTTTCCCATGGCTCCGAGGCCGTCATGCCTGTTGAGTTCGAGGTTGAGTCACCCAGGATAACTGCGGCGAGGAGGGGAGATGAGGAGTGGCTGGTAGATAATGGGGAAGAGCAAAGGCTCTCCCTTGACTTGGTGGAGGAGCTTAGAGAGCTGGCATCTATCCGACAGGAGGAGGTCAAGCGCCGGATGTCAAGATATTTTGATAAGCACGTCAGGGTCAAACAGTTTGAGAAGGGAGACTTGGTCCTCAAGAAAGTGGATGCAGCAGGAAGAGGGGCTTCTGTAGGGAAGCTCAACCCCAACTGGGAAGGTCCTTTTATTATAAAAGAAGTCTTGAAATCAGGAGGGTATCACCTCCAAGATGTAGACGGGACGACCCTCGATCGCGCCCGAAGCGGCGACGATCTAAAGCGATTCTATCCTTAATACTTTTGTTTATGTTCATTATCTATTCTGAATGAGATGTAGTTTCTTTGTTTTTCTCTCTCACTTTCCAATATTAGCCAACCTGGCAAGGCCTTCTGGTACTGCCATACAATTTCAAGTAGCTGTCTCCTCAAAGCAAGAAGATTTTATTTTGGAGAGGAGACCCCGAGAAGACCCGCTGTCCAGGCTACCATCGAGCTGGCAGGTCTGTAGGCTCACTCGGCGATTGGAGTTGGTTTTGGAGAGGAGACCCCGAGAAGACCTGCTGTCCAGGCTACCATCGAGCTGGCAGGTCTGTAGGCTCACTCGGTGGTTGGAGTTGGTTTTGGAGAGGAGACCACGAGAAGACCCGCTGTCCAGGCTACCATCGAGCTGGCAGGTCTGTAGGCTCACTCGGTGGTTGGAGTTGGTTTTGGAGAGGAGACCCCGAGAAGACCCGCTGTCCAGGCTACCATCGAGCTGGCAGGTCTGTAGGCTCACTCGGTGGTTGGAGTTGGTTTTGGAGAGGAGACCACGAGAAGACCCGCTGTCCAGGCTACCATCGAGCTGGCAGGTCTGTAGGCTCACTCGGTGGTTGGAGTTGGTTTTGGAGAGGAGACCACGAGAAGACCCGCTGTCCAGGCTACCATCGAGCTGGCAGGTCTGTAGGCTCACTCGGTGGTTGGAGTTGGTTTTGGAGAGGAGACCCCGAGAAGACCCGCTGTCCAGGCTACCATCGAGCTGGCAGGTCTGTAGGCTCACTCGGTGGTTGGAGTTGGTTTTGGAGAGGAGACCACGAGAAGACCCGCTGTCCAGGCTACCATCGAGCTAGCAGGTCTGTAGGCTCACTCGGTGGTTGGAGTTGGTTTTGGAGAGGAGACCCCGAGAAGACCCGCTGTCCAGGCTACCATCGAGTTGGCAGGTCTATAGGCTCACTCGGTGGTTGGAGTTGGTTTTGGAGAGGAGACCACGAGAAGACCCGCTGTCCAGGCTACCATCGAGCTGGCAGGTCTGTAGGCTCACTCGGTGGTTGGAGTTGGTTTTGGAGAGGAGACCCCGAGAAGACCCGCTGTCCAGGCTACCATCGAGCTGGCAGGTCTGTAGGCTCACTCGGCGGTTGGAGTTGGTTTTGGAGAGGAGACCCCGAGAAGACCCGCTGTCCAGGCTACCATCGAGCTGGCAGGTCTGTAGGCTCACTCGGTGGTTGGCGTTGGTTTTGGAGAGGAGACCCCGAGAAGACCCGCTGTCCAGGCTACCATCGAGCTGGCAGGTCTGTAGGCTCACTCGGTGGTTGGAGTTGGTTTTGGAGAGGAGACCCCGAGAAGACCCGCTGTCCAGGCTACCATCGAGCTGGCAGGTCTGTAGGCTCACTCGGTGGTTGGAGTTGGTTTTGGAGAGGAGACCCCGAGAAGACCCGCTGTCCAGGCTACCATCGAGCTGGCAGGTCTGTAGGCTCACTGGTGGTTGGAGTTGGTTTTAGAGAGTAGACCCCGAGAAGACCCGTTGTCCAGGCTACCATCGAGCTGGCAGGTCTGTAGGCTCACTCGGTGGTTGGAGTTGGTTTTGGAGAGGAGACCCCGAGAAGACCCGCTGTCCAGGCTACCATCGAGCTGGCAGGTCTGTAGGCTCACTCGGTGGTTGGAGTTGGTTTTGGAGAGGAGACCCCGAGAAGACCCGCTGTTCAGGCTACCATCGAGCTGGCATGCCTGTAGGCTCACTCGGTGGTTGGAGTTGGTTTTGGAGAGGAGACCCCGAGAAGACCCGCTGTCCAGGCTACCATCGAGCTGGCAGGTCTGTAGGCTCATTCGGTGGTTGGAGTTGGTTTTGGAGAGGAGACCCCGAGAAGACCCGTTGTTCAGGCTACCATCGAGCTGGCAGGTCTGTAGGCTCACTCGGTGGTTGGAGTTGGTTTCGGAGAGGAGACCCCGAGAAGACCCGCTGTCCAGGCTACCATCGAGCTGGCAGGTCTGTAGGCTCACTCGGTGGTTGGAGTTGGTTTTGGAGAGGAGATCCCGAGAAGACCCGCTGTCCAGGCTACCATCGAGCTGGCAGGTCTGTAGGCTCACTCGACGGTTGGAGTTGGTTTTATAGAGGAGACCCCGAGAAGACCCGCTGTCCAGGCTACCATCGAGCTGGCAGGTCTGTAGGCTCACTCGGTGGTTGGAGTTGGTTTTGGAGAGGAGACCCCGAGAAGACCCGCTGTCCAGGCTACCATCGAGCTGGCAGGTCTGTAGGCTCACTCGGTGGTTGGAGTTGGTTTTGGAGAGGAGACCCCGAGAAGACCCGCTGTTCAGGCTATCATCAAGCTGGCAGGTCTGTAGGCTCACTCGGTGGTTGGGTAAGGGGCAACATATGAGTGGAGGTTTCATGTAAAGATAATCCATAATTTGAGCAAAGGCAGAGTCCTTGTCCTAAAGGTAGAAGAGGAGGGAGGAGTCGGTCCCTCAAGATCCACTCGCGCCAGGGGTGTCCAGGGGCAAGGCGAGTGGAAGGGGCACAATCCCTGCGCAACTGCGGCGGGGATATGACTATTCGCACCTAGAGTAAGGGGTCTGCTCTTCGACCAAAGGGCGAGAGGGAGAGTATCCTCGTCTCGCAAACGAAACTAGTTATGAGAGCGATTCGAGACCCACTCGCGCCAGGGGTGTCCAGAAGCAAGGCGAGAAGAAGTGGTGCAATCCCTGCGCGAGAGCAACGAGGGTCCGCCCACTCGCACCACGGGAAAAGCTAGCCCCTCTATCGGTAGGCAGGATAAGTCGTGATCCCGTTCCGCGAATAAAGGAAAAGGTAGGCGTGTAGGAAATATGAAAAGAAAGACGAGATGTCCTAAAAACGAAAATATGTATATACGAAAAAAGGCCGTAGTACAAAATGCCTCAGTATTGAGTGTCCAAAAAAGGGGGGGTATACAAAAGAGCTGAAAAATAATTCTTCTATTCTTCTGCGCCGGAGGACGGGCCGTCTCCCTCCTCGCCATAAATCTCGGGTACCAGGTCGCGGGCAGTGACCTCCTCGCAGCCTTCCCTAATGACTTCCATCTCATTCATCATCTTCACGATTAACTCGGCGGTCCGGATATTGGCGTCTTTGCAGAGTTCCACAACCTCAGCATGAGAATAATGAGAGGGAGGAGGTTGGGGAATCACCATGCGAGAAGGCGAGAGAGCAGCCTCCTGAAGTCGAGTGATCTCGGACTCCATGCCTTTAACCTCCCCTTCCAGAGTGGCTATGCGCGAGTGCATCCTGTCGGCCGTCTCGGCATCCTGCGAGAGGTTTATTTTTTAGAGGGAGTTGAAGGTAGACAAAGAAAGGGAAGGAATCAAGAGTGGAAAAAACTCACCACACCACCCCGAGCCTTGGCGAGAAGGTTTTCGGCCACGGCCAACTGTTTCTCGAGGTCCGTAGACTTCTCGCGCTCGGCCGCCAGATTCGCCTCTGAATCCCTCCAGCTCTTGTTATTGTAAATCAGACGGCGCGAGAGCTGGTGCGAGATCTCCAGCGAGCGCAGTTGGGATTGCGCGGGCCACAGGATCAAGTCTCGCGAGGGGGGCTCAGCGGCGGGTTTTCGCTCTGAGCCACCGTAGAGGCCAAAGCTCAGAGAAAAGACATGAGCCGTAGGTTGGTCTCGCTCTATCCAGGGGGGAAGGAGGGTAGAGATGGAGACCCGGTTCGCCTCCTTGTCCCATATCAGGGTTGGCTCGCCAGCAGCATCCGGGATCACAGGGCCCATGTTGAAGTTCAGATGGGTGGAAGGAGTCGGGCGGCTGGAAGAGCCCACCTCACGAGTAGGAGATTTAGAGGGGAGGTTGTCAGCAGGAGGATCAGGTTGATCCGTCCCGCCAATCGGCGAGACGGCCCGCTGATCGAGAAGCCGAGAAGGGGATTGGGGAGATTGGGACCCCAGAGAGATGGGGGATAAGGATCCCAACACGTCTACCATCCCAGCAGGAACTTGCTTCGCCTTTCCAGAAGGAAGAGGTGCTCATTTCTTGACCTTTGTTTTCTTTGAAGGACTCTGGCGAGATGGGGCGGAGCCTTCGACAGGTCTTTTCTTCAGGGAGGGGGGCAGGTTTTCTCTCGCCGCCTCAGCTGCCATCGTGGCAAGGGCGACATCTTTGGAGGGTTTGATGTTGCTTTTGTAAGGCGGGCGGGCGGGAACATTTCTTTCTCCTGGAAAAGGCGAGACGAGGCGTTTACAAATATTATTCGTTAGACCTAGATGGAAATAAAGGGCCCCAGCATTTACCTTCGCCTGGAAGCACAGGAAGGAGGGAGTCGAGGCCCCGCCTCAAGAACTGAACTTCGAAGTTCTTGCCAATAAAAAAGTCGCAGAGGAGTTTGTCCGTGCCGCTAACCTGGGGAGTGGTGTAGAACACCTCGGCGGGCGACACAGGCGCCAGCGGGATGCCTCCCATGTTGCCGCGAATGAAGACAAAGCGAGTAAGCCAGTGATGGTTCTTATTGGGCGTCTCGCAAACCTTGAGACCCTGCCCCGTGAAGTAGGACACGCCGTCGGCGTTGGCATGGTAGACAAAAAGCTTGCGGAAGGAGTTCAGGCTGAATTCGATTCGCTCCCGGCGCATGTAGCAGGCAAAGGCGACAAGTACCGAGATAGCGTTTGGATTCAGTTGCGCAGGGACGGTCCCAAAGTATTTTAGAACCTGTTTCACTTCTGGCCAGAGGGGCAATCTCAGCCCCGCCTCGAAATTCGGGACAGGGAAGGCGAGTTCATCAGGATAAAAGGTATTGATCGACTCGCCCACCTTTGGAGGGCGTGACTCAAAACCCTCCGGCAAGAAATCACGAGTAAAGGCGCTGTAGTCCTCCTCGGAAATCCGGCCGGGAGGAAAATCATGGTCACCAAACCGCCTCCCGCATCGGCTTCGCCCTTCGCCTTCTTCAGCCTTCTTTTTCCCCATTCTAGGCAAAGAGAGCGAAAGGGGGATGCGAGAAGAATAGACGAGACGAAGCGTCGACAGGATCTACTCGCGAGGGGAAGAGGAGAGAGAGGCAAGGTTTAGGGCGCCGAGATAAATCGAGAGCATGATCCGGGGCCCAGGGATAGGGGGGTATTTATAGCCCGATTGGGTAAAGAGAAAAAATACGAAGAGACAAAAAAAAATATGGTGTAGAGGAAGGGGAAGAGGCGGCCGTCTTTTTCTCTCTCCTAACCCCGATTGGTGTAATCTAGCGTAAGTCCCAGACCGGGGACGAGACAGTACCATAACAATATAATAAAAAAAATGGTCTAAGCATAGATATGACGCAAAAGTCGCAATAAAGAAAAGCACGGTACGAGAGATAAAATTATCAAAGAAACTACTAAAAGGCGTATTTAAATCGTCTGTCTCGCACATATCAAGCAGACCTATTCATTAGATCCAAAGGGTTCGGGCGGTAGCCGCGAGAGGAAGCGTTATTACAAAACGCAGAACAGTACAAAGAAAATAAGGGCGCGAGGCGGCGCGAAGGATTTCAATCCTTATGCCATCGCCAGCGCCCCCCACCGCGAGACCTCACGCAGGGAGGGCGGTGGGGGAGGTGAAAAGCACGAGCCGCATCTACGCCACGACGCGCGAGACGGAGTTGTTGGTCGACCTCGTTCAGAATCGCCTGGGGGTCGGTCTCATTCATCTCAATATCAGCGTCAATTTCAGAAGTCAAACGAGCAACCTCCACCTCCAACCAATCAATCTGCCGGTCAGCCGCTTGCTTGTCTTTCTCCAACTCTTGGAGCATGATCGCATGTTTTCGGAACATCTCGGCCACCCTGCGCTTCATCGCCAACGGATCCATAGGGTCGCCAAGGTAATCTTCGATCTCGTCCATAGGAGGAGGAGGGGAGGAGACTGCTCGCCTCGGGCGCTCCTCAGTAGGAGAGTCCTCGGCAGAAGAGTCTACTCGCACGTCTGCAAAGCTAAAACAGAATAAGGGCCGTAATCAAAGGTAGGCAGCAAGAAAGGCCGAAGCCCAGGGCAGAAGATTCCTAACCAGAGTGGCGGGAGGTCCCAGCGACACGGGAAGGCTCGCCATTTTTCCCACCAAGAGTAGAAGGAGGAGTGGAAGGAGGAGGCGAGACAGAGTTTAGATGGTGGTCGGCGAGATGAGCCTGTGTGCTATCAGACTGATGGGGAGGTGCATGACTTTTCTGAAAACCCACAGCAAAAGGAGCAATGAAAGATAGATAGCGAACAGGGGAGGTATACAAGGATCTTACCTCTTTTCCCTTGGGAAACGATGATGTAGGAGGGATGCGTCTCTCCGGGGGATTTGGTAAGGATCCTCCCGACGGGGGAACGAGATCAGTCGTTCTCGCCTTCTTCGGGCGAGAGGAAGAGGGCGGTGGTGAGGAAGAAGTACGAGCGGGAATTAGGTTTAAGGCAGCCGCGCTCGCCTTGTTCCGCTGGCGCACCAGCGCGATACGATCACGGAAGTTTTTGCTAAGAGACATAGCCGCGAAAGTAAAGGGGGCTAAAATGAAGAGAGGAGGCCTGTGGCACTCGGGAAGGATCCCGGTATTTATAGACTCAGGGGGGGGAGAATCCTACCCGAAAAAGATTCCGCTATAAAGTCACTGAGATGACGTGAGCCTCGGTTGGACTTTTCTTTTCGAGCTTGGACAACCCCGAAAAGAGCGGGGATTGTGTACAACCTCGGGCTCACGGGAGGGAACTCAGCAGAGAGGGGATTAGAAGAGTTCTCAAGAGGAGATAGGGCCCTAGGCGAGAGGGGCCCAAAGCAAAGACAAGACCACTCGCACTAGGCGAGAGGGACCCAAAGCAAAGACCACTCGCACTAAGCGAGAGGGGCCTAAAGCTGGATCCACTCGCGCTAGGCGAGAGGAGCCCAAAGCTGGGTCCGCCCGCGATAGGCGAGAGGAGCCCAAAGGTGGGTCCACTCGCGCTAGGCAGGAGGAGCCAAAGTTGAGTCCATTCGCCTGACAGGTAGGGGTCAAGGGAAGATTTTCTATATAGTGATAGAGGGTCTTGCCGGCGAGGTGGTGTTTTCAGCCGCAAGGTGGTCCTCTCGCCAAGCACCGGGTCGGCAGGAAGAGATAAGGCCGGTTCAGCAATTGGGTGGGAACCGGTTCAGTTGGAAAACGGTTCATCCTTTTTGGCCTTTTTTACTCTTTTACCCTTTGTGGTCTGCTCATAGCCCTTCAGAATAGCGGAGTTTGGCTGTTGGCAGACCCAGCCCAGGGTATTCAGGTAATTTCACAGGTGCTTGCTTTGGTTATTTGCAGTTCGAATCCTGAGGCCTATAAATAGACCGGTAAGGTGTCTGAGAAAAGTGTGTGGAACCTTCTTTTTCTCTCTAACTCAGGCACCTAGCTCAGCACTGGCTAGGGAGGGGAAGAATTTTCAGTTCTTCCGGGTAAGCAGTGGGACCTCCGAGCTGAAGCCCCCGGTCTGTTCCTTTAGGAGTCTATTAGGAGTGCGGCCCAAAGGAAGTAAGCGTGAGCTGCAGCCTTAGATCCGAGCTTTTAGGAGAAACTAGTTCTGCTGGTTTCAACATCACTGGAGCGCTACGCTTTGGATCTTGAAATAAAAACGGGAGTCAGCACAGTATGTTAGAGTGCTCTAAGCATCCGCGTGACCGTCAAGTTTGGAACGGTCTCCTCGTTGCCCCTAGCTAGGGTATTTATAGGCAAAACCCTAAATCCCCGACTACGGGTTTGGATTCCTATCGGATCCTAACCGACCCGTTAAGGAGCCCATTAACACGTATATAAATATACCTCAACAATCTCCTCCTATATTGTATATAAGTGTTAGCAAAGAAAATGGGCGACTTATTCAATAGTTAATAATGACCAAAACAAAAGAGTTTTTCCAGAATTATAAATATGAGTTTTAGATGACAAAATGCTAAACTCAAACCAAAAGTTCCAAACATGAAATAAAGCAGGAAACTGGAAAGCTCAAACTGATAATTGATCTAGGCGAACAACAGATCATCATTATCTGGGTCAAAATCAACTGTCTCTCCTCCAATCTCCATATTGCCTGCAAATAATTACAACAAGAATGTCATGAGACAAATCTCTATGAATTCAAACATTTGCAGAAATAAAGTGATTAGTTCTAACAGCGGGTGAACTTAATACTCTAACTAGGAGGAAAGAATAACAAAACAGCATCTCTATCTAATTTACACAAAATTAGATTAATTGATTTCATAGAATCAAACCATGTTCCTTCGATTATTAAGATTATTATTAACGTTCCACAATTGTGCTATATCATCAAGTTTGGAATGATACAGCAAGCTGTGACTATTATATCATCAAGTTTGGAATGATATAACTAATAATCATAATATCAGGGCACATATCAGCAACCTCAGTACTCCTTTTTGGAATGATACCCAATTCAGCCTTTGGTAAAGAATAATTACGTAAGTCATCAAATTTGGAATGACTGGCAACTATCTCACCTCTAGCTTTCATCAGATAACATCTGAAATACTTTAGTGTGCTCAACATAGATGCTTGAATGTAAGCAGACAATGGTTCTTAAATTTAAAACATAAGCTAGGTATTAAGTCCTCCTAAATGGACGTTAATCCCATCTCCCCCGATGTTTTAGATGTGAGAACCTTACATAAGCCCTTAGTAAGGACATCTGCTACATTATCTTTTGATCTCACGTCCAATAGGGAGATTATCCCTGACTGGTGAGATAGGTCAACCAGGCCTGTTTCATCCTTAGTTGCCTTCGCTTTCCATTGAACAACGTATTTGTAGCAATGGTCTTTGTGGCTTGATTGTCACAATAAATCGAAATAGAGTTCATTTTTAGACTCGTCATTGGAATGTCCAATATCAGATCTCTTATCCACTCTGCTTCTTCTCCAGCTGAAGCGAGAGCATAGAGTTCCGATTCCATAGAGGATAGTGCAATGCACGTTTGCCTCTTAGACTTCCAAGCTACTGCAGCTCCTCCTAGTGTAAACACAAAACCGCTAGTGGATCGACAATCAGCTATTTCCGAGCACCAAGATGCGTCGGAGTACCCTTCAAGCACTGGAGGATGCCCACTGTAACATAAATCATACTTTTCAGTGTACTTTAAGTATCTCATTAGTCTGTCTAAGGCGTCCCAGTGGTCCTTCCCAGGGTTACTGGTGAATCTACTCAACATGCCAACCGTAAAGGCTATGTCAGGTCTAGTGCAGGTAGTAGCGTACATGAGACTTCCTATGAGTTTGGAGTAGTCCAACTGTCTAATAGCTGAACCTTCATACGATTTCAGTCTATTGTTATAATCGTATGGAGTCTCAGCCTTTTTGCTCTTATCATAACCCCACTTTTCCAGTAGATTCCTAATGTAGTGACTCTGACTCAGGGTAATACCCTTTTTTGTGAAGTTCACTTCCATTCCTAGGATGGTTTTCACCTCACCTAGGTCTTTCATGCTAAATTGTGCCGTCAAGGCAACTTTCACGTCTTTCACTTCAGACTGATCAGTGCCCAGAATTAGCATGTCATCAACGTACAAGCATATGATGGCTACTTTATTTGCACTTGTTCTTACGTACAGACATTTATCTGATAGACTGGATTTGAAACCCAAGCCTTTTACACAGGTGTCAAATTTTTCATGCCACATTTTAGGTGCTTGTTTCAATCCGTATAGTGACTTAATCAACTTACAGACCTTGGTTTCTAGACCTTCTATGACGAACCCTTCAGGCTGGTGCATGTAGATCTCCTCAGTCAGATCTCCATTAAGAAATGCAGTCTTGACATCCATCTGATGAACAGTGTAGTGTTCAATAGATGCTAGTGCGAGAAGAATCCTAATTGTCGCATAGTGACATACAGGTGAGTATATATCAAAGTAATCTACACCACTCACTTGAGTGAAGCCTTTGACAACTAGACGTGCTTTGTATTTTGCGATACTCCCATCAGGATTTAGCTTCTTCCTCAGAACCCACTTATTTCCAATGGTTTTAGCCCCTTTGGGCAAATCGACCAAAGTCCATGTGTTGTTCTGCATAAGAGAGTTCATCTCTTCGTCTATGGCTTCTTTCCATAATAGAGAGTCTCTAGATCGCATCGCTTCCTTATAAGTGGATGGATCAGCTTCAACTTGGTAAGTCACGAAGTCTGTACCGAAGCTTTTAGGCATTTTCTCTCTACTAGATAGACTTTTGGTATCTAAACCAATCGTGTCTACAGGCTCAGTGTTAGAGTTACGTTGTCCTGGCCCAGCTAAAGGCTCAGTACTAGTGGCTGGCAGACCTGGCAGAGTCAGGTTCTTGTCCTTAAGGAACTTATCCTCAAAGAAAACAGCATCTCTAGATTCTATTACAGTATTAGTGGAGAGATCCAGAAACCTGTCTGTAGCACTATCATCTGCACATCCTAGGTAGACGCAGGTATTAGTCCTGGGTCCAATCTTTGCTCTTCTAGAGTCTGGTATCCTAACATAAGCGATACAGCCCCAGGTCTTAAGATTGTCAAATCTAGGAGGCCTCTTAAACCAAAGCTCGTAGGGTGTCTTAGTCAACTTAGCATGAGGAACTTTATTAAGAATGTGATTTGACGTGAGGACGGCTTCACCCCAATAGGCCGCAGGCATGCCGGCAGTCAGCAACATGGAATTCAACATCTCTGTTAAAGTCCTATTTTTTTGCTCAGCGATACCGTTGGATTGTGGTGAATACGGGGCAGTCGTTTCAGGAATTATGCCATTGCTGGCAAGAAAGTCTCTGAACTCCCCCGAGACGTATTCGCCTCCTCTATCACTCCTTAGCCTTTTAATTTTCATGTCAAGTTGATTTTCAACCCTATTTTTGAATATACGAAATTTATCAAAAGCCTCATATTTGGTTTTAAGAAGATAAATGTGACTGAATCTAGAGTAGTCGTCGATAAAAGTTATCAGATACTTCCGACCTCCACGTGTGACAAAGCTTTTGTAGTCACAAATATCAGAATGTATTAACTCTAGCAATTGTGTGCTCCTAGAAACCTGAATAAAAGGTGTTCTGGTTATCTTAGTTTGAGCACAAATTTCACATTTTTCAAATTTGGTTTTTGTGTCGAGGGGTATATTGTGAGTTCTAGCTAGCAGGAGTAGTTTTCTATAATTGACGTGTCCTAGTCTTGCATGTAAAGTCTTAGGATCTATCAGATTTGAGCTAACCTGATTTACTACTTCGTGTGCTAGACTCAGCCTATACATCCCGTTAATGACATATGCGCAACCAAAGTAATGCGAGTGAACCATAAGGGTTACTCGACCACCACTAATGTTAAAAGACATACCCGCATCGCACAACAGACTAATCGAAATTAAATTAGCAGCTAATGTCGGTATTAATTTAACATTTTTCAAAGTAAGAGTCTTACCTGAGGAGAGAGTCAGGGTAGCGTTGCCGACCTTCAGCACGTCAGCTATAGCTCCATTCGCAACAGTGATAGTCTCTTCCACCTCTTTTGTATCCTCCAGAAGCTTTGGATTGTTGCAGACGTGGCAGGTAGCACCTGAGTCGAGCCACCACTCTGAACTGGCCGTCCCGTTACCGACCATGACAACAAAGTCGGTAGGCGCAGTCTGATGAACCATATTGGCTTGATTTTCAGTCCTTGGTGTGCTCGATTCGCCCCGTTTGGGCTGCTTGCACTCGGAAGCGCAGTGACCCCACTTGTTGCAGTTGTAGCACTTGCCTTTGAATTTCTTCTTTATCTGTTTGCTGGTGGCAGCAACTGCGGGTGCACTGGTCGGTGGGCGAGTCTTCCCAGGCTTAGGCTTTCGCTTAGGGTGAGTGATCATGTTAGCAGTAGAGGACTGCTTGCTGATCGTCTCTATAGCGTGCCTAGTCCGGTTCTCATCCTCAATGCAGATGAAGCGCTTGAGGTCTTTAAGACTCACCTGCGTCTTCTTCCGGTACATCTCAGTCTTGAAGGAATACCAGGCCGAGGGCAACTTGAAGATAATCGCCCCTGCAACAAATCCATCTGGCAGAGGGATATTCTCACTGTTGAGCTTGTCCACCAGATTTTCAAACTCGGCAACCTGTGGCAGGATTTCCCTTTCCTCAGTGAAGGTGAAAGCCATAAACTTGTCCACCAGGTGCGTCTTGGACATGTTCTCCTCCTCTTTGAACTGCTCTTCTAAAGCTTCCCATATCTCCTTGGCCCTTTGCATCTTGCCGTACGTCTCTGCAAGCCTGTTGGAGAGGCAATTCAGAATGTAGTCTCTGCAGAAGTCCTCGTCTTCTTCCAAACTATAGTATACTACTAGCAATCTAAATCACAAGCAGAAAATACCAGAAAGAGATCACCTGAGCACGGCGATGACAGTCTTCAGATCCAATCCAGAGCAAAGTTTGTTTTGCTCTTGCTTTCAAGCTAGCACACAGTCGTCAGTGACTAGATCTCGGTCAGCAAAAAAAAAAAAAAAACTGAGGTGCGTTTTCTCCACAAACTCAAGCAACACAGAGATCTCCTTGTTGATCCAAAACTCCAAAACCTTTACTCAAGTTTCTCCCAGAAAAGTGAATGGAGGAGGAGGTTCTCGGCAAAAGCAGTAGATGACTGAACCTCCTGTAGGTGGGCTGCCCTCTACCTCAAGAACAAAGATCCAAAGTGATCTCCAAACAATAGAGACAGCACCATCAACGCAAGGAAGAAGACTTCCTAACAGCAAGGAAGAAGAGTACCTCCCCTTTCCAGATCTGCTACAGGAACAGCGGCGCAGGGTCACAAAACAGTGGCCCCGATAGACCTTCGGCAGCGGCGAAATCGCCCGAGAAGAAGCGGCGGGATCGATCGATCGGCTAGGTCTGCCGCCAGAGATCGAATCTGGTGCACAGATCGATGTGAAGAACAGCGACCAGAGGGCCTTCTTCCTCCTTCGGATCTTTCCAGCAACGGGGCCGGCGACGATTTCACCGATCGGAGAAGCGGAGATCAACTTCTTCTTTGATCCGATCCCAATAGGCGGCAGCGAACAAGGCGATGGAGAAAAAAATCGCGAGCAGCGGCGGTTTCTCCCTTTCCCGATCGATTAGGGCAAACAGGATCGGCTACCTTTTTCTTCACGATCGACGGTGAATCAAACGAAGAATCGAGACCGGCGGGATCCTTCGCGATCGATCGCGTACAGCAGCGGCGGGATCGTGAAAGAACAAGAGAGCGGAGCGGGGGCTAGGGCAAACGGAAGAACCTTCGAGAATGTTAGAGTGCTCGAAGCATCCGCGTGACCGTCAAGTTTGGAACGGTCTCCTCGTTGCCCCTAGCTAGGGTATTTATAGGCGAAACCCTAAATCCCCGACTACGGGTTTGGATTCCTATCGGATCCTAACCGACCCGTTAAGGAGCCCATTAACACGTATATAAATATACCTCAACACAGTAAACAAAAAAAAAAGGAGAAACAAGGAAAAATTCCAAGGCGTCGGGAGTCAACCCAAGCCTGAACAAGTTGTGCACGCGCAACGTGGGCGTCGTGCACAACCATGGGCGCGCGCGCCAGAACCAAGCAAGTCGAGCACGGCCGCGCGCCGCGCTCCCCTGTTCGCACAATGCATGCCACGTGACACCACGCGTTCGAGCATTAGCATGTGTGCCGCAGCATCACGTGGCCACCCTTTTCTCTCTTGCACGTTGTTCCTCTGGTTTCTCTTAGATGGGCGTCTCCTCTTAGATGGGCGTCTTCTCTTAGATGGGTGCCACCCGATATGCTGCCTTATCTCCTCTTAAAGAGAGAAACACTGTCAATTCCATTCAAAACAATCATCTCTAAAGATGGCAAATTTATTCGCCACAATTGCAACGAATCACTGAATTTAATTAAAATAATACTCATAATTTCACGCAGCAAGCGAATAATAATTCGTAGCTCGCGCGCGTTATCATATTTGAAGTCCACGGCTCAAAGTCAGCACAATTGTAACTTGAAATTTACAGGCTCGTCTCATTACAATTTAGGGCCTGCGAAGATTAGCGGCATTTGTCCAAAGTGGGTCTAGTCTTCGACCAATTTGTCCAAAGGGGGCCAAATCGACCGAATGAGACGCGCTTGCTTGAAGGGTCCCGAAGCCACCAAGCAAAGTGCACACATAAGCACATTGGCACGTGCATGGGTGCTGTGAGTGCGCGTGCACATCAAAGGAGGCGACAAAGAACGCTCTGAATTCGCTTCGTTCTCTCCCAGGTCCGATTCCTTCAAGATTCTAGAGGATGCTCTCGCAAGCACAAGGGAAGGCTACAAAGAACGCTACTGTGGACGCTTTTGAAGACTTGTCTTTTTTTCCTCTTTTCTTTCTCACAAGGCTTGCAAACAGAGAGACGGAGAGGTGACCTCACCCTCCTGGAATCTCAAACTCTTGTAACCGTCAAGAAAATAGTGAAATTCTATTGGCACCGAACCGGCCCAATGATTTTTTTCTCTTTCCGAATTTCTCTTTTGACAGTTTGCGCACTTGACTCACTCTCGAGCTAAAGCCGTTCAATTTTCTAGACTGAGAGAGCGGTAAGCGGCCCACAACAAATGTTATCTAGATTGGTATACATAGTAAAGGTGGTGAACATCTTCATCCTATTTAGAACAACAATTATAACTAAATTAAGGTCCCATTCATGCGGTCGTAACCGCTTGACCGGTGAAAATAAGTCCTCTCAAACAGTGCCTTAATCTGGTTGAAGGCTTTTTTACTCACAACAACCCTTGATGCTTTCCACACAAGCCTTTTTTTTATATAAAACACCTGCATGTGGGCTCAATATCAAAATTTCTTAGTTAATTATATGTTTCTTTAATCCGTGCTGATGAAATGACATTTGTTTCTATATAGGGAAGCTTTAGCAAATAATGTGGGCTCTTATTAGGTTCATGCAAAATCCGAGTAATACATCAACTGAAGTAGAGGTGTTCATGAACTGAATCGAATATCTTTTCAATCGAATCTAAATTTGACATAAAATGTAGGAATTTGAATTCGGATTCGTCCTAATATTCGGTGTCGGATTCGGAATGAAATGTTGGATTCGAATTTGATTTTGAATTCGAATTCAACTTTTATAATGTTTAATTATATGTAATGTTCAAATATAATTATATAACATTTAATTACATATATATATATATTTTATTTAACTCTCCACTATTCACGAATAATAAATTTATTCTGATTTGAAAACTATTCGAATCTCGCGAATTTGAATTTAAAAAATACGAATTTAATCGAATCTTCAGAAATCGAATCCTGAATTATTCACAAACTATACAATTTGTGAACAGCCCTAACCTGACCGGAACAAACTATTTCATTTTTTTATATGAAAAGACTAACATTTTTGTTTTGCTTTCATTTCCTGATAGTGATCAGGCAGGTTCTGTCAAATATCAACCAAGTGCAATCAGGGGCGGATCTAAGAGGGGGCGAGCACTAAACCATAATTAAGAGAACAATAACACTCAATTAATATGCCCTATATAAGTATATAAATAGGGTAAAAAGTACAATATACATTGAGAGGTACTATCCATGCAGGTGCTTCATGGGAAATCCATTGAGGGGTACTATCCATACAGTATATATATAAGGCTAACATTTTTGCTTTGCTTTGCTTTACTAGAATATATGCATTATTCTTTTCCAAGTTCACTACTCGCTTCTTCAGAGAACTTCATGGGAAATCCATCTTTTGAACATACCAAAGCACTGTGCAGGCCTATTACCCGGCGTTATGTGATTCCCGCCCTGTAACCAAAACTCAAAACCAATACAATGCATAGAAATTTCATTTCATCCAAAAAGACCGCAATCTTAAGGAATTGCATACCTTCACCGTCACAAAAGTTATGTCGTTTGAGAACAATGTCGTAAATCTGAACATCGATCATGAATCGTGATTCAATATACAGATAATGGATTCACATGCAGCTATGAGTGCATTTAAAAGGTGAATTTGGAGACAGACTCACCCTGCCACTTGGTTGTCCACATACCACGCACGCCAAGGATCCAAGATCGAGTAGCCCAGCGATTTTATCCACTTCAATGTGCCCACGAATGGGACTTTCAGATCATGGTCTCCACTGTTGCAAACACAAATTTATAAACAAGTTTAGTGCTCCTTGCAAAAGATATCCTGAAGTTGAACCAATTACATGCTACTAAGAGCATTACTTGTACACCAAAGCCCGGTAGCCTCGACTCGTGAGATTGCGGTGATGAGGTAAAGAGCTAGGGATGTTACGCTTGTAATGATGCGCGTTCACGTTGAAGTCACAACGATGCCACCGTCCAACAGATCCCTATTGTCACATCATTCACCAATAAATGGTTAGGAAAAGCATGTAAACCCTAAACACTCATCCATCATAATAGCTCACTTTGCTAATTTTGAATAGCTCTCTCAAAATTTGACTTGAGTCTAGTCCAACCCGAGCTCTATCCGTTACAAACTCGGGACTTTTTTGTAGGCAGGCTATTACGATGGATAAATTTGTCCCACTTCGCCTGAAAATAACTCCAATCTACTAGAAATATGGTTTGAAAAGGCTGAAGAATGTATTGAGTACTCAGAATAGAATCATTCAGTGGAGAATCAGTTTGAATAATAAAAATGATTCTGAGTTTAGGTAGAGTTTGAGTCGAGCTGGAATGAAAATTTTAGCTTTCTAAGTTGAACAAACACGCACGAACACCACATTGACCTCCTGGAGCAACTTTCTAGAAAAGTAATTAACCCAAACTGTGACATAGCAAAAGCACTTCTAGAGTTTGAGTCCCGAAGAAAATCTGGTCATTGGAGCAAAAGGCACCTCAATATATAAGAGATTATATTTACAAAAAGAGATCTTAAACATACCTCCTTGATATGTAGGGCCTGTCTAACAAGACGGTTGTTTAACCAGTAATTGGAAAGAAGTTCACCACTCTGCATGGTTTATTATTACCGGTAAGATATATCTTGCACGAAAATTGTATGAAGAAATTGCCCCAAGGTATCGAGATAATAAGTATCAACTTAACTATACAGTTAGCATCATGAATCAAAGGCTTGCATAGGGACTCCCCATATTTGTCCTCCAGAGATCTGGGAGATCCAAAAGTTTCCTCTAAAGTTGGTGGTTCATCATCGCATTTGGGGTCCAGAATGCCAAAAATATTAATATCTGAAAGATGCTACAGGGAGTTTTGCAAGAAATTGACTCAACCTTTCAGAGAACACAAAGCATATACTGATACACAATTCAGGAAATTTTACTCACATCATTGAAGACTTTGAGATGCACAGCACAAAGAGCATTCTCGGGATTTTCAAAGTCTTCTTCAAAACAACTATTTTCAAGAAGCTACAAAAGAGGAGAACAGTAGATTTAGTGATACTGGAATGTTTTAATAGATAAAAAACTGAAATAATTGTCATGAACTGCACATCATAAACTACTCCGTGTCATATTTTTCTCGTAACAATCAGAAAAGCAGCACCTTATAGACTTCCTCTGAAATTAATCCTAGCCCATAAGCATGGGACGCTTGAGTATTTTTATCCACCTTTTCACCTGTTATCGCATTGCCTATTAAGTAACCCTGAAAGCATTTGATGCCCCCCACAAAAAATGTAAATTTATGAACTGCTCCAGATGTCAAGATGTCAAATTTGCACCCCATAAACTTTTGTTTTCAGGTTTGAAAGGAAACAACATCATATACCTTGATGTTGACTAGTGGTTGTTGGCCTTCATCATTTCCTGTGACCATTATCATACATGGTAAACAGTTCGTTCAAAAAAAAGCAGGAGGTTTATGTCTTCATAAGAAATGAATATTGGAAGTTTTCTTACCTTGAACAATCTCATGAGAAACAAGTGTAGCCATTTTCCCACCATATGATTCACCCCCCATGTAGAAAGGGTTTGAGAGAAAAAATGGATGATCAAGAAGCCACTACATTATTTTCAACATGCTATATGAGTCATTTATCACAGTACAGGAAGACAAACATACATACATCATTGCACAAAGATCAGTTAGTTATGCATGCACCTTTTTGAGAAACTCGTATATTAGCTGTTTTGCATGCCAGTCATCGGTGAAGTAATCTTTATCAGTTCTCGAGTGCGAGAATCCAGTACCAAATGGCCAATCCAAGAAAATCATGCTTGCAATCTGAAAATCCAGACTAGCTTATGAAAGACAATTCCACTATGTGCATATATATATATATATATAGAAATTTGATAATGGTGCTAAGTTTTCACCTTTGTCCAAGCATGAGGATTGGAAACTAAGGTTGGCAAGCCGCCATCAAAATCATCAGTATAAAATTTGAGAGGGCCTGCAAACAAAAGATCAATCAAATCAAAATAGATTTTTTTTCTGTATATCTTTGTTTAGATGATTCTTTCAAGAGGTTGTAACAGTAAATTATTGAAAAGCGTCTCAAACATGAAGGACGGCTTTGACTCCGATCAGAGAATGGACTTCCCAAGGTAACTTCCAGTTCGATACGACGCTCAAGTGTCCCAATAACATGTAACACAATGAACTTGTTTAAGAATAATGAGATATTACTACATATTTCTTGGATACTTTAAGGTGGCGTTTGGTTCGGCGGTTCGGCTGCGGTGCGGCCCAAACGCACCGGCGTTTTGAGAGTAAGCTGTGTTTGGCGCTGCTTATACTGAAAAAGCTGTTTGCACGGGTCCGCTGTTTATATTATCTCCCGATCCGCTTGTATTTGTTGCGTTCAACCGCAGAAGCAGGAACACTCGGCCATCTCCCGTGAACCATCTTCGCTCCCGTAACCCTACCCATCTCCCCTTCGCGATTTCCAGCGACTGATCCCGCTCCCCTTCGCGATTTCCGGCGACTGATCCCGCTCCGGCTCCGGCTCCTGCATCGATTTCCGGCGACCGATCCCGGTTGCGGCTTCCCTTCGATCGTTGGTGACACTCCAGATCTGCGCTGACGCTGCAGATTTCTCCTTCGTTTTCTGGTGTGCTTCTTCTCTGGTTGAGGGTTTAGGTTCGTCTCTTTCAATCCCCCTTCGCTAATGGTGTGCAGATTTCTCCTTCGTTTTCTGGTGTGCAGATTTCTCCTTCGTTTTGCGGCTCAGATTTTTAGCTTTGTTCACAGTTTTCTCTCAAGATTCAGGTTTGCACATACTATAGTAGCTTTCTCACAGTTTTACTTGATATTATCTGTGTGTTACTCCCACTTTGAAGTTTTCAATTTTCCCAAAAAACTATGATTTTTTTTTGATATGGCTGTGGTGTGTGTATGTGTGATTGTGTTTGTGTGAGTGTGTTGTTATATGTTGCATGTGTGTGTGTGTCAGTTATATTTATATGTGTGTGTGTATGTGTGTCTGTGTATGTGTGTGTATGTGTGTCTGTGTTCTTTTTTTTGTGTGTACATGTGTGTGTATGTGTGTTTATATGAGTGTGTGTATGTGAGTGTGTATGTGTGTGTTTGTATATATATGTGTGTGATTGTGTGTATGTGAGTGTGTATGTGTGTGTGTATGTGTGTATATGAGTGTGTATATGTGTGTGTGTATGTGTGTGTGTGTGTGTGTATGTGTGTGTATGAGTGTGTATATATATGTGAGTGTTTGTATATAGATGTGTGTGATTGTGAGTTGATTGTGTGTGTGTGAGTATGTGTGTATGTGAGTGTGTATGTGTGTGATTGTGAGTGTGTATGTGTGTGTTTAATATAGTAATCATATTTTCTTCAGCTTTATTTTTGTAATGTTTTGAAAATTGTTTTCTCCATATTATGTGTTGATCTATAAAGATGGGCAAAACAAAAGACGGTGGGGTGGCCGCAATGTGGGTCAATTCCGATGTCCTCCTCTTTTGTGATATCTGCATAAAAGAGATAGAACGTGAGAATCGTCCTACGACACATTTTAGTAAAGAAGGGTGGTCCAATATAATGAAGACGTTCGAAGAGTCGACTGGAAAGAAATATGATAAGGTGCAATTTAAAAACAAATGGGATCATCTGAAGAAGGAGTGGAAACTGTGGACTGAGTTGAAACGAGGTGAGACCGGCTTGGGTTGGAACACATCAAGAAAAACTATAGACGCCTCGGATGAGTGGTGGGACGAGCGATTGAAGGTATTCAATGTTTGAATTCAATTATTTCCCTTCATTAATTATTGTATGCACGTTTTAAATAATTGAATAATATTTCAGGTTGTCCCTGCCGCGAAGAAGTTTCGTTATTCCGGAATACAGCCAGAACTAGAGGAGAAACTGAACATGATGTTCAGCTCTGTTGTTGCGACTGGACATCATGCTTGCACCCCTCATTCGAGGAATGTTGCCCCTGAGTCTACTGGTGAAAGAGCATTGTCAGACGGTGGACAAGAAGACGTTGATGTTATTGGAGTTCCTCCTGTAACTAAGAACACAGCTACATCCGAGGTTGGGCACAAAAGGAGAAAGAGATATAAGAAATATATTACATCGGTGTTAGAGGATATGGCAGAATCTTCTCGGAGTATGTTAGAGGATATGGCTGCTTGCGATTTCAACATGTGCTTCACTTTCGTCATGGCGGGTTGGGAGGGATCTGCACACGACAGCCGCATTTTTAATTATGCCTTAACTGATTCTCAATATAATTTTTCTCATCCGCCTCGAGGTAATGTGAACAAATATGTTTATCTAATTCTTACTTTAATTTTTTTGAGTGACTAATTAACTTTTAACACATTATCAGGAAAATATTACTTGGTCGATTCTGGATATCCTTTGCAGAGAGGGTATTTGAAACCATATCAAGATACAAGGTATCATTTGCCAGACTTCGCACGCGGTGGTCGTCGAGCAGAGGGACGTCGAGAGATGTTCAATCATGCTCACTCATCGCTAAGGAGCGTGATAGAACAATCGTTCGGCGTTTGGAAAAAAAAATGGGTCATACTGCGGGACATGCCGAGCTACAGTTTTGCGAAGCAGGCAGATATTGTGATGGCAACGATGGCTTTACATAATTTCATTCGCCGACACCCTTTCCGCAACGATATAGATTTCAATGAGTGCGAGCAGGAGGGTCAAGATGATAGGGTGGCCTCACAAGGACGACAAGAAAGCTGCTCTGACACTGCAGGTGGAGTAGAGGAGATGATCGCGCTACGTGATAGTATAGCGGATCAGTTGTATGAATCGAGAGCATAGCTCGAGATTGCGGGTGTACCTGGATTTCTTGTGTTATGTGTTTATTTAGTCTGATGATTTTTTTTTGAATTTTTTTTTTTTAATTCAAAACTCCATTTTGAATCCAAACAACTTATTCAAAACTCTGTTTTCAGAACTTCATTTCATCCAAACAGTTTTTTAACAAAACTCTGTTTTCCAGAATCAGCACTTTTTCCATCAGCAGCTTCTCATCAGCAGCTTTCCATCAACAACAGTCCAACCAAACAGAGCTTAAATGTTTGCCAAGGAGGATCTGGATTAATCCATTCAATTGTGATTTATTCCTTGTTGGAAAAATTTTTTGGAAATGTTCAAGCCCTGATCAGTTCATGAGATAAAGTTTTTCCATATGTAAAGGCGTCATTCTGATAAACAAAATAAATAGTCATTGATATCATAAATAAATGTTTAATTACAATTTAATCCATTAATTCTTGATTATTTATTATGTATTTGCTGATACATACACAACATTTAAATTTTTCTTGCTTATATATTGCATTTCAAAAATGCAAGGCAAGGTTTGCCTGCATTTCACCCTTGTAACTAGTGGGACACTTCCCCAGACCCTCATTGCACGGGGATGCTTTGCACATCGGTTAAGGTGTTGTCGGGTGATCTTGTTGAGGTCAGGGTTCGAGTTCTAGAAGCAACCTCTTGCAAAAAAACAAGGTAGGGTTTGTCTACACTTCACCCTTGTGGTGGGACCCTTCCCCGGACCCTCATTGCGCGGGTGCGTTGGGCTACCCTTTTTTATATATAGCATTTCAAAGATTTTAAGATTACAAAACTCATTTTTTAATCCCAACTATCTGGGATCAGCTTTAGAAAACTCAATTTTCATTTGTTCATTTTGAGCGTTGCCAAAGTAAACTATAAAGAAAATCTCAAACAAATTTCATCCATATTATCTTAGGCTTCCTTTGGCGGGGTGGTGATACGGCCCAACTGGTCTACTGGGCTGCTCGCAGGGCCATCTAATCCGGGATCCATAGCCAGCCCTAGCCGACCGTATCAGGTCCGCGGACCATACACCCCAACCCCTCTCCAGTGGGCATACAGGCTGCTCACAGGGCGCCGGCCCAGGATCCATAGCTGGCCCCACATGGCAGGTTGTTGAGGTGAGGGCTCGATCCCTCCACCTCCTAGATAAGATACGCTTCCGCAGAACTCACATCCCGCGGACCTGATACGGTCGGCTGGAGCTGGCTATGGATCCGGGGTTAGATGGCCCTGCGAGCAGCCCAGTAGCCCAGTTGGGCCGTATCAGGTGGATCCGCCGTGGCCGCGTGGACGGCATAGCCAGGCCGCGATCGCATGCTGATTGACGGGGCCGCGGACGGGCGGAGGGGATCCGCCCCGCCTCTGAAATCCACTGATTTATTTCAGCCGTGCTGAGGTGACCGCGGCAAGAATTTCCTCCATGGGAAATCTGATACGACCCAACTGGGCGCGTCCCGCATCGGGCACCAGGCTGCTCGCAGGCCCATCTAAGCCAGGATCCATAGCTGGCCCCAGCCGGTCGTATCAGGGCCGCGGCCCACACACCCCAACCCTTCTCCCAAGGGGACACAGGCTGCTCACAGGGCTCAGGGCCCAGGATCCATAGCTGCTCCCGTAAGGCGGGTTGTTCACCGAAAGGTTATCTTATCTAGGGAGGTACCGGGTTCAAGTCCCGGCTCCAACAACCCGCCTTACGGGAGCAGCTATGGATCCTGGGCCCTGGGCCCTGTGAGCAGCCTGTGTCCCCTTGGGAGAAGGGTTGGGGTGTGTGGGCCGCGACCCTGATACGACCGGCTGGGGCCAGCTATGGATCCTGGCTTAGATGGGCATGCGAGCAGCCTGGTGCCCGATGCGGGCCGCGCCCAGTTGGGTCGTATCAAAATCTGCTGCCCCAAACCAGCCCTTAGTTTTCGAAAATCCTGTGACTAAAAACCTAAACACCGAATTGGTTTTGATCCAATTCCAAAACCTTTGGGCGGTAGGTTTTCAGGCAAAACCAACTCCTGTCACACCCTAAGGTTAGAGATTTTTTTAATTATTATTAACGCCGGCGAGCAGCAGCAGTATGGCGGAAGATGAAGTAGTGGTTGCGGTGGGTTTCCAATGCGGTGCAGCATGGTTTTAGGCCGAAAGAGAAAGCCCCAATCTTTTGGCCGGCCAACAATCTAGCCGAGATTGTTTCTTCAATTCGGAAGAAGAAAAAAAGAAGCGAAGAAGCAGAGAGCAAACCCATCGCCAAGGCCAAGGCATTGAAACCGGAGCATCCGGGACCTCCGGTGAGCCAGAGGAGAAGCGGGTCCTCGCTGGGATTCCTCTCCGACTCGACGAAGTAGTAGAAGAGCTCGGCTCCGCTGTCCGCATCCATGTTCACATAACTTTTTTGCCCCCAAAACAGAAGCAGCGATATGGATTAAGCTCCGAACAAAAACAAAACACAGAGAGAAACAGATGATCAAAGTGCGATCAGATTGATGCTCACCCGGTCTCCAACCGAAAGGGAAGCGCGCCGGCGAAGCCTGGAAGATGAGTAATGTTGACGGCAGATAGAAAGCACGGCCATAGATCTGAGAAGAGGGCGAGGAAGAGTAGCAATTGCGGGAGATGGCTGAGAGCAGCAGTGGCCATGCCGGAACTCCCTCTGAGCGCCTGCCTGCGCGCACAGAAATAAATGATCGCAGGGCAGGGTTCCGTTCCTATAAGAAGAGGCGCGATGCTGCTTTAATAATAAATGACGGAATCGGCGTGCCGCACTCACGTGAGCCGGTGTATTGGCTGATCGAAAATATTGACTCATCGCTTCTTGATGATTTGGAGGTTGACTATGAGCTCATCAATAAATTGTTGTGTTAGTTCTGTGAAGTTGTTGATCCCTTCTTTCTTTAGAGAATAGAATCAGGTCCGTGTTTGCCCCTTTAGATTTGACGGGAACGCTTGACACAGAAACTGATCATAGGCATTGTAGATGTGCATGATTGTCGTGAAGTGGTTAGCATGCTCTGAGTGATAATCTGAAGGTCTCTAAGTTTGACAACTTAAACCCGCCAGGAATGGGGTATGCCAAGACTTGCGGGGCCAACAGAGAACCATGATGAAAGGGGCGTCGCGTGCTCGTGGAGCGGCTTCTGCCATGCTCGTATTCTTCCTCAATTATATTCCTCACTTATTCGCGAGTGAGTCTTCGATCAGCCTGACTAACACCCATCACTGTCGGGTGAGGGTTGAGTTGTGTGCAACTGGGAAGCCTTGTTGGCCATACGGCATGCATAGATCTAGCTGCGTCTGACGGCTCATCTACAACGGGGGTCATCTACGCTGGTAGCGCCTTTCGATAAGACACGGGTCGGGGCAAGTGGCAGTCGATCACGTTGGGCGATGACAGAGTTAAGATGATTAGAGGTTACCAAATCTCGCAAAAGGATGAGCTACTCTACCCGACGCTCCGCCATCAGACGCATGCACTCCTCCACAGAAGTTTTTGGTGCGGTGGGGACTCCCTCGAGAAGCGAATTGTTGCTTGCAGGCGAGTTGGTCGGGGACAGATCGGCTTGCTCCTCCGAAGCTACCCCATTAGCTGGGTGTGCACTCCTTTCCATCGCAAACAGTTAGGAGCACTTATCCGAGACAAGTGCTGCTCTTAGAGATTTCTTGGAGAGATGGGAACACTTTCCCATAAAACGGCGTCAAACTATTGCAGGTCGCTTAGAGCTCTCCCAGCCCGGAAGAATCAAACCGTCTTAGGTCGAGAGTAAGCTAAGTGCGTGAATAGTCAAAAGAGAACTAATAACAACAAAAACAATACGTTTTATGTGGAAAAATCTAGAAATAGAAAAAACATGAGATCGTTATGGTGCCAACCAAATCTACTATTTTGCAGATGGTTACAAATGTTAGAATTTTCAGGAGCATGACATGCTACTGTCTTGCTTACAAGTTCTTAAAGGAGAAATAGCTCAAGTCTTCTGCTGCGCTCGCAGGAGCGGACTTTAGAGTAGTCTCAAAAGTAGACTTTGTAACAAACATGGAAAACACTATGCGAGAGAGCGAGCAGAGTGTCAAGTCAGCACGAAAAAGCTACAGAGCTATCTCTTCTTTATTTGGTTGTGTGTCTTCAAATGAAGGAATAGAGACCTTTTTTATAGTTTTTTTTCGCGCTCTCCGGTAATTGCGCTCTCTTGAATTTTGAACTAGCAAATGACAATTTGTGATTCTGGTCATCTGAATCATCAATTTTTTGAAAAAGACATTCATGCCCCCGAGTAAGTTTGTTGGCGAGGACGAAGGTGGCGGTGGCAGAGAGTTGCAGGCAACGATGATGGGAGGCGGTGGTGGGCACCGACGCGAGCGGGGCGTGTGCGGGCCTATGGAACACAAGCTCTGCGTGTGCGTGCTCATGTTCTCCAAAAGGGACGAACGCGTCAAGCGTGCGTGCACACTATGTCCGTACGGGATGGTGCATGCTATGTCTATGCGGGGTCCATGCGCTGCCAGCTCCGCCGCGTGTGCGACCCTCGATTGTTCTTGGCCATGAGTTTGTCGCATGCCGGGGTCGGAGGCGCTCCCACATGACACATCTCGGCGATCCGGTCGTAGCCAGCATTTCGACAGAACTGGCGTGACCCGGAACAAATTTAGGGGAGTGCCATCAGACCTGAATTCTTATTAATCTCGGGTCAGTTTTAATTTAAATCAAACAAATGTGAAAAATGTATTGCATACAAAAAAATATATTTCTTTTGTTTGTTTTTATTTTTTAAAAAATTGTCTTATTTATGCAAAATTATGTGATGCAAGTCTACATTAGTGTTTTTTGAAAACCACATAATGTCAAACATCTTTTCTCTAAAATATAAAGGTCGATGTTATATGCAAGGTAGGTCATTTTCAGTTATGTGTAGTCCAAGATAAATGCATGTCAAATTAAAAAATCATGAGAAGCTGTGAACCCGTTCAAACCTTGACCTGCACATAACCGTTATAAAATTGCATAGTCTGCACATAGCGAAAATCGACGAAGATATAGTTATTGCATGTGTGGGCAAATATTTTATCCTAAAAAATAATAGAATACTTTGTGATTCCCCAAAAGAAGGAGAAGAGTGTGGAATTGATACAAGCAAATTAAAGGAAATCCTCCGAGCCACACAAAACCTAGCAAAGTCTTGCACGACAGCCAACCCTCCAGCAGTCGCTCTCATAAACTACTCCATTTATCTTCTTCTATCAAATGTGGAAATCTACACCTAAATTGAGGACATGGTTTTTTTTATATAAAGTAGTTGACATAATTGATAAATTCATAATGAAAATATATTACATAAATGTGAACTAATTATATATATATATATATTACTATAATATAGAAAAAAATATTCAACCAAGGTAGAGCCAAAGTTGCCATCGATCATCAGCCATTAATAAAGCATAGTGGTCCAGCACATTCCACACACACACATATATATATAACAAATCATTTAAATAAACTAATAAAGCCGATAATCTGCCACCCATCTTGCTATAGAATAAAAGTCAAACATGATTCCTGTTGCTGCCAAACTCGATGTCATGATCAGACTGGAGTAACTTGGACCGTCTTAGCTCACGGAGCGATCAAGCGCACACACATTCAATGAGAAAGAGAATCTATACACGATGTTTGATGTGGAAAAACCCTTCAACTGGGAAAAAAATCACACGACCGGGTCTGTGCCGATCAAAATTCATTATCTACTTACGGTTACAACTTGTTTGAAGAATCAAGAGCGACAGACCGCTCCTCGTTACACTTTGGAGCGAGAGAGAGAGATTCTTGAGCTCACAGCGGACAACAGGCTGCTCCGCGTGAGTATAACTGCTTTGACGATGCGCACGAACGAGCGCTTGCTGTAGTAGGACTTTCCTTCTTGTCGCACACTTGTGACCGACTTAGACGAATTTCTGATAGAGAGGAGGTGACTCGAAGGTGGCTCATAGGAGGAATCCGACAGAGCTCCGGTCTGAGGAGTAAGAAAATAGAGGAGAGAAAGATGAGAAATGAGGAGGCCTGAAGGTCTTTTAAAGCCTCAAGGAGGTGTTTATGATGGTTATGAGGCTATCCGCACACCGTAACCACTAATATATTATAATTCCAAGTATAGTGTTATGCGAATATTATTTGCATGATATTATGTTAAATACAGACCCATTATTTAATTAATGGGATCTCCCCACTAACCATGGTGGTTAGTGGGTGGTTACGCCCGAAATGGACGGCGATGACCAAGGCGAGACGATCAGATGTCAGGGAAGGCACCCAAGGAGGGCAAGAGAGGCAGTCGATTACCACCACGTAGGTGGCCGACCCTGGAGAAGACAGCGGGCCGCCGACGTGGATCCGGCAGGGGGTGCGGCCGGCGGCTGGTCGACCACACCCGGGTGGAACCCTGGGCAAGGCTCCGACGACAGCCTCTGGGTGTGACCGCGGTGACGCCACAAGGCGCGACACCGACCGACTGCAAGGCGCGGCCGGCAGGAGCCGACCCGAGAGGGGGAGACCGACCATTTCTACCTGAACAAGGGGCAAGGCGTGACCAACCGTTCCTGGCACCCTCCACGGTCACCGCGGGAGGGTAGGCTCCCCGTCGGCCGAGGCGGCTGGCGGGAGCGCCACACCTCACGGCCGCGAGGTGCGGTTCCTTGGCCAGCCTGAAACTGGGTCGGGCTGAGCCGGCTTGCCGTCGGCGGGAGAGAGGGGCCGGCCCCCACACGGTTCAGGGAAGACGATTCTGCGCGCGTGATTGCACGTGCGGCGGTTCCCCATGATCCCAATTTGGTTGGTGGGATCATGGGGGAATGAGCTAATCGCACCCCTAAATAAATTATAAATAGGCTTGACCCCATCAATTCTAAAAGTAAACCCTAGTTTTTAGGATGCAAATTAAAACTCAGAAAAGAGAAAAAATCGCAGGTTCTAGCTAATTGTCAGGAGAAGATTCGCTAGCAATAATTTTATAGTAGATAGCTCTCTTAGCGAGGATGACTTCCCATGCTACAGATGAAGCACGTTATAGACATTCAATGAATATGGTTTTTGATGACTCTTTGTTCTCTCCGCTCTCACATGCATGGATCTTCTAATTGTTGCAAACCTTCTCCTTCTACATGGCATTCCAACGACAACACATCAAAACGTATTCGACCACATCTACAAACTCCATATGGCTTCAAACTTCTCTCGATTTTGCTTCCCACTTCTCGATAAATGAATCGGCCTTCACACACTCTAAACACCACCCCATCTACGAGCTACCATGCCTTGCACCCTCCAATCCTTGTGGTGGCTCATAACTTTCATCATGGACCGGACTCACAATATGCACATAATCATAATATCAAAAATGATTAAAGACAGCCAATGCAGTTCGTCAGAGAATAAATTCTAATTCGAGAGGAAGCATAAATTAAGTGAGGAGATGTGTGGTGAGGTCTCTTCCCATTTTTTAGGTAAACATAATACCCAATGAATGATCTCTGCCCGCCACCACAAGGATCGGAGGGTGCAAGGCATACACTTGATGAGTTCTCTTCCCATCCCGTCGGAACCTATTCGTCATTAATAACATTCAAATCTAGCATAAGAGTTTGCTATCTCAAAAAGCAAGGTAATAACTATGCTCTACATACACCAACATTATAACGGCCAAAGATCACTGGCTCATAACTTTCATCATGGAACTATATAAGGGATACCATAATCCACCTTACGATTATGGTTCCGCATTGAATCGACGACTACATGAAGTCTTCTCTGAGACAATAAACAGATCATGCCTTGAATTTAATCATGCAAACATCACTAATTCTGACACAAAATCACAATAGGCTTTACGCACCATGCATAATCTGGAATCAATCATAGGATCTTCAATGTAAATTATGTCAAGGATGCAATATCATACCCCCAAGATTCCAAGGAACCAAAAGTTGTCATTTCTCCACTGATTAGCGAGAAGAGAATACACTTATATATACTACAACAAACCAAAGCATGAAAACATACAAACTGTCCTAATACCAGACGAAAGAGTTGTTACCCTTAACGTTCCCCTCAGAGCTTTAAAAAACTCAAAAGGTTTAGTGGAGAGTGATTGGATAAGGAATCTCTACATTTCTATGGTCTTAGATCTCCAATCCAGGCTCCAGGTCTTCGACAATCTCAATTTTCTTCAGAAGTCATTTCCTCTTATCTTTCGAAACACATAACCGATCAAAATGGAATTTTCTTCCCCTCACACTCGACTTAAAACCCCCCAGAAAAAATCAAGACCAATCGACTAAAAGCCCTTAATTTGAAAGGTCGAAAATGATGGAAAATCTCAATTTTCACGGGTACCATCTAAACCCAGATGACAAACGACTTCAAACCCTCCTTCAGCGGGAGTAGAAGCAGAGTGAATAAGAGATTTGGTCATGGACATTCCACTATCGAGCCTGAAGTTAAGTTCTGTTGCGATTTACTGCGATAATCAGGCTACGAAAACGATTGCTACGAACACTTTGTTCAATAGCAAAAGAAAAGCAACTCAGGATGAAACAAGCCTGGTTGACCCCTCTCACGAGTCAAGGGATTATGACCCTTATAGATGTGAGATCGAAATATAATGTTGCAGACGCCTTGGCAAAGGGCTTAAATAGAGTTCTCACAATTAAAATATCGGAGGAGATGTGATTAAAGTTCATAGAAATATGAAACTTCCTCCAATGTTTATATTTTATGGTAAGAACCTATAGTCTCAACATTCAAGCATCTAATAACAAACTGAAAATCCCAAATAATTTCTTGATGAAAGCCCAAGATGGTTAGATGTTAGTCATTCCACACCTGATGACTTAATATCTCTCTCATTGTAAGTTGATTTGAGAATTATTCAACTGGGAATAGAAAGTCGTTGTTTGAGTTAATCTAACATTAGTAATCATAGCACATTATTTCACATTTGATAATGTTGCAAATGACGGTGTGCCAAATCATATGATGAGGTACATAGTGGTCACTAATGAGTAAGATAACAATGTTTGATTTATTAAAATCAAAACTTACCTGGTCCTAGCTAGACTGGATAGAGATGCTGACAGTGTTACTTTACTACTGCTACAAGTACTAAGTTCATTTAGGTAGAGCTAATTTACTTTGATACGCCACTCGATATGTTTATGAATTCATAGAGTCTGACTCGTGAAATTTCTTGCAGGCACTGGTGAAGATAGAGGAGAGAAAGTGGACTTTGACATTGATGATGATGATCTACTCTCTGAGTAGAATTGTTACACGTTTATCTGTAGTCATTTTTTGTTTTCCAGACTAATTTATTATTGAGTAGCACCTTTTTCTTTAGATGTATTATGTTATTATTTTAAAACTCATGTTTATGTTTTCCTTTAAAAATTGTGTTAACTCTTATGAAAATGTGTAAAGTCGGAAACTTGTTTTGATATTCTCCACTTTCTGCACAACGAAACGTATACGTTATTTGTCACAAATATAGGAGGAGATTGTTAGTGTATATTTGGACAATTAACGGGTTCAGAGACATAACGGGTCGTGTCAGATACACGGATATCCAATACCCGTAGAAATTCCTTGGGTTTCCCTATTTATACCCACCTAGGGGCAACGGGTAGGGGATTCCACTTAGATCCCCATCCGGATGCTTCGAGCAACGTTCTCATTTAATCCATTTTTGAAATAGTGCATGCACATTAAATAGAAAGAAGAGAGCTGTCCATGTTCAATTTAATCCATCCAGGGGGCCGGGAGGGGGACACCACAACAACGAAGAAGACAGCCTCGTGGGCCGAATAGTATACCAGTGCCCCTATAATGGAAAAGCATTCGTGCGAGAGTAAGATGACATAATAAGAACAACCATTATCGTCGGCGTAACATGCTCCTGCAGATGAATCTTTGCATTGTGTGCCCCCCAACATTGATAGATCTCATAACAGAAGATGCTGAAGGGGCCAAGGCTAGGACCAGAAGCACATACCAAATTGGCTATGAGGTCGTCCCAAGAATCAATGAGAGGAACATGTGTGCCCCACCGTAGGAGGGCCCGACCAACAATAAGAAGACATGAACAACATCTAATGACATGGTCCCGGGGATTCTGACACAGGGCAGCTCCACAGGCACTAAATGTTAGGTGGATTTTACTTTTGTATGATGTTTTAGTTGACTGGAGGAAGAACAAAGGAAGAGATTTGAGAGCTTGAAAATGAGATCTTTTTTCACTTAACATGCATTACATCAAATGGGTATAAATACCCATGGGAGAAACTTCTGGTTATAACATTAAACTGATGACTTAAATTTTATGGGAATACTAAGTGCTACAGTTTGGAATACTAAACATTACAAATATTACAGGCGTTATATCAATGCTGATTTTATTTTGCACTCTTCTAAATCGACATTGTCAATTCTTCCTCAACTCCAGAAAATGATCCCACGACAAGGGTTTCGTCAAAATGTCTGCGAGCTGGATTTTTGTGGGGCAGAACTGAAGATCGATCTTCTTCTTCTCGTAGCTCTCTGATGAAATGGTACCGTATATCGATGTGTTTGCTTTGGCTGAGGTATATTGGATTTTTAGAGAGTGCGGCGGCGAAGGAATTATCGCAGAAAATTCTTACCCCTTTTGTCTCTTCTTTCCCTTCTCCTTCTATCTCCTTCTTGAGGCGATGAAGCCATATGGCCTCACATGCGGCAGTGTTGAGAGCCATGTATTCGACTTCGGTGGTTGAAAGAGCCACTGATCGTTGTTTGTGTGAGCTCCATGATATTGGTCGGGCTAGATCCTGCAAAGAAAATAAATCCCCCTGTGCTCCTCCGATCGTCGACATTCCCGGCCCAATTAGAGCCAGTGAAACCCCTAAGAGCATTATCCTGGTTGTATTTGTAGAGAATTCCATAGCCTTTTGTTCATTGTAGGTAGCGCAGAATATTTGTTGTTGTAGCTAAGTGTGCCTAAGAGGGGTTGCTGACGAATCTGGCAATAATGTTCACTCCATTTTCTATATCGGGCCATGAGTTTGTGAGGTAGATAAGGCTGCTTAACAAACTTCTATATCCCTACTTATCTGGTTCTTCTTCTTCATCATCTATCTTGGCACAAATTTTTTTTGTGGTGGACATTGGGGTGATGGCAGGGTTGCATTTCTCCATTTGGTATTTCTTTAGTAGGGTCTTGATATAAGCTTCTTTAGATAAGAATATGTTGCCTGCCATTTGCTTGATCTGAAACCCCATAAAAAACTTTAGTGCACCAAGGTCTGTCATCTCATAGTGTGTCTTCATACTTTCTTTAAAGTGTTTAGTCATCGCTGAACTGTAACCTGCCAAAATTAAATCATCTACATATAAGCCTATAAGTATTCTTTCTTTACCAGAGATTTTGATGTAGAGAGTGAGCTCAATTAGGCTTCGAATGAATCCTTCCTTTATAAAATATGCATCAATGTTTTGATGCTAGGCCCCGGGTGCTTGTTTGAGCCCTTAGAGGGCCTTGTGCAGTCGATAGATTTTCTGTTCTTCACCTTTCTTCTCAAAGCCTTGTGGCTATTGAACATAAACTTCTTAAGTGATTTCACCATTTAAGAAGGCGGATTTCACATCCAGTTGATAGACTGGATAATTGTGTTGAGCTCTAAAAAAGTATTAGTCGGATTATGGTCATACAGGCAACTGGCGTGAATGTTTCAACATAGTCTTCTCCTTGCCTCTGAGAATAGTCCTTGGCCACCAACCGAGCTTTGTATTTCTGAATGTTGCCTTCTTCATACTGTTTAAGTTTATAGACCCACTTGAGTCCGATAATAGTGTGGTTAACTGGTTTATTAACCATTGACCATGTATTATTTTGTTGTATTGATTTTAGTTCATCTCTCATTGCTTCTCTCCACTTCTCATTCTTTACTATTTCAAAGGTTGCGGGTGTTACGGATAGCAGGGCAATGCCTTCGGTCTGATAGATGTCCTCCAGGGATCGATACTTCCTGGGCAGTGACGATGGAGATTCATAGTCATAATTTTCAGACTCAATGATTTCGACACTATCTTGGATGGGGTTTGGAGCTATCTCCAACTCAATGGGTAGTTGTTGAGTATGCTGGTAAAGTTCTTTATCTGATGCCCATTGGGTTCCTCAATCCCAGACTTCTTGTTCATGAAGGATTGCATCCCTTGAAACTATAAGCTTGCCACTTCTAGGTTCAAAAAGTCAATATCCTTTGGTTAGATCACTATATCCCAGCAGGATACTTTTTTGGCTCGTCTCATCTAGTTTATCATGTCTTTCAATATTTTTATGTGCATATGCAATAGAACCAAACACCTTGAGATGGGCTATAGAGGGCTTTTGCTTGTATAAGCCTTCATATGGTTTCATATGCTTAAGGGCTTTCGTAGGAACCCTATTGATCGAGCACATACACGGCTGTGGTTGTGTCTTCTGCCCAGAAACTTTTGGAAGTGCCTTTTGAATCACCATTGATCTTGTCATTTCCACCACCGTACGATTTCTTCTTTCCACCACACCGTTCTGTTGAGGTGAGCCCAGAGCGATGAGTTCTCTGTGAATTCTTGTTTCTTGACAAAAAGTATTAAAGTAAGTAAATAAAAACTCTCCTCCCCTATCACTTCTCAATGTTTTAATGTGTCTCTCCAGTTGATTCTCAACTTGAAGTTTGAACGCCCTGAACTGCAGAAAAGAATCTGACTTTTGTTCTAGGTGCATTATCCACATGTATCGGCTGAAATTGTCCACAATAAGCATGAAACACCATTTGCCTCGCAATGATGGTGTGATGGCTGGACCCCATAGGTCTATATGAAGTAACTCCAGTGGTTGTGATGCTCTTCTTTGTGCTGACTGAGGGAACGACAGACAGTGTGACTTACTCCTTGCATATGTATCACAATTGAGCTTTATATTGGTCAGTTTTGGCAGCCCATCCACCAGTTGGTGCCGATGCATGTGCTATAGTGAGGGGAGATTAAGGTGACCAAGTCTATGATGCCAAAGCCGTGTGATTTTGTTTTCTATGCAGTCCAATGAGAAAGTCCTGGAGGGTTTTAACTCGATGGAAAATATGTTGCTGGAGCTCAATTGAGTTGTCCCAACAATAGAGTTAGATTGGGAATGATATATGTTGCATTGTTTGTCGTCAAATACAACCCTATAACCTCTGCTGAGCGATTGCCCAACACTAAGCAAGTTGTGTCCTAAAGTTGGCGCAAACTGAACATTAGCAATAAGCTTCTAGTCTCCCTCAGAAGTAACAACTGATATTGTCCCCTTTCCTTCAATTACTTCCTTTTTCCCATCACCAAGGGTTACCTCAGATTTGAAGCTATCATCTAAGGTAACAAAGTAGGCTTGGTCATTGACCATATGACTCGAGCACCCACTATCAACAAACCATAAAGTGGGCGACTCATCAATTTCTGAGTTCTTACAAGTAAATAGAAACTGGTCATCATTGGTTTCAATAAATTTTGCTTCTGATTTTACTTCTTGTTTAGGCTTGAACCAACAAGTTTTCTCGGAGTGATTTTAGACTTTGCAAGTTTTACAATTCCAAAAACAGTCTTTGGTGGCGTGAGTTTGCTTCTTGCAAATGGTACAGCTTGGGCCAGTGGGTGGTGGTCGATTATTTTTTGAAAATTCTCTCTTGATCTCCTCTATTTTGGATTTTGATAAGTTTTGTGGTATGTTGTTTTCTTCTTCTCCTCATATTTATTTTTAAAAGACATTTTTGTTTGAAATGCCTTTTTAAACCTGAACTCTCATTGAAAAATAAGTCTTCATGGGATTGAAGAGATCCAAGCAATCCGGTCACAGATAGTTCTTCAATATCGTGTGATTCCATAATTGTTGAAACAATATGATTATACCGTTTGGCTAACGATCGAAGAATCTTTCCAACGATTTGAAATTAATCTAGGACTCCTCCTAGAGTTCTAATCTGATTTGCATTATTAGTTATTTTTGCAAAGTATTCTTGAGAAGTTTCTCCCTCCATCATTATTGCATCATAATTGACGTCTATGAGTTTGGATTTTAATTTTAAGTACCTTTTTGTTCCCCTTGTACTCGTCTTCAAGCTACAACCATGCTTCATTGGATATTTTGGACACCATGATTCTCGGATAGATATTTGTGGAGACCTCTTGCTGTATACGATGCATAACCAATGCATCTTTCTTGCTGTCATCTTTGTTGGGTTTTGGAGGAGCCCCATCTGCTGCTTTGCTAGGCAGGAAGGAAGCCTTTATATACAAGGTCCCATAGGTCTTGTGACCTGAGGAGAGTCTCCATCTTGTCTCTCCAATGCTCGTAGAGCTCTCCAGTGAAGATGGGAATGGATGAGTGGGTGTATGATTGGGTAGTGGTAGATGATGATGCCATGGTAGAGAAATTCCGACATGGGGATGATCCTTACAACCTGGTCCTCTGATCCTACTGTTAGGTTGATTTTACTTTTGTATGATGTTTTAGTTGGCTGAAGGAAGAACAAAGGAAGAGATTTGAGAGCTTAAAATGAGATTTTTGTTTTTCACTTAACAAGCATTACATCAAATGGGTACAAATACCCGTGGGAGAAACTTCTGGTTACAACATTAAACTGCTGACTTAAATGTTACGGGAATACTTAGTGCTATAGTTTGGAATACTACGCATTACAAATATTAAAGGCGTTACATCAATGCTGATTTTAATTTTCCAATGCAAGTTTTGCTTTTACACTGAAGATCATTGCCAAGACGGTGAAGCCACGTGCGGGTGAGGATGACATCCAGCGACAACCGCCACCAAAAATTGTTCTCACGCGAGCAGAGCTTTAGCTTTTGAAGCCAACTGGAGGACAACAGAATCCAAGGAAAGAGAGTCGCATAGACATGACTAGAGATAGGCTGCCCATTGAACCGATGGCCAGGAGTAGAAAAGTCATGCATGAGGTTACCGTCAATCGGGATTTTAAGGATTAGGTGAACGGGATCCTCACCAAAGTGCAACTCGAGAGCCGATCTATTCCAGCCGTCATCCACCTCAATTAACTCAGCAATAGGGAGGGAGTCAAGCCCCTCCTCACAATTGATAAATGTCGGCCACCTGGTAAGGGGGAGCTCCATATTCATTAGGAGGAAAACGCCCCGCTAAAAAAAGGTTTGGTAACCTTTTAATGCTCATCGCCACCACTTCAAACATCATTTTGATTTTTTCCCCCCTCAATTTTTCACCGCTCCATTATCAACCCTATCATTCCTATTGCCCCCAACTCTCACCGTCGAAAGAAGCATATCTTATAATTTTGATAAATAATGAGAACATTTTGTTAATGCAAATATTTAGCATTTAAATATAAAAAAAACATCAGTTAAGCGTGGCAACAATATTTTGCTGTTAACACACCAATAGACAACAAAATAAACTCACTCTAAAATCCCAATATTTTGCTGTTAACACATCAGCCTGCTTTGAACGCTTCTCTTTCGAAATAAATAGTCCTATACACGTGACGGCTGACATTGAGGATTCAGCCAGAAGAGTGTATGTAGACTAGAGTAGTAGACACACAGTGGTGCCCTGTTACTACCTGCTGTAAATACATTCAAATATGTTAAATAATAAAAAAAGAAACATATGTACATGTATGAATGTATATGTAATTGCAAGCTGCAGCGCCTCATTTATCATTTCCCATTAATAATTCGCTTCTCACTCATCAATTATTTACTCCAAACAGCAGCAATAGGCAATACCGCAATAGCATTGCTGCTGGTTTCCTCATCTCAGAACCATACAACAACATCTTCCTCTCTTCCTCCCCTCAATAAACCCAATGCTGCCGCCTCTCCACCATCTCCCCTCCTCTTCCCCATCTCAACACTATCTTTTTTATTAGGTCACAGTAGAAATGGACAGTATGTTCTTTGTCCCTTGTGATTCTAATGGCGTCTTCTCTCCCTCTTTTCCCTCCCTAGCGGCCGAAGCCAGCAATCAAAGAGCTGACTTTGGGGAAAATGATGAGTGGAATCTTCTCAGGATGGGAAAGATTGACCAAACAGTCTCAGCAACAAGCAAGCAGGAGCTTTTCCTCCTCAAGTCCAACTCCCGCTCATCTTCTCCCAACGGGGAGAGAATGCTGAGTTTTTCCTCACCCACACCTGATTCCACGGCCTTCGGAAGCTGCGGAACCTTGTCTTTATATCATTACCCTTCGTCGTCATTATCGATGTCATCGTCTTCCTCCGCTCCTTCGGCCCAATCTTATTCTTACCTTAAGAATGGAGGTAACGAGAGTTTGTTAAATCTCTAGGGTTTGATGATGGGTTTTTAATGGAACATCCATCTTATTAATGCCTGCCGGCCGTATCTTTCTTTTAGAAACCTTAATAAATAGACAAAGGAGCAGCGGCGGCAGCAGCAGCTTCTTGGTTTCTTATGAAAAATCTCTTCTTTTGTTTTCTTCTTTTCCGCATTGGTGTGAAAAGGATTGGATAAAGCGGGGAAACTTGTGTTTCATTTTTGTGTAGCTTTAGATATGCGTTATGAAAGCTCTAATGTGAGCATCAATGGGGTTAGAGGAGTCTTCACTCCAGCTCAATGGATGGAACTGGAGCAGCAGGCCTTGATCTACAAATACATTGATGCAAAAATGCCAGTGCCATCTAGTTTGGTTATCCCAATCAGAAGAACCATCGATCTGTCTGGCTTCCCTTCCTTCACCACAGGGTCTTATAGATCAGGATCATGTAAGCAGTGTATACCTACCTACCTACCTACCTACCTATTCTTCATCTTCTGCAGTATAGTTTTCACTCAAGTTGTGATTGCGCACTTGTTTTCTGCCATAAGTGTGTGTGTGTTGTAGTCATATTTCCTTCAAAAATATTGATTAAAAACAATAGTTTTGGCCACATTCTTTTCTTTTGTAGTTCTAGCATTTGGAGAACTGTGACTGTTCATGATGAACTTTCAAATTCAAAAGTTTTAACAACACCATGAATAGGCTCTCGGTTCATTTCGATTGAATTTTTTTAAAAAGCAGCAAAACTAGAAGCACTTTTTTTTAAAAAAAATTTGTCTTTTTTAGTTTTTTATACTTATGATCTTATCTTTAGACACACTATATAATTATATTGAATTAGGCTAGAATCTTTATATGATGAGGTTCTGGAATTAGACTTGGACATAGACATGATTTCCGTGCTATCCATGCATCGCCTTTTTTTTCTTAGTTAGTCACTGAATTCTACTAACATAGAGCATGGCAAGATAAACTTTGAAACCTTTGTATTTTCCATTTGAGCATTCTTCTTGAGCAATTAATAGAAAGTTGGAGAGCATTTAAGTCTTTAGCATCTTGCATACATGTATCGGCAGAAATAGTTGCACACTTCTTAATGTGGCTTCCTGTAGATGTTGGATAAAGATAGATCATATCTGAGATGTATTGATTGATGTCATAAATTTTCCCCTTTTTTCTTGCTTGATCATGATCCATAGTTTTGCAGTAAGGTGTGGATCATATAACCTGGGTTTTTCCGGGAATACCGATCCAGAACCCGGGAGATGCCGCCGAACTGACGGCAAGAAATGGCGTTGTTCCAAGGACGCAGTTGGCGATCAAAAGTACTGCGAGCGGCACTTAAACCGGGGCCGCCATCGTTCAAGAAAGCATGTGGAAGGCCACAATGGCCACGCTGAAAAAACAGCGATGTCGATCCCCTCACAAACAGCTTCAGCTGTTTCAGATGGCTCGTCGAGCAATCTCTCTATTGCTCAGCAACTGCAGAGCAAATGCTTGCAATCGAGCTCGATGAAATCGACATCTACGCAATTTGATAGGTACACTACAGCTTATATCTTCTCATGGGTTTGCCTTTTCATTCGCTGGTATCTAGATATTGCCGACATCTTATAAATTCATTGGTCATCTAAATATCTTTAAATACTAAAAGGTAGTATTTACATTTTGAGAACATTGAACTAAACTGCATGTAAATTGTTTAAGTGGTGCATGGTATCTATTTAACTACATTGCTTTTAATTATTTATCTTATTTTCTGCGCATCCGAATGTTTCTGTAGCCACCAAATCTACATTGACTATCACTGATTGTGTTGTTCTAATAGTTCGTATGCATGCTGGAAGTATGGCTTGCATTGGGAATCAACAAAAAAGTCTAAATCAGGCTTCATGTAATCCACTTAACCACTTAGTTCCTTATAAACATAATATTATTTTCTCAAAATCAACGTGCCTTCAAGTATCTTTGAATATAATTTCTTCTTTCATATTATTACTGTTGTCATGCAAAAATGCTTTTACTTGAATTGTCATGTAAAACTGCTTGTATTTATTAGATTGACATGTAAAAGTGCTTTGCAAGAACCCTAACAAAAAACACTCCTAGTGGTATAAATTGTGTGGAGTGGTTCAATGATCTTTATAATATAGGTTGGTTGTTTTCTCTCTTTAGGGATAAAATGTGTTGTTCTGTTGGTTATGCATTGCCATATTAGAAGGGCTAAGGGTTTTCCCAATATGTGGAGCCTCACCCTAATGCAGGGTCTGGGAAAGGTTGATTTACACAACCTTACCTCTGCATCAAAAACTACCTTTTTAGATCCCGTGGGACCTTCATATTGGTAACACCCTTTTAATATACTTATGTTTTTTTTTTATATCATAATTTATAGAAGTTGTCTCATGGGGCCACTACTTTTATTCTGCTTTTCAAAAAAAGTTTTTCTAAAGCAAAGTTTAGAATAATTGGAAAACAATTTTAAAGTTTTCTTGAAACAAACTTCATTTCTTATAGAAGACATCATGAACATAATTCAACACCAATATCACGAGATGCCGCATTTTATCATTATGTATTTTTTCTATTATAGGGTCTGTTTGACGCAGCTCTGGCGGCTGGAAAAATCTCTATTCCAGCCGCCAGAGCTGCTTTATATGTGTTTGGGACAGCTCCTTATGAAGAGCTTTTCAAAAATCTGGAGCTGTTTTGCAGCTTTTCAGAAATCTCCCCCCCCAACTTCAGCTTCTGCAAAATAGCTTTTTCTCTCACAGGTTTTGGAAATCTAATGGTTCCAAACACCCAAACACTCTGCAGCTTTTCAAAACTGCTTCTCAGAGATCTATTTTAAAACAGCTCTATCCGGACAACAGCTTTTCAATTCGCCAGAGCTGTCCCAAACAGAGCCATAGTTACGTGCTTTCTTTTTTAGCATGATATAAGCTTAAATGCAATTTATTGGTTTATTTTATGTTTAAGTCATGGTTATGCATTGCTTAATATAGAAGCGGAACAAGCCAATATCCAAACTTACATAACCCAAAACTTACCTACCGTGCTCACCCTTAGACCTCTTGTGATTGCCCATGACCACATCAATGATGAAAATTCAACTTCAAATCTAAAATTCACCTCATTAAAGCCTCCAGTACATTTATTCCCTTACAATTTTCCAAAATTCACACAATTTAAACCTCAAATAACATTCATTTCCCCTTCCCCTTGACATCTTAATCCTGAACATTGAAGTTATAGTCCCATCAAGCTAGCCAAACGTTTCCCTTAGAACCCCACTGAACTAGCTAAACATCTCCCTTGGACCCCATCGAACTAGCCAAACATACCCCTTGGAACCCCATTGAACTAGCTAAACGGCTCCCTTGGAACCCCAACGAACTAGCCAAACATCACCCTTATAACTCATCCATTCATGCTTTTTCCACTCTTGTTTCCCCTTTGTTTCATTCCCTTTCCCAGTTGTTGTACCTACATCATCACCCAAAATTTTACTAAAAATTCCTGAGATAGCTGTAGTTTTTTAGCACATCTTTAGAATCAGCAGTTGTTTTTTTGTGCAAAAGAACTTACTGTCCTATTAGAAAAGAAAAAATTATAACTCCAAAATACGTATCAAAATCCAGAAAATCCAAGTTTTATTCTTCCTATGGATGTTGCTACAGCTTCTCAGAATGAACTGAACTTTAATATTGAACCATTAAATCCTTAAAACGCTACAACCCTACTTTTACTCAATTTAGGCTTTTCCCACTTTTAGTATATTTTACCCACTGTAATCTATGAAAGAATTTATATTGAAATGTTAGGTTATTTGAAGTTATGTAAATTTAAGCAATTGAACTTTAATTGCTTGATTATGCTAACCAATATCTTTATTAGTAGTAATCTTGAACTATATGAGAATGCAGACACTGCCACCTCTTGGTTTATATTTGAGTCATGCATCAACATCCTTCAATGGGCGTCAAATGATTTGCATTTCATTTTGATGACATCATGATTTGCTCGCCATATCTTGTTTACTATTTTGCAAGAACAATTGATTATGTTGAACCATGTGAGTACGAAGGTAGTGATGATGGTTAGATGAATATGAAATTTCTAAATCTCTTCTTCAGATAAATCTAAATATTTTATAGTTCCCAATCTAAGCTAACCTAACCTAACCTAAACTTCAGGTCAAGATGATGAAGATTAACTATATGATTTTATTGTTTATCCTTCTTCTTGCAATATAATCTTATTATAATCCTTAGCCCTTTCGTTGAACCTTAACCTTACGAGCCCTCATAATCATTGTCTCCTCCCGTTAAACAATTATAAACATCCATAAGAGGACCCACTGTAGATTCTTCTTCCATCTTGTGTTATTCCACATCTCCAAATGGAGATTGTTCCTCGCCCTCCTATATTCTATAAAAAGAGAGGAGTTCCAAAGTAATAGTTAGTTTTTTAGATTTATACATTTTATATTTTAAATTCTCACATGGTATCAGTGCTAGAAGAATTTCTTTGTTGCTCTCTCACTTACTCCTCTTGCGTGAATACTGCCGGTTTCGCACGAACCTCTCTTGTCTTACATGAGAGCTCCCTTGTGCATACACCCACAACCCATTGCTTCTCGAACGATCACACTCATCACCCAAAATTTCTGCACGATTTGTAAAACCGCAACTTCTGCTCGATCCGCCTCCCCTGATTTCAAAACCATACGAGAGTTCTACAACACCTTCTATGAGCTCCACCTCACCCATTTTCTTCAAGCAAAATCTACTTTTGATGTCCCCCCTGCGCCTCTTCAACAATTGCGAGCTCTCCGATGCCATTGTGATACTTGTTCGGCCCAACAACTTCTTAACTAGATGCGAGCTTTCCGCCTCCTTGCCCATCGAATTCTTAATTGCTGCATGTTTCTTGCTTTTTCCATGTGACCAGATTTCCTCCGACATATGTGCAAATCCAAAAGTAAATTTTTGATCTTCTTTATCATTTGCATAGCTTGCATTAGAGTACACTTTAATGCATAAACAATTGTTTCTTTGAAACATCAGTCCTTTTCCCGGAGACCCTTTGATTTGTTCTAATATTTTTAAAGCAACTTGCAGGTGACATTCTCTCAGGGCCATGGTTGGTTTTCCGTATAAAAAGTAAAGTGATCAACATTGCTTCTTGAGAAACCAATGATAGAGACAATCTGAATGAATTTGACAAACCATGCGCAAGAGCTTTGTTTGAGACCATAAATGGCCTTCCAAAGCTTACACACTTGAGGTCTTGCAACATCCTTGACCTGCAAATAGTACAAAATATTGGGCTGATTGGGGCCCGTGGCATACAAAATCCACAAAGCCTAAAATGTTAGTGTAATCGATAACAAAAATAACTAAATAGAATCAGAGTTCGAAACCATAACGAAAGCTAAGAAAATGGTCAATACAATGGGGCCTGAATGTCCACAACTAATAGGAATGCAGTACTAAAGTATCATGACCTTAAGGTCTTACATGACTTTCAAAATAGAATAAGAGTAGGGCTAAAAGAAAATACAAAAAGGGACAAAAGGATTTCCTGCTCCTCAGCAACTCTTGGGCTCCGACCCACCACACACCGCTCTGAGCTACGCCACCTGACACCAAGAACAAACGGGCGCTAAACGAAGGTCAGCATGAGGCTGACCAACACAACGTAATAAACACCCACCCAACCATCCTAGTGGATTTCGGGGTGAGTGTATCATTCTCCTGCAAGTACGCTCGTAAACCAAAATATGCAACCAAGAACAAAGGACAAGGAGCCAAGGGACACGCTAAGCGTCACCTGTCAAACTACTACACACGTGTCATGGACACCCGATTCGCACGATCTAAGCATCGATACTAAGTATAATAATACTACCGTGACTCGAGATATAAACTCGTCATTCATCATCACCGGTAATAACAAAAGGGACAATACCTACAACTGCCCTATTAAAGGGACAGAGGACAGGTTTGGAAAGAATGACCTACAACTGCCCTTTTTGAAGCAGCAGAGGACTGGTCAGGAGATATACGACCTACAACTGTCTTTTTGATGCGACAGAGGATTGGTCAGGAGACACACGACCTATAACTGCCCTTTTCGACGCGGGAGAGGACTGGTTAGGAGACAACCTACAACTGCCCCTTTTGGAGTGATAGAGGACTGGTCTTGGAAGGCACAATCTAGACAGGGATGGGAAATCCGCCTGTCCACCAAAACCCGCGTCGTTCTACTGGTCCCAACACATGTCTATCTAGGGTGGGGTATTCATGAATAAAGCTCACGAATTTCTGCAACCACTACGACGAAAGGAACGAGACATTCCCGTTTGCGCAACTAGGGCTAATCACAACGCACAATGCAGAAACATCACCGATCCGGGTATATTGTCACGGGTAGGCTTCACACAACATGCCTAAATCCAGACTTGCACGTCAGTTCACTAATGCACATTTATGTCGGGGACGAACTCAATTGACCTGATGCCTCACAGTGAGCTGAGGGAAACACGCACCGCCGCTAATTAGTGACGTATGGCCCTCCTATGGAATCAAAATAAAAAAGCTACACCGGGACTGTAATCTCACACCCTGGCGGAGTCCCTGCTCTCCATCGCGTAGCAGGAGAGGAACTCTACGCACAGTTCACACAAATATACGCCGAGGTCGCAATCTCACGCCCTGGCAGAATCCCCGTACTCAATCAAAACGGTGTGAGGGTACTCTCATTGCACGAAAGTAAACACATGTACAATCTTAACCGCTGCTCTACCATATATCTGGCCTCCACTCGACGCTTTGAGTTCCGAATCGATCTCTTCTTCTCAAGCTTTGGTCTCTCACGGCAAGACAAGCTCCAATTTGACTCGACAAAGGCAAATAAGGCTTGAATCACCTAAAAAGAGACCACCTTACAATAGTAGTAGATCCTTGATAAGGTTATATTTATCAAATATTTATAATGTTTCAAATCGAATTCACACCAATTTGAAATTTAAGTCACTCGTTATTTTGCTTTCAATCTTATTATATTACTTATTTATCAATTTTTATCATATTTTAACTTGATAATTGTATCCAGGTGCATTTAGATAAGAAAAGGACACTTTTAAGGAAAGGGGCGCCTTACACGACCATATCAATTTACACGACATTCACATGTCTGCGAACCTTGTTGTGTTCGGACAATTTCAACAATAAGAGAAGACAGAGAGGGTCACGACTATTTAACATGGGCGTGTATCCTGTTGTGTTCACAAACACGGGAATTCACACGGCGGGGTGTCTGGCCGTGTTCGAAGAATTTCAGCAAGAAGATGAGACTGAGAGGGTCACAACTTATACACACAGCTGTGTTTTAACCTGTGTCCACAAATATGGGCATCTACACAGCCGTGTATCTAACTGTGTACAATCTTTGAAGTTGCGCCTAATAGAAGACTCCGTGACTATACATGGCTGCCAACCTAAGCTTGTCCATATACACAAAATAGAACCAAGCCGTGTCGAAGAACACTGCTATTGAACCGAGTCAACCGACACATCCAAAGGCCATAACTGTTTAGGCGCAGTACCACACGGCTTCGTACACGGCCGTGTGTCTGGCCGCGTACGACTATTTTTTTGCCTCTCTTGTTCTAAGGATATGTCCGGTCCTCGTCTCGTGCCTTTCATCTGAGTGACCTGCCTGCCCTGCCAGCTAGTGAGAGCCCGATCAGCGAGATCTAAAAGGCACGATGGAATTGTTCTCGTCTGGGGTACTTCGGTTTGGAATTGTTCTCGTCTGGGGTACTTCGGTTTGGAATTGTTCTCGTCTCAGCCTTCCATCTGAACGACTTGCCTGTCCTGGCGGCTAGTGAGATCCCGGTCAGCGAGAGCCCGGTCAGAAAGAAGAGAAAACATAAGCTCAAAAAGGGATATAAAGGTGACTAAGATAGATAAGTTAAAAGGCTCAAGCTGTCAATGCTCCACCTCCTTACTCTGATTTATATGGAAACAGGGCAAGCCCTGGGGTTTTGGTCGGTTGGTTCCCCAAAAAGGAGAAAAATAAAGAGGGGGGAAATGGACCTCCTTCCTCCTTTCTACCGACTGGTAGGGGCTTCAACCGGCGGCGACAGCAAATGACAGCCTCTCCTCAGTTGTCGGCAAACTCCAGAAGAGAGAAAGAGAGATCGATGGGGGGGGGGGAGGAGAGATCCGCTCTTCCTTGTTCTCGATCCAGGGAGACGACACGCACAGGGAAGTCGCGAGACCTAGGAGCTGCCAGGATCGGGATTTGGGGAGGATAATGAGGAGAGGCAGTTTTTGGGGGTTTTAAATAAAACCCTAACTCAAGTTGCTATCCGTACCCTAACACCTCTATTCACACCCCAAGATTTTTTTAAGTAAATTAAAGATGTTACTATTCTCTCCCTCTTAACAAAATTTTATCACAATATTTAAAGCATGGACAATGAAATGAAATTCTTCATACTTGAGTAAACATATCGGGGTACTCCTCCCGCATGATCTCTTTTGGCTCCTAAGAGAGCTCCTCACGGCCACAGTTGTTCCAACGGATCCTCACCATCTTGATGACCTTTCTCCGCAACTGCCGAGTGTCGACATCGATGATGCAAATCAGTGTCACCTTGGTAAATATGTCACTATCCATCGGCACACTATCGACCTCCAACACAGAATTGGTCTCCCTCATCGCCTTCCTCAACACAAAAATATGGAAGATATTGTGCAACTCACTCAGCTCCGTCGACAAAACAAGTTGATAGGCTGCCTTTTCGATGCGCTCCGTGATCTCAAATGACCCTAAATATCTCGGATTCAGTTTTTCCAAGCGTCAAACCCTTGACACTCCCTTGGAAAGCTTTATCTTCAAGTACACCCAATCTCCAACCGCGAATTCCACATTCCGGTGTTTGACGTTGTAATACTTTGCCTGCTGAGCTTGGTGTCACAACCCGCATTTTTTCCGATTTTAAATGTAAATCAGAGTAAGAGAAAATACGTGTCGTGATGCCACGCCGTGCAGGGGATAACTGCAGACGTTCAGACAAACACCAATCCCAACACAGTTTATGAAAATACTAAGTTATGATGTGAGAAAATCATGTTTTAAGTTAAGTTTTGGATGACCGTATCCCTCGGCTCAGTGGATCAACTAGTCCACAATTGAAAATATAATTATACGCTGCGGAAAATAGTTTGTTTATCTTGATTAACTTCCTACATGAGTATAAATGTCCCCATAGAACGACTCATGTTATGCAAGACTCTAGATTTAGTATAAGTATAAAAATTAGTTTGTACGTTCAAAAAGATATAATGACTTTAGTTTTTAGAAAATGATATGCATGAGATAGAAGTAATACTTTTATAATTTAAAATATCTAACATGCAACCTGACATAAAACCTTCCCAGAGAGCAAGTAAATCCACACAATCATATAAAAAAAGGCTTAGCAGCTAACAAGTACTTAACATTAAACAAAATCCAGTGGACGTCAACAATCCTGACACGAACCCACTAAAATGCATGTATGTCTGAACAAGAGAAAAACAACACACTACCTCACAAACGGTGAGGAAAAGAGACACTGCAGCCACCAGTCAAAACCAACTCTTGCCGCTTAACCGACTACTTCAAATCTGAGGCATTCAAAGAAAGAACACCTCAACAAGAATAAAAATACAAGTGGCGGACAAGAGTAAAGAGGTTAGCAATAAACCCAAAAAGAAATAACGGGTTACCAACCCATCATGAGTAAACTGACAAAACTCAGCAAATTAATCATATGACTAAGGTAAAAGATTACTTATTGAGTTCAAAAATAAGAAAGTTGCACCAAGTGCGAAACGAAGTCATGCTTCGAGAATATCTGCAAAAGTAAGCTGAATAACATATATCTGTACAATACGGGGGAAGAGACTTAATAACTCTACACATATGAATCATTAACACCGGTAAGAATTAGTCCTGAGTCGGTGGCCATATTGTCCAACACAACCAGACAGTCCAATTATCTCAACAAGACGCTAGGGTGGGGGCTCATTGTCCAACTCAACACAACAATCCAAATATATAAGCAAGGTGCTGTGAAGGTGGTCACACTGTCCAACTCAACTCACAGTCCAATATATAAGCGAGGTGCTGTGAAGGTGGCCACACTGTCCAACTCAACTCACAGTCCAAAGACAAGCCCAACAGTGTAATGATTCACAATTTGACACTATGTTGGGGGTCCTTTATCCACTACCAACCCAAGGGCATACTTAACATCCATAACACCTATAGCCTTAACCAGAACACAAAAACTCTCCTTGACATACTAGGAAGTAGATACCCAAGTGATAACCATTCTAAGTCATACTCGACGAATTAGTCTCAATTCGGCGAGAATTTCGAAGTCCCTACTGATTCGTCGAGTATACTCGACGAATATAGTAGATACACGACGAATTTCACTTTGCAACATTAATTATCTTATTACACGACGAATCAGCGAAATTATCCCAAGTCCACGGAAAAGCGGCGAGTCATCTCGATGTCGCATTGAGTGCATTCAACGCACTCGACGCCAAACAGCTAAACTCAACGATTCTGCCTTCACTCAATGCCGCGTTGAGTACATCGGCTAGAAGATTTGTACAACGGTCGGATGTTGGAAGTAAGCCGCAAATCGCGCACCTATTCAAATTTCATTTTGAATCCCGCCGTTTGGTGTACCAATACGGGGGCCTTATGTAGAAAGTTTTAAATGCTAATTAATTCTTGATTCTAGTCGTTGGCGGTGGAGTCCTTATAAACACCTTAGGGTTTCGTCGATCAAGATAAGTATAAAAGAATTACAAGTTTTGAAGAGAAAAAAATACACACACATATACAAGTATTCAAGCACGCATGTATTTTTCTCTAAGTTTTCTCCAAGCGGCTAACCCTAAAGAGCAATCTTCCTAAGGCACAACGAATCAAGTTTTTCCTGAAGATTACTCTCTCGACAAGAAGCATTCCTGATCCAGACTCGACCATGTCAAGAAGATACTTTCTGAAATCTGATCAGGTAAGAAGAAGCCTCACTGTTGTGCTTCTACATAAGACTAAAGACAAGTTGCTTTTGAGTCTAGTGTCCTTGTAAATTTTCTTTTCATTATTTTAAAATTGTAGGATCCTTTGGATTTGAGTGTGCTGTAGGATTCCAGTGAGAACCTGAGGGTAGGATCCTTGGGATCTGAGATAGGATCTTTGGAGAAGATAAGTGTGTAGATCTCTGGGTGCAGGGATTGAGGTAGGGCTTTGATATCCTGAGTGTAGGGCCTTGTCTTGAAGGTCTGAGGTGTAGGATCCATGGAGTGGATCTGAGGTAAGGGACCTGTTTGTGTTCCTGAGCTGTAGGAGTCAAGGACTTTGAGTTGTGAGATCTTTGACCTGAGATATTGGAGAAGTTGGCCGAGTCTATCACACTGCTAGATAGGTGATGAGGAAAGTGGATGTACCAATAATTGCGGAATCACTATAAACCTTGGTGTGCTCTCCATGATGAGTTTTATTCTTTCTTTGCTGTGCTAGAAGCCAACATATTTTAAAAAGATCAGAAAACACTCAAACACCTATTCACCCCTCTCTAAATGATTAGACTACCATTAATCTTTTTTTGTGCCCCTTGAAGACCGGCTTTCAAGATATGAGAAGGTGACTGACTGTCCATGTTGCACATGCCCGAATTATCCTATCGACTAGTACATGTGATTGATCACATTGCCAGAGTTATCCTATCGACTAATACATGTGATTGATGATGTGATATTATCTCGTCCAAACTCTTTATTATTGATGCCGGGTGTTTTGTTAAGACTAGACCCGGTAGGTTAGAACTGCTTTTTGAAATATAATTCTTGAATTTTTCAATATAAAAAATGAACTCAGAATCTCTTATGCAGCTCTTTTAGTTTGCACTTCAAAACATTGTATTCCCTCTTTGTTTTTCCAATCACATCTGTGGTGGTGCAAACCAGAAAGAGATAGCGATGGTACTTCTCCCAATCCTTTTTTTTTTCTTCGAGCTGTTCTTATTTGTTATCTGATTTTTATTGCAGTTGAAATCTCATGAACCCTAAATACTATTCGGCTAACATATGACATCGGTTAGAAAACCCACCCTTCAACTACGTATAGTTTATTTTCAGCTCGTGCCTGTCACGTGCTTTGACAACTCATCAATTAGTTCCTTGTGCTCTCGCATATATTAACACGAACTCTGTAATCGATTAGATCACTGTACAAAGATTCTTTTTCACTGTTTTGTCAAGAATTCAGACTGTTGTGATGTTTCATAGATTTCCCAGTTTTCATGAAGCTAGGAGGATATTCTATTCAAATATTTGAGGTAAAAATTGTTCCTTCCATGAACATCCTAAACTCGTGTCTACCTGGCGTCGTCTCCTATTTTTATAATCATAGAAAATATAGCGGAACCGTACGTCCATGGATGAAGGACTTCTCTTCAAACCACAAAAAAACCCCAATCTTATTTTCAGTTTTTCGTTCATTCTTTCATTTTTCATCTCCTTGCTTACTTTTTTTTCAATCGCATGCTTGCAGGATACTTACGAACAAGAGGGATGTCGGGGAAGTAGCTCAGGATTCCGAGTGCGCCTTGTTCTCCAAATTCAAACAACAGAACTCCTTTGAAGCAATCCCGGCAGGAAACTCCAATTCTCAAAACCAGATAACAATCTCTATGCCTACACCAGAAATCAATGCTCAACAATCCATAACTCATCCCCTTCTTCATTTCATCGACGATTGGCCCCAAAAAGACAAAGTGATTGCAGACAGAACCCAGCTCTCTATTTCAATCCCCAATGACTCCTCAGATTACTCATTATCACCAATTCGATTAGTTCACGAGTTCAATCGCCTTGAAGATTCCAAGAAACATTCGAGCTGGATACCAATTTCTTGGGATGATCCTATGATGGGCGGTGGACCTCTTGGCGAAGTTTTAACCAAAAAAAAGGAAGATCGCTGAAATCCCTAATATTGAGCTACTCAAATTATTCGCTGATAGTCGGTATTCAAGCGTAAAGGTTGGATTCATGGCCGACCAGAGTGTTTGGAGAAAACTTGCTGCTTAGTTTCGCTGTCGGTTGCACGAAAGGCGATGAACTTGGTTCGAGCTGTGAGCTGCCGTCTCAGACATATGGAGTATGGGTTTAAAATCTGTTGTATGTTTTTATTTTCATGCTTACGCGCTCGCTGTTACTTTCAAGGTTATGCTAAGATGTCCGAAGTACCCAAAAAATGGCTTGTTTTCTACTCTACTATGAATTTTGTTGAAGGAAGAGATTCTTATGGAGGTTTTGTGAGTAAGCTTGCTGCTGATTATAACTAGTTTGCATCAAAAAATGTGTTTGAATAGATACAGCTTGCAGCAGATTATTACTGGAATTCTGATGTCTCTCAGAAAAAGATGGTTGCTATACTTACTAATATCAGTATTGCATTATCAATTCTGACATTACAAAATGGTGAGAACTATTGTTAGTAACCATATGTATATAGGGTTATTTACCCTCCCCTCAAAGTTTGCATAATTACAGCTTGCACCCCTCTAATTTTTGAAATTACAATTACCCCCTAACCCATTTCATAACATCCATGCACAAAAAGACACCCCTGAAGATTTACTCCAAGAGGATGTTTTTGTGCAATGTTATGAAATGTAAATATTGCAGGGAGATTTTTATAATTTTGAAAGTTAGAGGGAGGCAAGCTGTAATTATGGAAATTTTGAGGGGAGGTCCCGTTAAATAACCTGTATAATCTGAGTTCCATCAAATCATCATGCGGAAAATGGCGCCGATGTACTAATCTCTCATGGGAGATGTGGATTAATAGAGTATTACTGAACCAGGTCTAATGCCATGGAGAAGCTGACGCATTGAAGCTAGGTTAAGTAGGTAGGAATGAGAAGGATACCTGATGTGGAGCAGAGACAAGGATGAGCTTTGGGCCCATTCGGTGCTATTTTGACGACTTATTATATATGGCGTGTCCGGATCGACGATTCGACTCCGTGGATACGTCCAGATTCACGTTGCGAATTAATTTCATACATAACATTGTACTTTTCAGTTTTTATTTCATGTAGTTTTGGCTCCGAGACCAACGACCAATTATAGCCGTTGATTCTGAGTGCCCTAATTTTATTTCTTATAAATATAAGGTTTAGGGCTGCCGTCATTCTTATTGCTGAAACTTGGAGACTTCTCTTCCTCATTTCCGGTGATGTCTCCGCAGTGCCGACTCCTTGGGTAAGATTTTGTATCTTGGTATTTTTCCTCGTCCCCCACCCTCCTCTACTTTTTTTGCTGTCCAGCCTCTGCAAACAGCGGCCACCCCTATTTTTCTCACACATCTAGCCAACCACCTCCCAGTCCACCTCCCAGACCTGCTGCCGAAGCCTCCCTCCCTATTTCAGCCACCGCCGACCCTAAGTCCCCTCCCAAGGCCGCCTACCCGCACCACCCCAAACAACCGCCTGGATATTTTCATCCCAAAACAGTCAAGATCTGGCCATTTCCAGCCAGATCCAGCCGCCTAACTCTTTCCCTTTGCTGCCAACACACCCCACATCGTGGAACCACTTCCAAAACAGCCACCCACATCCATTCCGGTACAGATCTGAGCAAACCAGCCCAGATCCAACCCCTTTCCTTCCCAATCCAGCCCTCTCAATCCCTGACCAGCCTTCGCCTTACCTGATCTAGTCACACCAAACCCCGGAATCCTTCTTTGAGCCCTCCAATGTTCAGATCTATTACATTGACAGCAACCCTAACATTTTTGTGATGTTTTGTAATGGTTGTTTGGTTATAAACATTGCTACGGGTTGGATATTATGTGCTTGTGTGGAATTATAGTTTCTGATGTTATTTGTTTCTTGAGAAATCTCTAACTGTAGGAAGAATTGATTCGTCGCGCGCTCTTGCTTTGACCCTCCACGCGGAGGAAAACATAAACTTGTTTTGCCTTAATAAAATATTTTGCCTTGCAGTGAATTAATTGTGTGGGATGTCATAATTTATTACCTAATTGTGATTTAATTGTCGGGTTGTTGCATAGCATGTAGGCATTGTAGGGTTAGGTCGCCGCATTTCTCGCCGCCTATAGATTCGTCCTGCGTCAATACCTGCACAAATCTTTACTGTCATCGACGGAGTCACCCACAAATTCATGGCTCGGATGATTGCCGCATGGGTTTCCAAATTTGATATGAACCTTTGAAAGAGGATAGGAGGGATCTGATTGATATCTTACCTAAGTCGGCGGTTCATTTGAGTTCAGCTCAGTCAATAACTATTATAATTTATAAGTGTACATGAAGTGCTCAGGAAGGCTTGCACTCAAACGGATCCAAGTCGAGCGGAGAATACCAAATAGTTGTCCCTGTCATAGACTACCCAGTCGAAAATGAATTAGTCATAGTAATGAAACAATAATAATGCCACAAATGGCATTCTGAATAGATCTGATGAAAATTGTGGATGAAGAAAGAAAGAATAATAAAGCCGCAAATGGCCCTCTTAATTAGATAGATATACAGACCCCCCCTATGCCGCTGCTTTGATCATGTCCCAAGAAAGGGACAAAACTTGAAAGAATGGATGGTCAATTAACTAATTGCAAGCCCAGGAAAGCCAGATGTTGAGGCAGTTCTACATAAATAGTGAGGAGTTGATAGAATTAAGCTCATCCATCACTGAACCTGGGAGATGAGTAGTTCTCAATCATGGCCTTGGATGTTGAATACAAGGAATTCAACAAACACTCCCGCTCTGCAAATGCAAGGCTAAATGACCGAATGCCTGCTTTAAGATCTTTCATCTTCAACCGCTCATACTCCAGGTCTCTCATCAGCTCTTCTTTCTCAGCTCTCAAGAGCACGGCATCCTGTTTAGAGAGGGAGAGTGTTTGAGCCAAAGACGAGTTTTCGTCTCTTAACTGACCACACTTTCGCTCTAAGATGGCATATTGTTCCTTTAACTCCTCAACCTGGCTTCTTTCCATGGTGGTTCTCTCCTGCAAGTCAGTTCCCTAAAATAGAAAACAGCCGTCAGCAAACAAAAGAAAGGAGTGAATTGTTGCACAATAAGTATTCAAGTTGCAGTTTCAGATGTTTAATATAAAATACAAATAACAAAAAAAGGTTTACATTAAAACATCCGCAAATAATTCAATGGCTGCCTCACCAACTTTATAAGCAACATATCTAACATGAAATTAATTGAAGAACTCTGTATAAAGATCGGGCGGTTACCCGTGTGTAACCGCCCGATGTTGTTGGACTGTAAAGGGCAGAGCGGTTAACCCCTGTGTAATCTCCCGGGTTGCTATGGGCCGGACACACTATTACCTCATTAATCACATGCCCTCTTCTGTAAGTCTGCTACCTCATTAATCGCATGCCCTCTTCTGCTCTGAATTTTGACACACTGTTTTCCATCCTTTTTCCCAACACCTTTCCCTTCAACCTGACACCTCGTGTCTTTAACTATGTTTGCTTTGTTCATCATCTTGACACGGTCGTGGATAAGTTCCTCCCAGTCCGACCAACTACATGCATGTTCGCTACTCTCGTACCCAAATGGGCTACATCTGTTACTCTCCATCTCTCTGGAAACCTACCTCAACCAATATCACCTTCCTTGAACATCAACCATTCCACCACTCTAACCCTTCTACCACCCTCCTCTCTCGGCATTCTACACCCTCACCTGCCAACCTTCACTAATTATCCTCCCCTGCCACCCATTTCTCCGTCTGTCCCCCCCTCGTCGCTACCTCCTCTTTGTGTCTATACTTGCTGACGTCCTCGGTCTGCTGCCCTACTGGAGTCACCCCTGCTCACTGATAATTTGTGGGCCGCTGATCAGCCACCAACCTTTACTGCTCACCCTTTCTCAAATTATGTCTCTTTACATCGCTTATCATCGTTGTTTCACAGATTTGCGACCTATATATCATGTATTTCCACCCCCTCTCCTCTAAATGGGGATTCACTGTGAAGCATGACCTTGATGGGCCAAATGAATGTCTAAAAGCTCGTCTTGTGGCTCATCGTTTTACTCAGCAACACGGTTTTGACTACGAAGAGACCTTGCCACAAAATTGAACACTATCCGGGTCCTGATCTCCTTGGTTGTTCATTAGCATTGGTCGTTACATCAACTCAATATAAAAATGTTTTCTTGAATGACGACCTCATTGAAATTGTCTACATGCAGCAACCATCTGGTTATAAGACAATGGGAGAGTATCTTGTATGACACCTAAAGAAATATATTTATGGTCTCAAACAGTCTTCTCAGACTTAGTTTGACAAATTCAGTCGGGTTGTTTGCGATGTTGGCTTCACTCAGAGCAGGACTGATTTTTCCCTTTTCACTCGACATCGCCCGACATGCACATTGATTCTTTTAGTCTATGTGGATGATATTCTCATCATAAACGATGATCTCAATGGTGTAACTATGATCAAGAAACTCCTGACGTCCACATTTTAGTCTAAGGATTTGGAGTTTCTCCGATATTTTCTTGCCATCAAGGTGGCTTGTCGACCTGATGGTCTTGTTTTGTCTTAATGGAAGCACTGTCTTGACCTACTTCATGACGCCGACTACTTTGGATGCAGTCCCACTGACTCATATGGATGCCAACCATAGACTTTGCGCTCATACATCCAAGTATGATCTACTTCTCCCTAACCCGGAGTACTATCGTCGTCTGTAGGCAAGCTCATTTACCTTACTGTCACAAGACCTGATATATTCTTTGTCGTTGGGGTGGTTAGTCGCTTTATGCGTGCTCCAGGAATTCCCATCTACATCTGAAAACTACTCCGAGACAAGGGCTTGTGTATAAACCCCCTCTCTTGTTGCTTACTCTGATGCTCACTATGTCAACTCTCCTGATGATCGTCGCTCCACAAGTGGGTACTGCAAATACTTTGGTGGAGCAAGAAGCAAATTGTATTCGCACGATCATTTGCGGAAGCTGAGTATCGATCAATGGTTTATGTCGTTTCACACATGATTGGAGAGTCTTCTGAGCGATCTGGATGTGAAACTCACCTCTCTGGTCTTCTCTTCTGTGACAGTCAAGCTGTTATTCATATTGCCAAAAATTCCGTATTTCATGAAAGCACCAAACACATCGAGGTCGATTGTCACTTTATTTGGGAAAAGATTCAACTTTGAAAATAGAATCGAGACATCTGTCTGCTGCTGGGCAAGTTGTTGATATCCTCACTAAGGTCCTACCTCGACCATTGTATCATCCATTTTTGCCAAAGCATGACTTCTATGATTTGTATGCTCCAGCTTGCCCTCACATAAAGGTCGTGTTGAAGAACTCTGTATAAAGGCCGAACGGTTATCCATGTGTAACCACGTGGTGTTGTTGCAACGTTGTAAAGGACCGGGTGGTTACCCTTGTGTTGTGTAACCACCCAGGGTTTCTCTTTGTAAAGGGTGGCGGATGACTACCCTTGTGTAACCGCCCAGGGTTAATTCTTGCTTGTAGTCTGGGCGATTACATGTGTTGTAACTGCCCGATGTATTTATTCTCACATCATTGTTTGTACATTCTCTCTCCTCTACTCTATATAAGAAGGGAAACACCTCTGTAATAAGTAGAATTCTGGAGAATACACATTATTATTTTATTTATATTTTGAGTTTCTACAGAATTGAAACAATTGAAGATTTTAAAGTCAAATTCTTTCAATATCAAGAGAATGGGAGAAACAATTGAAGGTTTTCAAGTCACATTCTTTCGGTAGCAAGAGAAGGGGAGCCTTGATGCACCAGTTAAGATGTTGTCGTGTGACTTGAGGTTATGGGTTCGAGTCCTGAAAGCAGACTCTTGCAAAAATGCAGGGTAAGGTTTGCCTACATTTCACCCTTCCCCGGACCATCGCTCTGCGAGGATGCTTTGTGCACCGGGCTGCCCTTTGATTTATTTACTTTTCTTATATTTCTACTTAAATGTTTACACTTACCTAAAGAAACTTAAAAGTCGCCTAACAGTGTCTTGAGTTAAGCATCATTCAGTAACTGTGGTTCCATTGTACTTGCATCTTCTATAAATGTTATCTAGCAGCCATGTTAATGCCTCAAGTTTATGAATTGCCTAGCTAGTAAATTCACAAGTTGCTTGCTTGCTCAAGGAAAAACGCAGATAAGTCTATTATGACGATTTACATTCCAAAGCCCAAGCCCAAGTTAGATTCACCCTAATGAGTTAGCATTATATTTGAAGCCCAACGTATATGTACAATTAAAATAGTGAATAGACTATTTTGATCATTCTCACTTTTACAAAACGTAATCAGTTGTAGAAGATAACAAATAAAATAAAATAAATATTAAATTTTTTGGATCAATGACAAAAACACAGATAACAGTTGATGTAAAAGAATATAACAGAAATTAAATAAAGAGGATTGACCCAACATAAATAATTATTGAGATCAGACTCACAATAGATGTATTGTTGGAGTCAACAGCTCCATATTTTATGTTAGGAGTCATTTGTAGTGCATCAAGATCGGTTGTGAAGCCATCATTTAACTGCTCCCACAAATCTTCATTTGCTATATTGGTAAAATTTACCGGGAGTGGACTCGAGTCATGTTCCTTGGAATGATTTGGTCGCTTCATGACAAAGTGGTCTGGCATAGCTTTGAAAGTAGGAGTTGCAAAAATATTGTTTTCTGACATGCAATTCTTACTATGCATTTCCTCAGAAACAGAATCAGAATGAAAAATTTCCTGCAAAGAGGTACAACGCAGATTTGTCACTCCAATCAATAGAAATTTTAACAAATAACAGAATAGACATGCAAAACCTGCTGAAAATACCCAGGATAGTGTGGTGTCTTTAAATGGTTAACAGTGTTAATGAGAACATATGGGGACTAGTGCTATTTCACATTGATTCCAATACTTTATTATAGTCTAGGTCTTTGGCTGTGATGATTGAACTAAGCTCAAAGTACAGTGTGACTAATTGACTAAATCATGCACTTGGGATCCTACTAAGGAAATAGAACAGTCAGATAAGACTGATTTTGCAAAGATTTTAGCGAAATCTCGAATCAACTTGTTGGTCTCATGGTATATCTCAGTATAGAAGATGATACTAGAGATCTTTATTTGTTTAAGTTGAACAAAATAACCCGTAAAAACTTCTATTAGGGCAAACACCCAATGTATTTATAGCCAAAACACTATTATAACACTCCTCAAGATTGACGAAAGATATTAACTAAGCTCATCTTGTTACAACCCCTGATCATGTCCTCTGAACTGAGTTCCTTGGTCAAGCAGTCTGCAACCTAACCCTTGGTCGACACGTGACTCAACTCCAGTAGCCCAATGTCAAGCTTCTCCTTAATAAAAAAAAATCTATCAATCTCTATGTGCTTGGTTTGATCGTGTTGGACTGGATTATTTGCAATACTGATGGCTGACTGACTGTCATACCACAGCTTCATCCTATCTCATCGATCCAACTTCAATTCCACAAGAATCCCTCTCAGCCACAGGAGCTCTGCAACCCCTAATGTCATGACTCTGTACTCTGCCTCTGTTGTTGATCTAGCCACTGCTGACTGCTTCTTGCTCCTCCAGGAGACCAGGTTGCCTCCCACAAATATGAAATAGCCTGAAGTGGACCTCCTATCATCCGCACAGCTTGCCCAGTCAGAGCCGCAATAGCCCTCAATTTTCACGTGCCCATTCCTTCTGAAGGTCAGCCCCTTCCCAGGAGCACTCTTCAAGTATCGCAAGATCTGATACACTGCATCCATATGACCCTTCCTTGGGTCATGCATGTAGCGACTCACTATGCTAACAAAAAAGGAGATATCTGGGCGAGTGTGGCTCAGGTAAATTAACTTTCCAACCAACCTCTGATACATCTCACGATCTACTGGTTTCCCGGCCTCTGCACCCAGTTTACACCTCTGATCGATTGGCATCGCAGCAGGTTTACACCCCAACATCTCAGTTTCAGTGAGGAGATCTAGTGCGTATTTCCTTTGGGAAAGGACTATCCCCTCTGCCTCATAAGCAATTTCAATCCCAAGGAAATACCTAAGAATGCCCAGATCCTTCACCTCAAACTTCTTGCCCAGAGCCCCCTTGACGCGGTCAATCTCCTGCTTATCATCCCCCGTAATGATCATGTCGTCCACATACACCGCAAACATGGTGATGTGACCTTCATTCTGCCTGGAGAAAATTGCGTGATCTGCATTGATCTGGTGATATCCCATCCCAATCATCGCTTTCCTAAACCTGTCGAACCACGCGCGGGATGACTGCTTCAGCCCATAGAAAGATTTCTTCAACCTACAGACTTTGCCTTCAATCTTCGCCATGCCAAAACCTAGTGGTATCTCCATATACACCTCCTCTGCCAGATCCCCATGAAGAAACACGTTCTTCACATCTAGTTGGTGCAACATCCATCCACCATTCACCGCTAGGCTAATCAGGGTCCTAACGGAGCTCATCTTTGCAACTGGTGCAAATGTCTCATCGTAGTCGATACTGTAGCTCTAACTGTACCCCTTGACAATCAATCGAGCCTTGTAGCACTCAACCTTTCCATCTGGGTTCTGCTTCACAGTGAACACCTACTTGCACCCAACAACCTTCTTGTCCTTTGGCCGCTGTACCAGCTCCCAAGTCTTGTTCTTCTCAAGAGCTCTCATCTCTTCCTTCATCGCTGCCTTCCATTTCGTATCGTCTTTGGCAACCTGCCAATTGTTAGGTAAAATTATACTATCCAAAGATGCAATGAATGCTCCGTGAGTAGAGGAGATATGATCGTAAGAGACAAATGACGCAAGATCCCAACCGTATCTATCAAGAGGATTTCTCATTTTGCTGCGAGTAATCCTCCGTAATGTAAGAGGATAAGTAGGGAAAGGGAAAATAATATCACCTGAGGCATGTGGTGATGTAGGTGTTCCAGGAGTAGGGAGAGGCGTAGCCAAGGGACTGAGAGCTAGACTGGGCACAGACACTGAATCTGGTACTGCTGACAGCTTCCTCCTCCTACTGTATGTCAGCAGCTCCCCCTGAGCCGTGGGTCTCACGTCTCGTCTCTCCTCCTCGATCTCCTCCTGCTCCTCATCACTCTCCCGCTCATCCTCCACAGATCCTCCCTGCCATACTCCCAGATCAGTCACCAACCTTTCTCTCTCTAGCCCCATATTTTTGGTGTCTGATGAGTCAGCTGTAGGTGGGGCCCCCCTTGTCGATAGTATTGCTTTCTAAAGTGGGCATCCATGATCACAAAACTTCTTTTCTCCACTGAGCTCCAACACATGTACCCCTTTTGAGTACGAGAGTAGCCCACAAACAAACACTTAACTGCCATTGCATCAAGTTTACCAACACCCGACATGTTATCCTTCACGAAGCACACACATACAAAACCTTCAAAGGAAGCATCCCTCCATTATGTCCCTGTAACTGCTGACACGAGGACTTCCACCCCAGAATCCAAGAAGGCATCCTATTGATCAACTGTGCCGTTGTTAGCACCGCATATTCCCACAGACTTTGAGGAATCTTCATGCTGAGCATCATACTCCTTGTCACCTCCAGAAGATGTTTGTTCTTCCTTTCCGCCTCTCCGTTCTGTGCAGGCGTATAGACACAGGTTTTCTGGTGCACTATCCCACTAGCCGATACATATTCCTCCATTTTCTTATTAATGTATTCTGTTTCATTATCTGATCGTAGTACCTTAATCACTGCATTGTATTGAGTCTGAACAAGTTTATGGAAATCTCAAAAGCAGACAAATACTTCACTTTTAGTTTTCATCAAATACAACCAAGTAATACGAGAAGCACAATCAATAAACGTTACAAAGTACTTAAAACCATTCAAAAAACCTATAGTACAAGGTCCCAGTACATTAGAATGAATAACATCAAAAACAGAAGATCTTCTTCGGCCTGTACTAACATACGAACTCCTAGTAAGCTTGCCGAACTCTCAGGCATCACACACCAACTTTGTTTTATCAACTGTTTTAACAATAACAGGAAATAATCTAGCTACGGTACTAAATGATTGGTGACCCAACCGTCTGTGATGAAGTATCAGCATGTCCTCTGCACTCATTTTTTGTCTTCTATCTCCAGTCTTCTCTACCATAGATACAAGAGCCGCATCCAATCCTTCCCGATCCAGATACCACAACTCGTCATGCCAAGTCCAGTCCTAAGTATCTGTCTCGTCTCTTTCTCCTGGAAAGTCACATTGGAAATATCAAAAGAAACAATACATTTCAGTTGAATAATTATGGAACTAATGGATAAGAGACTAACTGGAAAAAAGGAGCATGCAAAATATTGGATAATGTTACTGAACATAAACAATTAACAATACCCTTACCGACCACTGGCTGAAACGTACTGTCCGCCGTCTGGATGTTATCTGCAGCAGCTAGACGAGTATAGGAGGAAAAATCGTCTGCATTTCCTGTCACGTGACGTGATGCGCCTGAATCGATGATCCAATCTGACGCCCTTGAGGAGGGTATAAATGCAAGGGCGAGAGATCCATCAGTTGGGTGGGCATACATCGCGACCCCCAGCTCCATCTCTGCTCCCTTCGCCCGTCTATTTCCTCTTGATGTCTTCCATCATGCTAAGTAGGGTCTGCTCCTCCTCTGTATAAAAAACACCAACTTCCTCTTCACTCTCAGTCATGCCCAAATTGGCTCGATAGCCTCCTCTGTCACCACGAGCACGGCTACGTCCCCGTCCACCACCCGAATCTCTCTCCTTGGGTGGCTTGGGCATGCTAGCCTCAGATGGCCCACCTCGTCACAGTTGTAGCACTGGCAGGTTTCTTCCCTCTGTCGTGCAACGCTAGGAGCAGCAACCACAAGTGCTGACTTCACAGTCGTGGACCCTCCTACTCCCGCCTGAAGCTTGAGACGTGTCTCCTCCTGAATCATAGCAGAGATGGCCTCAGTGAGTGTAGGAATCGACGTACCAGAAAGAAGTAGGGCTCTCCGCTAATCGAACTTGTCATCTAACCCCTTCAGGAACTTCATCGTCCTCTCCTCCACGATGATCTTGGAAGTCCGACACTGAGAATCGCTGCAACACATCCCACCAGAGGCGTGATCGTAGTCCACCCATAGCCTTTCCAACTCGGAGGCGTACTCCTGCACTGGTTTCTCTCCCTGAGCAGTGTCATCAATTTCTCCCTTCACCTAGAAGACCCGCAGAGTGTTCTTCATGTCATCATATGTGTTCTTCAGCTTGTCCCAAACCTCTATAACTGTCTCGAGGCCATCTACCGTGGTGGCAATCGATGGGACAATCGAGCTAAGAAGCCACATAAACACCGTCATGTGGGCCGACTCCCACTCATCTCCAGTCAGGTTCTCTGATTTCTTCAACGCCCCTGTCAGGAATCCCCCAACCTGTTTCGTTGCAAGGATTTTCTTCACACGTCTTGACCAACTCAGGTAGGTCGTCGGTCCATCAAGCTTCAAGTCAATCGGTGGAAGTTCCAATTTCGCCGACCGTTGCGATGAACCCAACGCCCTCAACAATGTGGCCAACCCATCCGTACCAAACATCTTGAAGACATATTCCATCGTTCCCTCCTTCGACGCCATGGATCCACTTCCTCACCGATCACCGCAGCCGGTCCGATGCCAACCAATGCCTCCTCATGCCCTAGATCCGATCATCGCATCCGCAGATCCGCTAGAATGTGGAGGTGTTGTTGTTGAAGACCCGATGAAGACCCATTATATGTGGACGTGCTGGTTGTCCACTGCGACTAGTCTCACAGCAGCCGGGGATGGAGGCGGCCGCTGGATCCGACAGTGGGAGGGACGATCCCGCAACCCTAGGAGTGGAGGCCCTCCGTCGATCTGGAGGCCTAGAGGCAACCCACACAGATCCAGCGGAAGGAGAAAGGGTTCCTGCAACCCTAGAGGTGGAAGTCCTCCGTCGAAGACACCGCACAGAGCCGGCGGAGGGGTTCCTCCGAAGAAGACCCACTGAAATCGCAGCGGAAGCAGCCGCCGGAGCAGTCACGCGGAAGGTGCCGAGCATCGGGCCAACCAATGCCTCCTCATGCCCTAGATCCGATCATCGCATCCGCAGATCCGCTAGAATGTGGAGGTGTTGTTGTTGAAGACCCGATGAAGACCCATTATATGTGGACGTGCTGGTTGTCCACTGCGACTAGTCTCACAGCAGCCGGGGATGGAGGCGGCCGCTGGATCCGACAGTGGGAGGGACGATCCCGCAACCCTAGGAGAGGAGGCCCTCCGTCGATCTGGAGGCCTAGAGGCAACCCACACAGATCCAGCGGAAGGAGAAAGGGTTCCTGCAACCCTAGAGGTGGAAGTCCTCCGTCGAAGACACCGCACAGAGCCGGCGGAGGGGTTCCTCCGACGAAGACCCACTGAAATCGCAGCGGAAGCAGCCGCCGGAGCAGTCACGCGGAAGGTGCCGAGCATGGAGCCGAAGTCGCGGAAGCGGCAGCGCCGAAGTCGCGATTTTTTTCTCCCCCTTCCTCTGATACCAAGTTGAACAAAATAACCCGTAAAAACTTCTATTTGCGCAAACACCCAAGGCTATTTATAGCCAAAACAATATTATAACAATTTATAAACTCTCCAGGCGGATGGGTAATACCAGGAATATCTATTTATGATACTATGCAATTTGTGTCACAAGATGTAAATACAATATGCATGGGATTAGCCGCTTCAATGGGATCTTTCATTATGGTTGGAGGAGAAATTACCAAACGTCTAGCATTGCCCCACGTCTTCGCTGTATCAAATATGAATCAAATAAAAAAATAAAATAAAGAATAAGTAATAATAGCATGACACTTCGAGTTCGATAACAAACATTATTGTTTTTTTTCAATAGAATAGGTTACATGAAACACATGGAATGCCCTTAAAGGCAATAATACTCTTTCCTTTAAAACTTAAGGTTCACAATCATTTCAATTTCATTTTTATTAAAGCAGGTGGAGATGACACTCTAAAGACTCACAAAAGTGGAAACTCCAAGGGTGTTACTTGTTTATGCATCTTTCCCTCCATTCACTATCAACTAGGCGCCAAATTTCTAGCCTAAAATATTATAAACATGATGGGTGAGGATGATAGGTAGTCAAATAGATAAGACAAATTCAGTCATCAGCATGTTGTCACCATTCCAACTTGTTAGAAAAGACATTATAAAGGCCCACCTAATGGCCCATTTAGTCATTCTTTTTCTCTTGTTATATTAGTCCCACACCATGTAGATGAGACTCCTCTCTCCTTCTCCCTCCTATATATATATGTACTCATATATTGTATTTACTACTGAAAAAGGATATACAAGGTTTACTGGTTTTCCTTCATTGATCGTGCTCTCTTCTCTACATGGTATCATAGACACCGGTCCTTGGACAGTCTCCGCCTTGTTAACCGCCAACCCTTGGGAGGTCTCCTCCTTTCTTCTTTCTGCGGGCTCGGCGAGTTACCTTCTTGACGGATAGAACTCCTATCCGCTCGGTACTTGATGAGTTTCTCTTTTTGCAAGCTCGGCGAGTTGCCTCCTTGCCGGATAGATTTTTTTTCTATCCGCTCGGTACTCGACGAGTTCCTCTCTTCTCTCCTCCTGATTCTCGTGTCTTTCCAGTGCCTTTATAAGCCTCTGCTGCTGGGACCAACCTCTCTGCCCTCCCGCAATCTGGTTTTTTTGAGTCCACTGCTGTTTCTTCTTCTTGATCGCACGGGTTATCCCTCCTAACCGCGGCGGGTTGTCTTCTTACTCGCGAGGTTTCCTTCCTCTTCGTCGCACGGTTTGTCTATTTTAACCACTGCGGTTTCTCTTCTGGATCGCGGTCATCAGCATGTTGTCACCATTCCAACTTGTTAGAAAATACATTGTAAAGGCCCACCTAATGACCCATTTAATCTTTCTTTTTCTCTTGTTGTATTAGTCCCACACCATGTAGATGAGACTCCTCTCTCCTTCTCCCTCCTATATATATATGTACTCATGCATTGTATTTACTACTGAAAAAGGATGTACAAGGTTTACTAGTTTCCTTCATTGATCGTGCTCTCTTCTCTACATGGTATCAGAGGCACCGGTCCTTGGGCGGTCTCCGCCTTCTTAACCGCCAACCCTTGGGCGGTCTCCTCCTTTCTTCTTTCCGTGGGCTCGGAGAGTTACCTTCTTGCCGGATAGAACTCTTATCCGCTCGGTACTCGACGAGTTTCTCTTTTCGCAAACTCGGCGAGCTGCCTCCTTGCTGGATAGATTTTTTTTTATCTGCTCGGTACTCGACGAGTTCCTCTCTTCTCTCCTCCTGATTCTCATGTCTTTCCAGTGTCTTTATAAGCCTTTGCTGCTGGGACCCACCTCTCTGCCCTCCCGCAAACTAGTTTTTTTGAGTCCGCTGTTGTTTCTTCTTCTTGATCGCACGGGTTATCCCTCCTAACCGCGACGGGTTGTCTTCTTACTCGCGAGGTTTTCTTCCTCTTCATCGCGCGGTTTGTCTATTCTAATCGTTGCGGCTTCTCTTCTGGATCGCGCAGTCTATATACTCGCGCGGTTTGCTCGCTCAGCCTCTCGTGGTCGCTACCTCTGCTGCTCGCCCCGGTCTTGTGGTCGCCACCTCTGGGGAGCGCGACCTATCTACTTGCGCGGTTTGCTCGCCCAGCCTCTCGTGGTCGCCACCTCTGCTGATTTTCAGCTTAACTGCTGCGGTCTTCTCGCTGCTTGGCACGGTCTGGCTTTTGCCGCTGTTTCTTGGTCTCTCTAGCCGCTGCTCGTACCAAGCGGTCTCCTTGCTTAGAGTTTTCTTCCGGCTTGCCCATGTGTGTTGCGGACTGCCGATCTGTGTTTCTAACCGCATCCTTCTCTCTTGTCGACTTCAACTTCTGTTGTGCGGCCTTCTCTTCGGATTTCTGGTCGCCGTTCTCTAGCTGCATTGCTTGACGCCTTCCCGCCGAGTGTACCCGCCTAGTTATTCGTGCGGTTTGTTTGCCTTGACTAGCTAGTCGTCCTGTGTAACCGGTTGCCCTCTTGCTCATGGACACTTCTACTGCTACCTCTTCTTCTGCGGCAAGGGCTACTCCTGTTCCTGAACTCCGTGACGAGTTACGCATCACTACTATCTCTCTGACAAGAAAGAAAAACTTTGTTGAGTGGGTGCATTTGGTTCGTCGGGTTCTTCAATCCAAAGGATTTCTGCATCACCTAACACAGAATGTTCCCGCTGTCCCTATTGATGATTGACTTCGTAACGATGGGCGAGTTCAAACATGACTTCTCAACTCTCTTGATGGTGAACCTTACCGCATGATCATGCATCACGAGACGGCCAAAGCGATGTGGGATGAGCTTCATTCTATTTACTCCGGCAAGGACATCATTACTGGTCTTCAGACTCTTGACACCGGCGGTGCTACTGACTTAACCACATTTGTTGCTCAGTTCAAGATACTGGTTGAAGCCTGGATTTAGCATCAGCCCCCGACTTTGGACCTTGCTGCCTAGCACATTCAAAAGGAAGCAGCCGATATTGTCATGATGATGGTTTGGGTCCCCCCTCATCTTCAGAGTGTTCGCGCTCAGATCCTCTCGTTTGTTGTGACTCCCTCATTCTCTGATATGTGTTCCATATTGCTCAAAGTCTGACCGCCTCCTGATACTACTGGACCTCCTTCCCCGACCCTTCTCCAGCACTTATCTGCGCCATTACTACCTCTTCCTCCTCCTACTCGTGGAGGACGTTCAGGCTCTCGGGGACGGGGTTGCGGTGGTCGGTCGCGGCCTAAGTGTTCTTTCTGCGGAAAGGACAGACACCTTGAGGGGACCTGCTACCGCAAACATGGTATTCCTCCGCGTCCGACTGCTTCTGTGGCTGCCTCCAATCCCTCTGCCACTCGTGCTGATCTTGATGAAGTCCACCTCCGGCTCCAGCAACTTCACGGGATGCTCAGTCACCCGCCTGCCTCCGTTGCTTCCTTCTCTAATGAAGGTATCGCTTGTCTATCCATTGGTCTACGATGGATAGTGGATTCAGGTGCCACTCACCATATCACCTCGCTGAAGCCACCCCAATACTTGGATTCTTCATATCCTAAGTGTATCATTGTGGCCAATGACGCTACCGTTCCCGTCTCTGGCTCTGTTGATATTCCCTTGAATTCCTCTATATCTCTCCGCTCGACTCTTCATGTCTCGGGCTCCCCGTTTAACCTTCTTTCTGTTAGTCTCCTCACTGCCGATTTGAATTGTTCCGTCACATTCACCTCTACTTCTTTTCTGATGCAGGATCGACAGACGTAGAAAATCATTGGTAAAAAGACGACTGCAAAATGGGTTCTACCTTCTTGATGTTTCTCCTACCATCCTCTCATCAGTCTCCTCCGTTGATTGACATTGGCGTCTTGGGCATGCTCCCCTACCGGTCCTCAAGAAGGCCTTTCCTGATATTTCTCTTCCGTCTTTTACGTGCGATTCATGTATTTTGGGAAAACAACATCTTCATCTTTTCATCCTAATTATACTCGGATCTCCGCTCCTTTATTTTAGTGCACTCTGATGTTTGGGGCCCGTACAAAATTCCTAGTATATCTGACTATCGTTACTTTGTTACCTTTATTGATGACTACTCTCGGACGACATGATTATACTTACTACGTGATCGCTCCGAGCATTCATATGTGTTTTGGGCTTTTGTTCTTGAAACTCCACACAGTTTTCTGATAAAATCAAAACTCTCCGAACTGATAATGCTCGTGAATACACTAGCCATGAGTTTTCCACTATCTGCTCTGAATTCGAAATTATTAACCAGACTTCATGTGTTTATACTCCGCAACAAAACGGCGTCGCCAAACGAAAAAATAGACACCTACTTGATGTTGCTCGCTCCCTCATGATTCAAATGCATGTCCCCAAGGTATATTGAAACTTTACTCTTTCAACATCATGTTATCTCATTAACCATCTCCTTTCTTCTGTTCTCCAAAATGCTACTCCGTTTAGTCTCTTCTTCCCATCTACTTTGCTGCTCTCTCTCACGCCTCGCATCTTTGGTTGTACTTGCTATGTTCACGCACTTGGTCCGCCTTCGGACACGTTGGATCCCCGAGCAAGTTGGATCCCCGGGCATCTTTAAACATCTCTGCTGACGTTACTTTTTGGGAAGATCAACCATATTTCAACGCTCCAAACCCACCTCTTCCACCCCAATCTTTGCCAAGACTGTCATCCTTGTTATCTCTCCTCCACCACCACTTCTACCTGATCCGGCTCCGGTTCTTCAAAAACCTCCTCTTATTTGTGTCTATTCTCGTCTCCATCCTCGCTCTGCCGCCCCCAATGCAGTCGACTTCGACCTCTAACACTCTGCGACCTGCTGATCCGACACCGGCCTCCACCGCCCATCACATGACGAATTATATGTCATTACATCGCCTGTCCCCAACGCTTCACACCTTTGCTACTTCCTCATATTTTGTTTCTATCTCTAACTCTGTGCAGGAAGCTCTCCAACACCCAGGCTGGCGGGCAGCCATGGACGAATAAATGACAGCCCTCTACGCTAACCGGACGTAGGATCTGGTTCCTCTTCCTCCAGGTCAGACTACTGTTGGTTGTAAATGAATGTTTGTCATCAAGCATGCTGCTGATGGGACAATTGACCGTCTTAAAGTCAGGCCGATGGCTCGTGGATTTACTCAACAACAAGGTTTCGAGTATGAAGAAACATTCTCTCCCGTGGCCAAGCTTAACACAGTTCGTGTTCTCCTTTCAGTGAATGTGCATCGCCAATGACCCTTACATCAACTAGATATCAAGAATGTCTTTCTAAATTGCGATCTGCAAGAAACAGTGTACATGCAACAACCTCCGAGGTTTGAGACCACTGGAGAGTCCAGGGTTTGTCACCTCAAAAATCAATTTATGGTCTCAAACAGTCTCCCCGGGCATGGTTCGACAAATTCAGTAGGGCTATGCGAGAGGTTGGTTTTATTCGGAGCTCGACAAATTTCTCTCTGTTTACTCGACATCACACAACATACATTGTTCTCCTCTTGGTGTATGCCGACGACATCCTAATCACAGACAAAGACTCAAAGGGAATACAAATAATCAAACAGCACCCGAGCTCTGTTTTTCAAACAAAAGATCTGGGGAACCTCTGATACTTTCTCGGCCTTGAGATCGCGAGACGTCCGGATGACCTTGTGCTTTCTCAATGGAAGTACTGTCTCGAGGCTCTCGACCTCCTTCAGGATGCCGGTTACTCTGGATGCAAGCCAACCAAAACTCCCATGGATGTCAATCATAAGCTTTGTGTCGGGGGATCAGATACAGATCCACTTCTTTCAAATCCAGAATACTATCGACGTCTTGTTGGAAAACTGATTTACCTAACAGTCACAAGACCGGACATATCCTTTGTTGTTGGAGTTGTCAGCCGGTTTATGCACTCTCCTCGGATGTCTCATCTAAAGGTCGTCGAATGCATCCTGAGGTGCCTATAAACAGCCCCTAGTCAAGGGCTGGTATACAAAACCTCCTCTACTCCTACTCTAACTCTGGTTGCGTATTCAAATTCAGATTATGCTGGATCCCTGGATGATCGGCACTCTACCAGCGGATTTTGTACCTACTTGGGAGGACATCTTGTTACCTGGCGCAATAAAAAATAAGCTGTGGTTGCTCGATCTTCACCTGAAGTTGAATACCGTTCAATGGCGTCTGTTGTATCCGAGCTTACTTGACTCGAAAATCTCCTAGGAGATATGAGAGTAAAACTTTCCTCACCAATTACCTTACTCTGTGATAGTCAAGTTGCTATACACATAGCTAAGAATCTGGTCTTCCACGAAAGAACAACACACATTGAAGTTGATTGTCACTTCGTTCGGGAGAAAGTTCAAATGAAGAAACTGGAATTGAGACATGTTCCGGCTACTGACCAAGTTGCGGATCTTCTTACTAAGGCCCTGCCTAGTACTCTATTCTATAAGTTCTTATCCAAGCTTGGTGCCTACGACTTGTACGCTCCAGCTTGTGGGGAAGTGTTAAAAAAGACATTGTAAATGCCCACCTAATGACCCATTTAGTCTTTCTTTTTCTCTTGTTGTATTAGTCTCACACCATGTAGATGAGACTCCTCTCTCCTTCTCCATCATATATATATGTACTCATACATTGTATTTACTACTGAACAAAGATATACAAGATTTACTGATTTTCCTTCATTGATCGTGCTCTCTTCTCTACACAACTATTAAAAACTACTGTGTGAATTATTCAATTCATTAATCCTGTGAATCATTTAATTCATTCATAATTGTAAGACTCATAAACCAACCCTAAATAGCTGGGATAATGCTGTAGATAATGATGATTCTTGTAAAAAACTTACTGAGGTGTCGTTTGATGCAAGCAAATAAAATTCAAAAACAAAACTCCAAAGGGCGTATAGCTGACACATGAATTTATTGTGAATATAGAACGTATGACTCATCTTGCATTCAGGAGCAATTATTTCTGATTCAAACTCATGACACCGAATCCGCCGATCGATCGATCGTCCCACGCCACTGCTCCACTGCTCCCCTGCTCCCTCGGTCAACCCAGCGTCCAGACATCAACGATGGGTCTTCCAGTCATGTACCCCCACTTCTACCACCGCTGGCCAGGCCATCCCCAACACACCTTCTGCGCACATGGAAGAGGACGGTTTTATCCTCGCTCACATTATGAAGGTCATGCAAAAGCTCATGTCCATTCAAGTTCAACAACAGGTATCAGTCATAACTATCATTACCTGCATAGATGGCCACCTCTCTCTCTCGACGAGCCTCCTCTCTCTTCCTGACAAGCCCCATTACAACCCATGCCCACCTCTCTCTCCCGACGAGCCTCCTATCTCTTCCTGATGAGCCTCCTCCTCTCGTTTCCCGACGAGCCTCCTCCTCTCTCTTCCCGACGAGCCTCCTCCTCCCTCCATCCCACCACCACCCCCAGTGGATCTTCGAACATCAAAAACGATGTCGCTTCCCCCTTTCCCAACACCCCCTTTGTTCTCCCATTGCCGACCGTGACATGCACCCCCTTAATACCCTCATCTTCCGATTTGCACCAACTGCCCTCCAATCTGCTCGCCTTCCGACAAATCCAGGATCCACCTGGAGGTTCACCAACTTTTCACATGGCGCCACATTCTTTTTTTGCTCCCCGCCCGTCAGCTCTCTTATTTCCCAACTTTTTTCCAACATGTCTCGACCCCATTATTATCCTACCCTTACATTTTATCACTCTCCCACTGACCAAACTTCCCACCGGATTTCATTTCAAATAAACACTACCTACTGGCAGTTCGCCAACTTTTCACACGACGCCACATGTTTTTTCTACTCCCCGCCATTTCTTGGAGATTCCCTCCTGCCTGTTAGCTCTCTTATCTCCTAACTTCTCTTTTCCAAAACATCTTGACCCCATTATTATCCTGCCCTTACATCTTGTCACTCTCCCACATCGACCAGACTTTCCGCTGGGTTTCATTTCAAATAAACATTACATACTCCTCGTCGTCCTATGTCTGACCCCATGACACTCGTTCACGCACTTGGTCCCACAACGACCGTCATGAATTATCTTGTTGTATTCACAGTTTATTATGCATTATTATGTATTTTGTCATGTAGTGGAGGAATCTATCTATATATGAAGCCCTTAGATTGCGAGTGAGGTATCTTTGAAGTGTTTGTCTTTTGGGCTCTCATAACGAGATAAGAATTCTTTGTAGGACCTGCCTCCAAGTGCTTGGCGAGAGTTCATCTCCCGAGTTGTATCGTTTTATTTTCATACAGTGCAAGCTATCGTTCATTATTATGTATTTTGTCTTGTAGTGGGGACTCCATCTATATATGAATCCCTTAGATTGCGAGTGAGGTATCTTTGAAGTGTTTGTCTTTTGGGCTCTCATAACGAGATAAGAGTGCTTTGTAGGATCCGCCTCCAAGTGCTTGGCAAGAGTTCATCTCCGGAGTTATATCTTTTTTTTTTCATACAGTGCAAGCTATCGATCGTGTACTTTGTTCTTGATATGTCTATCACGTATCATATATAATATAAATATATGTAAGGGGCACATGCTTAGTTCAAGAAATACAATTCTGGTAAGAAATTACTTTCTAGGCTTAAATTGACATTATTTAATATTGATACGATAAAATTTATACATCATCATTATCGTACATGGACAAAGCAACTGGCTTGATTTGAAGAAAGAAGTTCATTGAGACAGTCAATTCTTTTCTGTTGCTCTTCTATGCGGAGCGTGAGTACTTGACGAGATTTCCTTTCTTCCTCAAGCTCCGTTGCAAGCTTTTCACGTTCAAGTTCAGACTGAGAAGAACAATAAGAAGCAAAGATAAAATGAGTTATCAAAAAAACATAATGCCCATGATCACTTATAATTTGAGGACATAAGAATAGATAATTGATACTCTACCTTATGCATGTCGTTTCTCTGTTTTAAGATCACTTGCTCCAATACTTCAGAGTGATGTCCCTATAAAAGAAAGAATTTTAATATCATTATAGATAAATATGGAGCAATGCACAAATGTGGTTAACATGATGACCAATTACCTGTAATTTTCTGCGAAGTTCTTCAATTTCTTGTTTTTGCCGCTTCAAAAGGGCAGTATCGGTCAAAATCTGCAAGTTATTTCCAATCAGTGGAAAACTCTACAAAATTGTAGGGTTAAATATAATATTTACCAAAGCTCATTTTAGTAACAATATCAACAATATTAAGATAGAAAGTGTTTTTTTGGACTAAGAAAGTACATAACATAGTCAATATATTGATTGCATCCATGACTAAAGAAACCTTAGATATAAAAATTGGAATATTATTATTATCATGTATGTATAAATAGAACTTTTTCAGTTTACTAAAAGTAATGTCAAACACTTTCACATTAAAAGTTAACGAAGTAAGGTTGCCCTAGCTACCAACATATCAACTTCCTCTAAAGATGTTGCCTCCTAAATGTTGATGTTGAAGCCATTGACTTTCCTTCAAGCCCTCAATGTTAAAGGTGGTGCTCATTTCTGAGCTCTCTGACAGCTTCGCCTTTCATCAATGTTTTTTTTGGACTAAGAAGAATAGAAGATACATAACATAGTCAATTTATTGATTGCGTCCACGACTAAAGAAACCATAGATGTAAAAATTGGATTATTATTATTATTATCATGTGTGTATAAATAGAACTTTTTCAGTTTACTAAAAGTAATAACATACGCTTTCATATTAAAAGATATCAAAGTAAGATTGTCCTAGCCACCAACCTTTCAACTTCCTCTAGAGATGTTGCCTCCTAAATGTTGATGTTGAAGCCATTGACTTTTCCTTCAAGCCCTCAATGTTAAAGGTGGTTCTCATTATTGAGTCCCCCTGACAGCTTCGCCTCTCATCAATGTATTCCTTCTTAGCTTCCTCTGATACCACTGTCCCCTAGACATCTCGAATTTGGTGTCTCCTCCCATCAATCCAATCCTATTCTCCTCCCTCCTTGCCAAGCCTCACCTTCTGACTTTGTTGCATTCTCCTCCCATTGAACAATTGTTGCTCTGATATCTATCCTGATGTCGTTTTCTTCTCCTCCCATCGAACTGCTCTGTTATCGTCTCTATCAATTTTGCCCGAACCACATTTAACATCCTTGCTGAACACGCAAATTTCAAATCACATATGAAACTAAATTCCCTCACCAGAATAACTTGATTGCATGCCAACTCCTTTATTTGTATTTATTTGGTTATTAGATATTTGAGTGACATATATGTGATTTAGAGTATAATTTTGGATGGAAAATTGATATTTTTAAAGGAGCAGTGTATTGATTAATATTCCGAGAATTATACTGTAATTAGAGTTTCTTGTTTGGTTTAGTAATCTAATGAGCAAATATGACCTAGGAGAAAGAAATGACCACTAGACAATTTGGTCTGGAAATTTATGGATAAAAAGTTGAAAAACACCAACTTTCAATAATGGGGTACAGTTCTAGAGATCAAACTAAAATAAAAGGGTAGGAAGACCATCTAACTCAGTGTCCTCTTTCTATGAAGGTAATTGATTGGTAATGAGATGACAGACAAATCTACATTTAGTCACTCAATGTCATGGAGATTGAGGGGCAGCATTTGGTACTTCATTGTTTGATCATGTCAGAGTTATTAAATTTTTTTGGTAATCACTCTATTCTAGGAAAGATGGCCTATCTTGAGATTATTCAGTTTCTCAGGCCATGTTTTGAAGGAAGTTGTAAAGTAGTGCATTTTTTATCCTTAAAGTATTTCTTCTTAGTGTATTCTAGGAATAAAAAAATTTATAAGTGTTATAATAAAAAAACTGAAGACATGTTTTATCCCTATTGATATTAGCTTCTTTGAGCATCAGTCTTATTTTTCACTTAGTCCCCAAAATGTCTGAGAGTTATGATGACGAGTTTTTAATTTATTTAAATCCTCTTGCAGAAATTAGTCAGCTTTCATCTATTTGAGCATTATTAGACATTCTACTATAGAGAAGTCAAGAGATAAAAAAAATGTCTACACTAGAAGGTATGCAACATCTCATGCTACATTTTGTGACGGTTGGGCCTAGGCGATGTTCTCTTGGTGTATGCTTTTTTGTTTCGCTTCTTGCAACGTTGGATTTGCCACTCCCCAACATACTCATTATCATATTTCTTTTTGCTTCCCAACTTCAGAATTATCCTTCCGGTTACCAGTGTATTTTTTGTTTCGCTATAAGTTCCTCAATGTTGTTGATCTACACATACTGATGATCATCTGAATCAAGGTCATCGTGGCATTCATCATCATTCACCACATAATCAGACAGGAGATCAGACAGTGGAACCAGAGGAGACTGCGAACCACACGGCTTAGACCAATCCCACCGATGCTTGCAATAAGTCATGGTTGATCGCTCAATTCCAGAGTTGTTGTCCTCTACTCTCAAGTTTGCGAAGGGGGTGATGTCTCAATCCACTACCCGATTCACCATGCCAGGGAATGAAGATAGAGACATACTCACCATCACAGGAGGAATCAAATTAGATAGAGTGACCATGAAAATCCCCACATAGGGGTTTGAGACACAATACAGATACCACGATAAGCTTGCAAATCCATTGGAGCCTGAACAAGAATTTTGGGTAGGTTTTCTTGATTTTCTTACAATCTCCAATAGCATGATCCTGCTTGTGACAACCAGAGCAATAAAGTAGATTTATCTCAAATGTAACTAGGAAGGAATGAGTAATGTGATACCGGTTAGCCCCGATCATCCCATGAAAATATGTGAGGGTGAAGAGGTGATGCAGGACATGTGTCACACCTGTCTGCCACCCATGAGTCCCACCAGGAGATCCACCTTGGAGTCCAACAATGCAGCTTTATCAAGGTTGCAGCCCGTACACCTCAACACATCTCCTATCCCACTACAGGGCACATCGGGTTGTTGAGACCGGGGATCTAACACCCGACCTCCTTGATAAAGAGTATTCATGCAGACTCTCATCACAAACTGAGCACAATAATTCGTTGTTCGATCCCCGGCCTAACCAACCCGCTGTGCCCTGTGGTGGCATCAGAGATGGGTTGGAGTGTACGGGCTGCAACCTTGATAAAGCCGCCTTGGTGAACTCCAAGGTGGACCCCCTGGTGGGACCCATGGGTGGGAGGCAGGTGTGACGCCTATCCTGCATCAAAAGGATTTGAGACTGAACTCGATACAAACTCGGGCACGATAAGTGTGATAACCATGCAACATGTGAAGATCTAAAGATAGGAGGGTTTGACAAGGATGCACAAAATGTCATCTTCAAAACAATAGAACGGAAGGCCCCATATATTTATCCATGCAAGGATGACATCAGGTTCTTGAATCGGGGAACAATCTGTAGACCATCTCAGCAATCAAAACAAGACATTTTTAATACCATAATCTCCTTAAGCCAGATTTTCTTGAAGTCATACTCCACTTCAAAAGTAAGTTTTAAATTTTTTGTGGTTGATTGGGGCAATTTAAAGGAAAAAAGCTTCATACGTTGAGTCAAGAAAAGTTTTGAATGCCTTTGTGGAGGAATTGTCATATGCATATTTGGCCATCAAACAAAAGTTTAACGATGCCACAACAGAGAGCATTTCTTCCTCCGTGAAAACGCAATGACATCACCAAACGCAGAGAGCTTTAACAGCCGATTTGTAAGATCAGAGCGAGCATGAGCCGAGCAAGAAGAAACAACATTTGCATAGGAAGGAACCCGAGGAGATGTCGTGATTTTAGCCATCAGACCGCGTCGGTGAAGGACTCCATAGACGCACCGTAATAGCTACAAAGGGGAATCCCAGGCATCGCGGCAAGGAATTCCCGCATAAATCAATTTGAAACTGTAGAGAAATGGTGCAAACCTTGTATATACTTCTTAATTCACAAAATACAAGTATGAGCACAAATATATAGGAGAGAAGGAAGAGAACGAATCTTATACAAAGTATGTGGGACTAAACAAGAGAGCCAAGTGAGCTTACAAATGGGCCACACTAATGGGTTTTTACATCTTTTTCCTTAATATTATCTAACAGTCTCCCACAAGCTGGAGCATACAAGTCGTAGGCACCAAGCTTAGACAAGAACTGATGGTACATTTGCCTTGGTAATGCCTTGGTGAGAACGTCAACAACTTGCCCAGAAGCCGGAACATGCTCTAGCTCTAACTTCTTCAATTGAACCTTTTCTCGAACAAAGTGACAGTCAACTTCGATGTGTTTGGTCCGTTCATGGAACACAGGATTCTTTGCAATATGGATTGCAGCCTGACTGTCGCAAAACAGAGTTGCTGGTGAGGATAGAGTGACTCTCAAATCACCAAGAAGACTCTCAAGCTAGGTAAGTTCAGATACAACGACTGTCATTGCACGATACTCGGCTTCAGCAGAAGAACGAGCAACCACAGATTGTTTCTTGCTACATCAGGTGATACATTTCCCCCCAAAGTAGGTACAGAAACTCGTAGTGAAACGTCGATCATCAAGGGAGCCCGCATAGTCTGCATCTGAATATGCAATAGGAGATAGAGAGGAGGATGTCTTATATAAAACTCCTTGTCCAAGAGCTGTCTTCAAATATCTGAGGATGCGTTCTACTGCCTGTAGATGAGAGATTTGAGGAGTATGCATAAACCGGCTGACCACTCCAACAACAAATGAGATATCAGGTCTTGTAACCGTCAGATATATCAGTTTTCCTACAAGACGCCGATAGTACTCATGATTCATAAGCAGAGAATCTGAGTCAGACCCATGAGCACATAACTTGTGATTGACATCCATCGGGGTTTCCACAGGTGTGCATCGTGAGTAGCCTGCATCTCGAAGGAGGTCAAGGCAGTACTTCCGTTATGAAAGAACAAGACCATCAGGTCATCTTGCAACCTCAAGTCCAAGAAAGTACAGGAGAGTCCCCAGATCTTTTGTTTGGAAAACATAGTTTAAGTGTTGCTTGACTTGTTGTATCCTGATGGAATCATCTCTAGTAATCAAAATATCATTCACATAAACCAGGAGAATGACAGTTCTGATTGATTGATGACGAGTGAAAAGAGAGAAGTCGGCTGAGCTCCTCTTAAATCCAACTTCGCGAACAACCTTACTAAAGTTATCAAACCAATCTCTGGGAGACTGTTTGAGACCATAAATAGATTTTCGGAGATGACACACACGAGACTCCCCCGTGGTCTCAAACCCGGGAGGTTGGTGCATGTAGACCATCTCGAGAAGGTCTCCATTCAGAAATGCATTTTTGATATTAAGCTGATGGAGGGGCCAGTTGCGATGAACAACTAAGGAAATCAAGACCCAAATAAAGTTTAACTTGGCGACAGGGGAGAAAGTTTCATCATAATCAAGAACTTGTTGTTGAGTGAACCCCCGGGCCACAAGCAGGCTTTGAGGCGTTCAACTGTCCCGTCTGAAGCACGTTTGAATGCAAAGACCCACTTACAGCTGATACAAGATTGTCCTGGAGGAAGAGGGACGAGATCCCAAGTCTGGTTGGACCAATGAGCTGTCATTTTCTCTTCCATAGTTGCAGACCACCCTGGGTGAAGAAGAGCCTCCTGCGTTGAGTTAGGTAGAGAGATGGAATATAGAGAGAGTGCAAACTTGAGGAGAGGTGGAGATAGACAATGTAGAGATACATGATTTGTCAGGGGATGAGCAGTAGATGTTGATGTTGGATCGTCAGACCGCAAGATAGCACTGGTAGAAGGTAACTGTTGTAGGGCTCCAGAGGGCGGAGTACGACGAGTGTATACACAAAGAGGTGGTTTAGATGGAACTGGTGCCGGGAGTGGAGTGGGAAGGAGGGGCAGTAGAGAAGACGTGACGGGAATGGTAGGACGAGGTATGGGAGGAGAGAGAAGAGGAGCTGAAAGTGAAGCATGAAATGGTTGGTCTTCAAGAAAAGTGACATCGGTAGAGACTAGCACTTTGTCAGTGGTGGGAGAATAACACACATAGCCTTTTTGAATCCGAGAGTAGCCCACAAACATACACTTGCTGGCACGAGGCGCAAACTTATCTGTGGATGGACCCAGATTGTGGGCGTAACAAGTACATCCAAACACACGAGGCGTGAGGGTAAATATGAATTTGGAAGGAAACAGAAGACTGAACGGAGTGCAAAAATCGAGCATGAAGGAGGGCATGCGATTGATGAGGTAACATGCTGCGGACACAGTGAAGTTCCAGTATAGGGTGGGTACCTGCATTTGAATCATGAGTGACCGAGCAACATCAAGAAGATGACGATTCTTTCACTAGGCCACCCCATTCTGTTGAGGCGTATACACACACGATGTTTGATGTATAATGCCAAACTCGGTGCATAGACTAGAGAATGTTCGGCTAGTGTATTCGCGAGCATTATCAATATGAATGATTTTTAAGGGTGAGGAGAACTGAATATGAGTTTCTATAATAAACGCTGGAAATGTAGAGGTCAGTTCAGCACGATCGCGAAGTAAGTCCAACAAGGTCAACCGAGAGTAATCATCGATAAAAGTGAAAAAGTTGTTAGAGTTAATATTATGCAATAGTTTCATATTTGTGAGTTTAGTCCCACACCGCCTATCGGTGTTGGGTATCTTGTTGTAGTCCTATATATTGCCCCTTGGATGAATAAAATTTGAACCTTTTATTTCATTTCTCCTTTCTACATGGTATCAGAGGAGCTTCTGTGACCAAAAATTTTTTCCGTTTCCCTCTCCCGGTCCCGACCCGTCCTTCCGCGACTCCGGCTGCTAGGGCTCACGGGAAGTCCTTTCCCCCTCGCTCCCGTCGACGGAATCGTCGCTTGATTCCGAGACGGGAGCGGGACCTTCTCCCGTCGTGCCGACGACAGATTTCGCCGCCGCTGCCCTGTACGGCTTTCGTGAACGACATCGACGATCCCGTCGGCTCCCATCTGCATCGCCGACGCCTCCTCCGACTTCCTTCATCGACACTGACGCCTCCTCCGGCTTCCTTCATCGACACCGAAGCCTCCTCCGGCTTCCTTCATCGACATCGACATCGACGGCTCTTCTTCTCCAGCTTTCTTCTGCGACATCGGATCGTCGGCTCTCCTCTGCGACATCGTCTGGTCCGACGGCTTCTCCGTCTCTGCTTCTCTCCCGATGGCTCCGGCTTCTGTCTGCACCCGTTGCAGCTCTCTTCTTTTCCGGCATGGATGTTTCTCTGCATCTGCTTCTCCGGCCTGCTGCTGTCGCAGCTGCTTCTTCTCCGGCTGCCAGGTGCTGCTTCCTCTCCGTGCCGTTGCTGCTCATCTTCTCCGGCCTGCTGCTTCTTCTCCGGCTGCTCTGCGAGTCGTGCTTCTTCTCCGCTTCTGCCGTACTGCTCCTTCGTGCCGACGGATGCTTCCTTCTTCTTCAGATCCAGCCCGGCCCCTAGGGTTTAACGTTTGATTTTTTTTAAGTTGTTGTTTGTGGTTGTTGTGTTGCGTCTCTATGATTTCCGCCTTCTTGCACGTGATCTGCGTGAGGGGGAGTGTACGTCACGGCCTCCAGGCGTAGTCTATACCTTCATGCACGTATTCCACGTGAGGGGGAGTGTTTGTGATATCGGCGACTCGGATGCCTCTTTCCGACTCCTGCCTTAGTCACACATGGCCCCTAGGTTGATTTCATAGGTTGTTTGTGTCTCCTCGTCGTTTTCTCTAGATTTGGTAGGGTTGGGTTGGTCTTTCGTGATTGACCTTGTTTCCGCTCTGAGTGTTTCCAGCGTTGTCATGGTCGGTTTGCGGACCAACGTCGTGTGCACTTCGCCCGGTTGAAGTATCCCCGGTAACACGCGGTTGGGCCTCGGTGGCTGTTGTTTTGTCCCACTTTGCCAACCTTCTTTTACCTTCCGTTTTATATTGTGTTCAAGCTGTAGGGTTCCCCTTCAGCTTGAGGGGGAGTGTTAGAGTTAATATTATGCAATAGTTTCATATTGGTGAGTTTAGTCCCACACCGCCTATCGGTGTTGGGTATCTTGTTGTAGTCCTATATATTGCCCCTTGTGGATGAATTAAATTTGCACCTTTTATTTCATTTCTCCTTTCTACAAAAGTAACGATAATCAAACATACTAGGGATTTTATATGGTCCTCAAATATCATAATGCACTAAAGATAGGGGAGTATCACTCCGAGTACAAGTAGAATGAAAAGAAGTACGATGTTGTTTGCCAAAGATATAAGATTCACAAGTAAACTCATGCACGAAGATATCCATATGAGCTTTCTTGAGAATCTGGAGGGGAGCATGCCCAAGACGACGATGTCAATCGACAGAGGAGACGACAGAGAGAGCAGAAGGTGGAATATCCAGGAGATAGAACTCGTTAGACAGCCAACCCTTACTAATGATATTTTGCATTTTCCGATCTTGCACAACAAAGGTAGAGGGTGAGAATGTAACACAACAATTAAGATCTGATTAAGGCGGCTGGCAGAGAGCAAATTAAATGGTGATCCCGGAACATGAAGAGTCGAAGACAGAGAGAGAGTGGGTGTGTGAGAGATATCAGCAGCGCCGGACATCGAGGTGGTATCACCATTGGCCACGGTGATGAACTTGGGATGGGCAATCAACAAGTAGTGAGGTCGCTGCGAAGTGATATGGTGTGTGGCTCCTGAATCTACAATCCAGTGAGATCCCTGTGAGAGACAGGATATACCTTCATTGGAAATTGATGCAACTGATCCAGATGAGCGAGTAATCATCCCTTGGAGATGTTGGAGCTGGGTGCGTAGCGCATTGATGTCTTCACGAGTTGAAGAGGCAGAGTCCATTGCGGGAGAAGTAGGAGGCTCAACTTTAGTAGAGGCAGCAAGATGTGAAGGTGTTACGGTGGGCCGCTCCCCCTATTATACTGGCCATCCAGCCAGCGGGGGTCCCACTCGTTTTACAGGGCCGCGACCCGTACACCCCAACCCTTCTCAGTGACCAGTTTAATCACTGCGGGTTGTTGTGGCGAGGATTCGAACCCCCTCTACCTTGATAAGGCGCTTTCAACACAGCGCTCATCACCAACTGAGTTGCGGCTCAGTTGGTGATGAGCGCTGTGTTGAAAGCGCCTTATCAAGGTGGCGGGGGTTCGAATCCTCGCCACAACAACCCGCAGCGATTAAACTGGTCACTGAGAAGGGTTGGGGTGTACGGGCCGCGGCCCTGTAAAACGAGTGGGACCCCCGCTGGCTGGATGGCCAGTATAATAGGGGAAGGGCCCACTGTAACATAAAAGTGCACTTTTATGATACGAGTGGGCACCCCCTCTATTATACTGGGCCTATTTTCCAACCCAGCGAGGGACCCACTAGCTTATCAGGGCCGCGGCCCGTACACCCCAACCCCTCTCGGCAACCAGTTTAATTACTGCGGGTTGTTGTGGCGAGGATTCAAACCCCCGCCACCCTGATAAGGCGCTTTCAACACAACGCTCATCACCAACTGAGCCGCGACTCAGTTGGTGATGAGCGCTGTGTTGAAAGCGCCTTATCAAGGTGGCGGGGGTTCGGCTCAGTTGGTGATGAGCGTTGTGTTGAAAGCGCCTTATCAAGGTGGCGGGGGTTCGAATCCTCGCCACAATAACCCGCGGCAATTAAACTGGTTGCCGAGAGGGGTTGGGGTGTACGGGCCGCGGCCCTGATAAGCGAGTGGGTCCCTCGCTGGGTTGGAAAATAGGCCTAGTATAATAGAGGGGGTGCCCACTCGTATCAGAAGGCAGACCATGTTTGCGATAACAGGTAACCTCAAGGTGACCATCCCGTCAACAATATGTGCATTTAAAGGAAGACCGTCCAGTACGTCCTTGTCCCCGAGACGTGTTGCGACCCCCACGGGCCAAGGAACCTCAAACTGTTGCAACAGGTGTAGGTTGCTATAGAAGAGCTGGAGAGAGAGGCACCGGAGCATCTGGGGGCGGTGTAACCTTAAAAAACATAGAGCAAACATCTGACAGAGAGGGACTTATAGAGGAAGAGAGAATCTGAGCCCGAACATCGTGCAAATGAGAAGGAACACGAGTCATCATCATAGCAATCCCGACTGCTTCTTTCTGAGCCCGTTGGGTAACCAAATCTATGGTAGGAGGTTGATGCTGTATCCAAACCTCAACAAGGGTCTTGGCCTTGGCAACAAAGGATATCATATCGCTTGATGCACCGGGATCAAGAGTTTGAAGGTCCGAGATGATTTCGAATAAGTGCTGAAGATTGTTCTGCCCAGAATAGAGGGAGTGGAGCTCCTCCCACATTGTCTTTGTCGTTTCATGATACATAGCCATCATGTATGGTTTGGTGTCCATTGAGTTTAGAAGCCGTGACTGGACCCGACCATCATCACGAATCCACTCATTGGTGGGAGCAGTAGGAGTAGCATGTGTCAGATAATGAGGAAGGCCTTTCGTCTGCAACACCCTGCGAACAGAGTGCATCCATTCCACAAAGTTCCGCTTCCCGCTAAGGGAGATGGTAGTAATCCAGAATTCATCACGGAATTCAAGCGTGGGAGTAGTAGCACGAGCTAATAGGGTGGAAGCATCAGTGGGATCCATGGGAAAGCGGACTGGGCGGATAGAATAGGCGGATAAAGGTTGCGGACTGAAGAGAGGAGCTGCGGCTAGACAAGGTCTCAGCGGTTAGAAAATACCGCAGAGAAAAAGAAGACCGCAACGACAAGAGAAGATTGCAACGGTTAAGGCAAGACCGTCGCGGCTAGACAAGGTCTTAGCGGCTAGAAAATACTGCAGAGAAAAAGAAGACTGCAACGACAAGAGAAGATTGCAGCGGTTAAGGCAAGACCGTCGCGACTAGATTAGATCGCAACACCAAGAGGCACATCGGACAAGAGAAGATCGCAACGACTAGATGAGAGTGTAGTGGTTAAGGCGAGACCGTCGCGACTAGAATAGATCGTAGCGACAAGAGGCACAACGGACAAGAGAAGATCGTAGTGGTTAAGGTTAGACCACAACGATTAGATGAGAGTGCAACGAGTAGAGGCACAACAGATTAAGGCGAGACCGCTGCGAGAAGAGCAATCCGCTAGGAGAGCGATTAGAAGACAATTGCAGCGGGGCGAATAGAGAAAAGACCGCAGCTGATCAAACTGGAACAGAGGCCGCAACGACAAGCAAGCAGATCGCAACGAAGAAGATAGAGACCACTGCGACAAACGAGAAGATTGCGAGCAGACCGTGGCGAGAGGACAACCAACCCGGCAAACCCGCTAGCAGATAGCAGAGCCGACAGCCGACCAGATTACAAGCAGAGGGCGGTTAGAAGAATCCTAACCGCAAGCCCGACAGGAGAGCGGGGAGTATAAAAGGGGGCAGAGTAGGGAGGGTAAAGAAGGTGGAGGCCATGAGAGTTTTAGGAGGAGGCAGCGGTTAGAAGAGGCCTAACCGCGCCCTGTGCAAGAAGGGAAGGCAAATCCAGGCCAGCTATTAGAAAACTCTTAACCGCAAGGTGAGATCGTTTCGCTCTGATACAATGTAGAGAAATGGTGCAAACCTTGTATACTTCCTAATTAACAAAATACCAGTATGAGTATAAATATATAGGAGAGAAAGAAGAGAAAGAATCATATACAAAGGATGTGAGACTAAACAAAAGAGCCAAGTGGGCTTACAAATGAGCCTAATGGGCTTTTACATCTTTTTCCCTAATATTATCTAACAGAAACCTCAATCATCATAACTAAGAACCGGAAAATACGCCGCCCGACGGGTTACGAGTGCACAAGCACCGCTACAGTAAAAACGTGAGCCAAGATGGGGCCACAATCGCCTGGGATCAACAAGGGCACATCAACGATGGAAAAGAAGGGCAATCATAATGAAACCACACCGTTCGATGGGATCCGAGACCATAAGCACACTTCCATTGAGATTGCCCAGGGCAAGCCTCCATCATGATCCTAGGGCACTCCGTCTCCAAAGTACGCTTGATCTTGAATTATTATTGTACAACATAAAGGTACCCATTATTGTACATTTATCTTTTGTCAAAATTTATGTTTTACCCTAAATTATCTCCTTCTCATCATTTTTCTCTCTGCTTTTGAGTTTAGTCATATTCCTAAATCAATGTTCCAAGGCCATATTGAATTCATGCATTATAGTATAACTAAACTTGGGATTTTGTACCGTTTTTCAATGGAATGAAATCAATTGGTTACAAATGGGCTCATGCTAAGGTTAGTGGAAAGGAGATATCAGAATTATGACATTGACTACCGTGAGACAATTTCTTCTTTTCTACAAACAATATATGTTTGCATCGTTATCCCTCTAAAAGCTTTAATTGGTCTTTGCATACAATTAAAGGTAAACGGTTTTATTTATGCCATTCTTGAGATGTATAAGACAATCATGTGGGTTTATGCCATTCTTGGATTGTGTAAGTTGAAGAAGTCATTGTATGAGTTGAAGCAATCACCACGAGCATGATTTGAGAAGCTTACAGAAGTTATGAGAGGATTTTGTATTCAGTATCACAGTGATCATTCAATCTTTTATTATCAACACCAAGGATGCAAGCTTTTTTAAGTGGTTTATATAGATAACAAGAATTTGAAAATACATATTCAAGAGAAATTCCAAAAGAAGGATCTTAGCATGCAATTGGCTTTTTATCTGAATGCAATGTAGGCTCATTGATTGATAGGAGAACTACCATATGTTGTTGTGCATTTGTTAGAGGAAATTTAGAATCTTGGAAGATGAAGAAGCAAAATGTAGTATCTAAGTTAAGTTTGAAGTTATTGTAAAATGCTATGACCAATATCACTCGTGAGATGATTTGGTTCGAACAACTTCTAGGAGACCATAGATATCAATAGAATAATATTACACGGAGATTGAATTTTCATAATCAAGCAACTATCAAAATTACTTACTGTTAGAAAAGCCCATATAAAGAGTCCATTATTGGGCCCATGTTTTTCCCTTCTTCTCCTCTTAGGCTCTGTTTGGGGGGACTTATTTTCACCGGTCAAGCGGTTACGACCGCATGTACCGGGCCTTTAATTAAGGCCCGGTACATGCGGTCGTAACCGCTTGACCGGTGAAAATAAGTCCCCCCAAACGAAGCCTTAGTCTCACATCATGTATAGGATTGCTTCTCTCCTTTTCCCTCCTATATATTTGTATTCTCTCTTTGTATTTACATACAAGCAATATACATACAAGTTTTTCAACTCTTCCAACATGGTATTAGAGTCAGATTCCCGGTCCATGCGGTTTCCCATTTTCTAACCACCCAGACCGCCTTCATCCCCTGTCCGCAGACTGCTCTACGACCTCTCCTTTCCTACCCGCTTCTATCTGCGGGTTCCTCTTCTCCGGCTCTTCTCGCCGGCCTGCCTGCGGTCTACCCGCCTCCTCTCCCTCTCTCTCCCGTGGTTCCCCCCTCTCTCTTTTATAGCCTTTTCTCACCCTGACCCGTGGGACCCTCTCCCGGTTCGGCCTGTTTTCTGTCCATTGAGGCTTCATCTTGCCGCGCGGTCTCTTTGTCGCGCGTGTCCTTTTTTTCTTCTTCTTATCGCGCGAAGGCCGCCCCTCTCTTGTCGCTCGAGTTCTCCTACTCGCGGCCTCTTCTTGCGACTTCTCCTACCCGCTGCCTTCTCCTTGCCGCTCGAGTTCTCCTACTCGCGGCCTCTTCTCGCGGCTTTTTCTACCCGTTGTCTTCTCCTTGCCGCTCGAGTTCTCCTTCTCGCCGGTTCTCCTTCTCGCGCAGTCTCTCTCCCTAACCGCTGCGCCTAATCCCGTGTTCTGTTCAAGCCGACCTTTCTTGTCGCTCATTCTCTGGCCGCTAGTGTGCTCACTGTGACCGTGCGGTTTGTCTATCCGCACTCAGATCGCGGCCTCCCTTTCTCTCTCAGTGCTTGCCGCTGCTCTTGTCTCCTTGACTACCCGCTGCGGCCTCGTCTATAAACCGCGCGGGCGTGTCGTGCAAGAGTACTCTCCCGCGGCGACCTCGTCTACCCGCCGCATCCTTTTCTGATCGTTGCGGCCTCTCCGGTCTACATGGGATCCTCCGTTGACCCCACCGGCCAGGCGGCTAACTCCTCTACAGACCGCCTGGCTCCTCCTCCTGAAATCCGCGATGAGCTGCGGATCACCACCATTTCCCTGTCTGGAAAGAAGAATTTCATCTCATGGGTGCACTCGGTTCGCCGAGTTCTTCAGGCCAAAGGCCTTGTTCATCATCTCACTCAGCGACCTCCTTCTCCTCCTACCGACGACTAGTTGCGCAATGACGGTCGTGTTCAGACGTGGCTCCTCAATTCCCTGGAGGGTGAGCCCTACCAAATGGTCATGTATCATGAGACGGCCAACTCTATGTGGGATGAGCTCCACTCCTTATACTCCGGCAAGGACATCCTCCAGCACCTCTATGACATTATTAACGATCTTCAGGCTCTCGATGCTGGCGGGATTGCGGACATGACATCGTTTGTTGCCCGTGCTAAGACGCTTGCGGAGGCCTGGATTCAGCATCAGCCTTCTACCACTGATCTTGTTGTTCAGCGAGCACAAAAGGAGGCCGTTTGCATTGCTAGGATGATGGCTCGTGTCCTGAGACACCTTCAGAGTATCCATGCTCAGGTTCTGGCTTCGGCCACTACTCCTTCCTTATCTGATGTTTGCTCTATGCTCCTTCGAGTGTCACCGCCCCCGGATACTCCTGCACCCTCCTCTCCGTCCCTTCTCCAGCAGACCCTTTCCCCCTTACTTCCCCCACCGTCTTCTGCTCGTGGTGGACGTTCGGGCTCCCGCGGAAGGGGGCGTGGTGGTCGGCGCCGTCCAAAGTGTTCCTATTGCGGCCGGGACGGCCACACTGAGGTCGTTTGCTACAAGAAACATGGCTACCCTCCTCGTCCGACTGCTGCTGTTACAGCTAACGGCTCTTCTGCCCCCACCGACCTTGAGGCCGTTCGCCTCTAGCTACAACAACTCCATGGGCTGCTCAGCCCTCCATCAGCTTCTGTTGCCTCCACCTCCACTGCAGGTATGCTTGTTTTTCCTCCAGTCCGCGCTGGATCTTGGACTCGAGTGTCACTCATCACATCACCTCGCTGCAGCCGCCCAAGTACTCGGATGCTCCTCATCCGAAGTGTATCACCGTGGCTAATGAGGCGATTGTTCCGGTCTCCGGCTGTGCTAACATCTCCCTCAACCCCTCCATCTCTCTTCGCTCGGCTCTTTATGTTACGGGCTCCCCATTTAATTTACTTTTTGTCGATCGTCTTACTAACGATATGGATTGCTTTGTCGCATTCACCTCTTCTGCTTTTTTGATACAGGATCGGCGGACGCGGATTACTATTGGTAAGGGTCGACTATAAAACGGGCTCTACCTTCTCGATGCCTCTCCTACCGTCCTTTCCTCCGTCTCCTCCATCTCATCTGTTGATTGGCATCGCCGTCTTGGGCATGTCCCTCTGTCAGTCCTCCAGAAGGCGCTTCCTGATGTATCCCTTCCTCCCTTTCAATGTGATTCTTGTATTTTTGGCAAGCAGCCGCGTTCTTTTTTTCCCGCACATTGTACTCGTAGCTCGGCTCCTTTTGATTTACTGCACTCCGATGTTTGGGGTCCGTTCAAAATTACTAGTATTTCCGATTATCGCTACTTTATCACCTTTATTGATGATTACTCTCGCACGACGTGACTTTACTTACTTCGTGATCGCTCCGAGCTTCCTCGCGTGTTTCGGGTTTTTGTGCTAGAGACTCGTACGCAATTCTCCACTACCATAAAAACGTTGCGCACTGACAATGCTCGCGAGTACACTAGCCACGAATTTGCAAATCTGTGCGCGGAGTTCGGTCCTGTGCTTACACCCCCCAGCAAAACGGCATTGCCGAACGGAAGAACCGACACTTGCTTGACGTTGCCCGCTCCCTCGTGCTTCATATGCATGTTCCCAAAGTTTACTGGAACTTTGTGGTCTTTACTGCTTGCTTCCTCATCAACCGTCTCCCTTCCTCGGTTCTCCACCATGCCACTCCATTCAGCCTCCTCTTTCCCTCCGCTCCGGCCTTCCCTATTACACCCGGGGTCTTTGGCTGCACCTGCTTCGTCCATCTTACGGGTCCGTCCACGGACAAGTTGGATCCCCGGGCGGCTAAACAAATTTTCGTCAGCTATTCCCGTACTCAGAAGGGCTGTGTGTTATTCTCCGGCTACCTGGAAGGTCTCCGTATCTGCTGATGTTACCTTCCGGGAGGATCAACCTTTCTTCTCTCCTCCTCTACCCACTCCTCTACCACCGACCCCTCTACCGTCATCCCTCCCACGACCTGTCATCCCCGTTACTGCGCCTCTTCCACAGGTTCTTCCTGACCCAGCTCCTGCTCCTTCCAAGCCGCCTGTTATCCGTGTCTACACTCGCCGCCCTCCTCATTCTGTTGCCCATATGCAGTCGGCCTAGACCTCGGCTTCTCCTTGCCCTGCTGATCCGGTGCCCGCCTCTACTGCTTATCCGATGGCGAACTTTGTCTCCCTGCATCGCCTCTCTCCCCACCTTCGGACATTCGCTACTTCACTGTCCTCGGTTTCTGTTCCTACCTCTGTGCAGGAGGCGCTCCAACATCCTGGCTGGCGGGCCACCATGGAGGAGGAAATGACTGCTCTCTGGGCCAATCAGACATGGACTCTCGCCGCCCTTCCTCCGGGTCAGAAACCGGTTGGGTGTAAGTGGGTCTTTGTCATCAAACATGTTGTTGAAGGGACAATTGATCGACTGAAAGCTCGCCCGGTGGCTCGTGGCTTCACCCAACAACAGGGGCTTGACTATGAAGGAACTTTTTCTCCCGTGGCCAAACTCAACACCGTTCGAGTTCTCATCTTCGTGGTTGTCCATCGTCGGTGGTCCTTACTCCAACTGGATATTAAGAATGCCTTTCTGAATGGCGATCTCCAGGAAACAGTGTATATGCAGCAACCTCCCGGGTTTGAGACCACGGGAGAGTCTCAGGTATGTCTCCTTATGAAAGCTCTGTATAGTCTCAAACAATCCCCAAGGGCGTGATTTGACAAGTTCAGTAAGGCCCTTCGGGAGGTTGGTTTTACTCGGAGCTCGGCAGACTTCTCGTTGTTCACTCGTCACCGAACAACGGGAACAGTTCTTCTGTTAGTATACGTTGACGATATCATAATTATTGGAGACGACTCGAAAGGAATACAGGAGGTCAAACTACACCTGAGCACAGTTTTTCAAATAAAAGATCAGGGGCCCCTTCGGTACTTCTTGGGTCTTGAGGTTGCCAGACGGCCAGATGGTCTCATCCTCTCTCAGTGAAAGTATTGCCTCGACCTCTTTCATGATGTTGGCCATTCAGGTTATAAGCCGGCTGACACCCCTATGGATGCAAATCACAAGTTGTGCGCTCAGGCATCTGACTCAGATCTCCTACTCCAGAATCCAGAATACTACCGTCGTCTCGTTGAAAAATTGATCTACCTCACGGTTACCAGACCAGATATTTCCTTCGTTGTTGGTATTGTCAGCCGGTATATGCATTCTCCTCGAAGATCTCATCTTCAGGCCGTTGAATGCATTATCTGATACCTTAAAACAGCTCCTGGTCAAGGACTGGTATACAAAACATCATCTTCAGCTCCAACATTGGTGGCATATTCTGATGCTGATTATGCTGGTTCTCTCAATGATCGACGGTCAACCAATGGCTTTTGCACATATTTTGGAGGGCATTTGATTACCTGGCGAAGCAAGAAACAAGCAGTTGTTGCTCGATCATCAGCTGAGGCAGAATACCGGGCAATTACTTCGGTGGTTTCTGAACTAACTTGGCTTGAAAGTCTTCTTACCGATCTGGGTGTAAAGCTCCCTTCCCCAGCTCTCCTCCTCTGTGACAGCCAAGTTGCTATATATATAGCCAAGAACCTGGTCTTCCACGAGAGAACAAAGCATATTGAAGTCGACTGTCACTTTATCCGGGAAAAGGTTCAAATGAAGAAGCTCGACCTGAAGCATGTTCCTGAGACTGAACAAGTTGCAGATGTCCTCACAAAGGCTCTTTTCAGTACTCTCTTCTATCAGTGCTTGTCCAAGCTTGGCGCATACGATTTGTACGCTCCAGCTTGCGGGCGAGTGTTAGAAAAGCCCATATAAAGAGCTCATTATTGGGCCCATGTTTTTTCCTTCTTCTCCTCTTAGTCCCACATCATGTATATGATTTCTTCTCTCTTTTTCCCTCCTATATATTTGTATTCTCTCTTTGTATTTACATACAAGCAATATACATATAAGTTTTTCAGCTCTTCCAACACTTACAATCTAATTTTTGATAGAGAACTAAATATATTGAGAATGACTATCACATGGTTCCATAAAGTTATTTTCTACATAAGATCACCGTCCAATGAACCAAATAATAACAAGTTAACAAGTATATGTATAAAGCCTCTTGAAAAAATTCAGAGACATTTTATTCACAGCATGCAATTATTTTTACGTTCCATCTTGAGGGAAAATGTTAGAATATTATTATAACAACAATGCATGACTAAATAAATTGTTTTGGTTGAATAAAAAGAACACAAACATGATTTCAAGCGTGAAGGCATATAATAGAATTAGCATATATTAAAATGGCTATATATGATGAACAATTCATCCGAGCATAACTAGTAGCAACTAGAAAAAAATGCATCCTTCTCTGCTTAAGCATGTTTTATGCACATATCATCTAATCCATATAAAATTCCAGATTACCTCATTTACTTGAGCACAATTTGTAATGCGTTTAGCCCTGCTAGCAAATTGGAGAGTTCCCTTTGTTTCCTCTATATGCACCTACACAATTCTAATTAACTTTAGAAAGAAATAGGCATAGTGCACTGCTGATTTTTCAAATATAGGAGGAAGCACATCCAACAATTACCTCCTCCGGTGCCACCGTACAAATTATTGAAGTTTTGGCATTTCCACCAAGAGCAGGTTGAAGAATTCGAGTTAGTTTACTATCACGATAGGGAATATGTGCCCTGCATCATCAAAAAAAACAAATGTTAGTTATGTAATACAAACTTGAAATTGGATCATATATAGAAATCCCACCATTAGATTGTATTAGCTCAATGTTGTAGCATAATATGAGTCAAGAATGATTCAAACAATCACAATTACACTATTAAAGTATAGATTCAGAAGTAATAGAAAAAATAATCATTAAAAATTATAACAAGGGTACCTTTGCTTTCCATTCTCACTTAACTTATTGATCACATTCCCAAGGATCATTAAGCTTTTGTTAATGTGTTTTCCTTCCTTCAAACGAACCCCACCAGCTCCTGTCTTAGCAATTCTTTCTGATCCGGCTAAATCTACCAAATTCTAAGCCCCAAAATATATTTAGAAAATATGGAAGAGGTATGAAAAATAAAATGACACAATCCATAGATTGAGACGAACCAGAACAGAGACTCGTATTGCGTCTGCATTAGAATTATCACAAGAGGAGATGGAATCTTTGGCACTACTTTCAATAACCTGGATTTTAGTTTATACATTATGCAAGATTCAACAAATTGTCCAAAGTAGCTTTAAGGTAAATAAAGGGAAAAAAATCAAAGTATACAACGAGCAGATATTCGTACCATCCTAAATATTGTATGCGATCTACTGCTTCTAACATTCATATTTGTCTCACCAACATGTCGATTAGCTACACAGTGATATTGAGCTCCCCCTCAATGTACACACAAAAAACAACTATAAAAAATAAAAGGAACTACATTTGATTAATTATTATACCTTCACCAAGTTTGATGAGATCGAGAACTTGATCGGCATTGTTAACTATTTCCTCCCGAAGACCTGCTACATATACCCCGCGCTATACATATAATAAATGATAGTTTCAGATTAAACCACACTCTGGAAATTGCGTAAATGATTAGTTCTTGAGCATCTCACCTCCAAACTCTCATGAATTGGAAGCTTCTGGTTTACCAATGAAAGAAGATCATTGATCTCCTCATTGTAAATCTCCATATAAGAAACTCTAATTAGAAACTCCCGATTTTTAATCTGCAACCGCAATACCAGAGAATTGAAGAATAGGAATTGAAAGAGTTAAATCATAGCCTATAAAAGAGAATTGCGAACCATATGAGTCGTATAGAAGATATCCCTCACGGCCTGGGGAATGATTCCGGGGTCAACTTGAGAGCCATTCATTGTGAAGGTCTTACCGCTGCTGGTCTGGCCGTAGGCAAAGGCAGTCCCTGAAAGCGAATAGCAAAGGAAATAAAATTCTAGGGTTTCATGAAAAAAAAACACAAAATCAAAATAACAGAACTGCATACCGTTAAATCCCTCTATGGCCGCGTGGATTATAGATTTGATGAGAATATCATAGATAGACGAGTTGGTGGAGCTCTCTTCAAAAACATGATCTGATAGTGAGAGAAGTCGTGAAAATGTTTTAGGGTTTTAGGTTGACGAAGGGTGCGAGTATCGACTTGAACAGGGCTTACCGAAGGCGAAAGAGACTCCTGAAATGGGAGTGCCGAGGGGTTTGTGAAGTGAAATCCTACTGTCATCAATCCTCCACTGGCGGTCGGAAGTTTCTTCGGCGATCGACGGACGGAATCGGACTGCGACGGCGATCTTCTCCATTGAAACGCGTTGGCAGCTCGAAGTTGAGGTGCGTGAGAGATTGGTGATGGGAGAGGCGCGGCTCCCATTTGAAATAGTGCGATCGACTTACCATCGGTGAGGTTAAGACGGTGACCGGATCGGGGTTTCAACCGGTCAAATGAACCAATAATTCCATTAACAAGAATAGGACGGCGCGGCCAGCGCAAATGGTCGAGTGGCAGGTTGGATTTTGGATTCGCTCGTTAAATAATCAACAAATGGGGATTAAAATTGATTTCCATTATGTTAGTAATAATCTATTATTCTATTAGTATTTTTTAAGATAATTAAATCGTTTGATGATTATTATTGTTGCGGGTCGCTCGCCGCTCTCACGGTCCGGTCGAGCGTGCAAACTGTCAAAGAAAGAACCAATAGTTGACATCAAGACGTTTGACGTGGGAAAACCCCGAAAGGAAAAAAAAATCACGGGGTCGGATCGGTGCCCTCCAATATTTACTATCTTTTAGAGTGTTACAAATAATTGTTTTTCGAGGATGACAGGTCGCCGCTGGTTATAATGAGATTTCAGGATCACCGATGTTGTCGATGTTGAGGTATATTTATATACGTGTTAATGGGCTCCTTAACAGGTCGGTTAGGATCCGATAGGAATCCAAACCCGTAGTCGGGGATTTAGGGTTTCGCCTTAAATACCCTAGCTAGGGGCAACGAGGAGACCGTTCCAAACTTGACGGTCACGCGGATGCTTCGAGCACTCTAACATTCTCGAAGTTTTCCTCTTTGCCCTAGCCCCCGCTCCCCCCCCCCCCCCCGTGACCTAGCCGATCGAGCGATCCGCTGCCGCCGCCTGGATCCCGTGCGCCAATCGATCGCGAAGGAAGCCATCGCTGCAGATCGTGAAGGAGAAGACGACGCCGTTCGCGTTGATCGTCCTGTCGCCTTGATCGCCGTCGCCGTCCCGACGCACGATCCGCGCCTTCGCCGCTCGCAAAGAAGGAGGAGGGCCGCCAGTGATCCTCTAGCCGCTGCTCTAGTTTTTCTGCGATTTTCAATCGCCGCCGCCGCTGTTCCCGTGGCCGATCGGGGAGAGGAGAAGGACTGCGCGATTTGTTCTCGCCGTCTCTGTTCGCACTCACCCGCTGTCGACCTGAGACCGGCCGACCTAGGAGGAAGAGGAAGAGGTCTCCTTTCCGATCAAACGAAGTGTTGCCCGCCATCTTCTCCTCCATCGCCGAAACCTTGGGGCAACTTTCGCCCGATTCGGCTGTGAACTCTACCAGATCAGAAAGATCGTGAGATCTAGCCTGGAGAAGAACTCCTGATCTCAACAAGCATTTCCTAGAAGAAATTTTTCACCCAGATCTTCATCCTTTGGGCAAGTGCTGATTCAAAAGGTGTGCTGCTCGGGATAAGGAAGATCCAAGATTCTCTGTGGTTGATCGTTTGTTCGTGCTCTTGTGAGAGATCGTGGAGAAGCAAACTTTTCTTGGATTGGATCCGAAGACTCCGTCGCTACGCGTGCTCAGGTGATCTCTTTCTAGTATTTTCTTCTTGTGATTTAGGTTGCTAGTAGAATACTATCGTTTGGAAAGAGACACGCCATGTCTAAGGCGATCAATCACTCCTCTCCCGTGCCGATGATCAAATTGGAGAAATTCTCCAACGCCGAGTTCAGTGCTTGGAAGCGCAACACTCAGTTCGGCATGAAGTACCTGAACATCTTCTACACAGTGCAGACTGTCTTTGAGGACGTCAAAGGAAGCGAAGATGGAGACCAGTGGGTCAACGACGAGGACTTCTGCAGAGACTACATCCTGAATTGCCTCTCCAACAGGCTTGCAGAGACGTACGGAAAAATGCAAAGGGCCAAAGAGATCTGGGAAGCCCTAGAGTAGCAGTTCAAGGAGGAGGAGAGCATGTCCAAAACGCACCTGGTGGACAAGTTCATGGCTTTCACCTTCACCGAGGAAAGGGAAATCCTGCCACAGGTTGCCTAGTTTGAAAACCTGGTGGACAAGCTCAACAGTGAGAACATCCCTCTGCCGGATGGATTCGTTGCAGGGGCGATTATTTTCAAGTTGCCCTCGGCCTGGTATTCCTTTAAGACTGAGATGTACCGGAAGAAGACGCAGGTGAGTCTGAAATACCTCAAGCGCTTCATCTGCATTGAGGATGAGAACCGGACTAGGCACGCTATAGAGACGATCAGCAAGCAGTCCTCTACTGCTAACATGATCACTCACCCTAAGCGAAAGCCTAAGCCTGGGAAGACTCGCCCACCGACCAGTGCACCCGCAGTTGCTGCCACCAGCAAACAGATAAAGAAGAAATTCAAAGGCAAGTGCTACAACTGCAACAAGTGGGGTCACTGCGCTTCCGAGTGCAAGCAGCCCAAACAGGGCGAATCGAGCACACCAAGGACTGAAAATCAAGCCAATATGGTTCATCAGACTGCGCCTACCGACTTTGTTGCCATGGTTGGTAACGGGACGGCCAGTTCAGAGTGGTGGCTCGACTCAGGTGCTACCTGCCACGTCTGCAACAATCCAAAGCTTCAGGAAGATACAAAAGAGGTGGAAGAGACTGTCACTATTGCGAATGGAGCTATAGCTGACGTGCTGAAGGTCGGCAACGCTACTCTGACTCTCTCCTCAGGTAAGACTCTAACTTTGAAAAATGTTAAATTAATACCGACATTAGCTGCTAATTTAATTTCGATTAGTCTGTTGTGCGATGCGGGTATGTCTTTTAACATTAGTGGTGGTCGAGTAACCCTTATGGTTCACTCGCATTACTTTGGTTGCGCATATGTCGTTAACGGGATGTATAGGCTGAGTCTAGCACACGAAGTAGTAAATCAGGTTAGCTCAAATCTGATAGATCCTAAGACTTTACATGCAAGATTAGGACACGTCAATTATAGAAAACTACTCCTGCTAGCTAGAACTCACAATATACCCCTCGACACAAAAACCAAATTTGAAAAATGTGAAATGTGTGCTCAAACTAAGATAACCAGAACACCTTTTAGTCAGGTTTCTAGGAGCACACAATTGCTAGAGTTAATACATTCCGATATTTGTGACTACAAAAGCTTTGTCACACGTGGAGATCGGAAGTATCTGATAACTTTTATCGACGACTACTCTAAATTCAATCACATTTATCTTTTTAAAACCAAAGATGAGGCTTTTGATAAATTTCGTATATTCAAAAATAGGGTTGAAAATCAACTTGACATGAAAATTAAAAGGCTAAGGAGTGATAGAGGAGGCGAATACGTCTCGGGGGAGTTCAGAGACTTTCTTGCCAGCAATGGCATAATTCCTGAAACGACTGCCCCGTATTCACCACAATCCAACGGTATCGCTGAGCGAAAAAATAGGACTTTAACAGAGATGTTGAATTCCATATTGCTGACTGCCGGCATGCCTGCGGCCTATTGGGGTGAAGCCGTCCTCACGTCAAATCACATTCTTAATAAAGTTCCTCATGCTAAGTTGACTAAGACACCCTACGAGCTTTGGTTTAAGAGGCCTCCTAGATTTGACAATCTTAAGACCTGGGGCTGTATCGCTTATGTTAGGATACCAGACTCTAGAAGAGCAAAGATTGGACCCAGGACTAATACCTGCGTCTACCTAGGATGTGCAGATGATAGTGCTGCAGACAGGTTTCTGGATCTCTCCACAAATACTGTAATAGAATCTAGAGACGCTGTTTTCTTTGAGGATAAGTTCCTTAAGGACAAGAACCTGACTCTGCCAGGTCTGCCAGCCACTAGTACTGAGCCTTTAGTTGAGCCAGGACAACGTAACTCTGACACTGAGCCTGTAGACACGATTGGTTTAGATACCAGAAGGCTATCTAGTAGAGAGAAAATGCCTAAAAGCTTCGGTACAGACTTCGTGACTTACCAAGTTGAAGCTGATCCATCCACTTATAAGGAAGCGATGCGATCTAGAGACTCTCTATTATGGAAAGAAGCCATAGACGAAGAGATGAACTCTCTTTTGCAGAATAACACATGGACTTTGGTCGATTTGCCCAAAGGGGCTAAAACCATTGGAAATAAGTGGGTTCTGAGGAAGAAGCTAAATCCTGATGGGAGTATCGCAAAATACAAAGCACGTCTAGTTGCCAAAGGCTTCACTCAAGTGAGTGGTGTAGACTACTTTGATATATACTCATCTGTATGTCACTATGCGACAATTAGGATTCTTCTCGCACTAGCATCTATTGAACACTACATTGTTCATCAGATGGATGTCAAGACTGCATTTCTTAATGGAGATCTGACTGAGGAGATCTACATGCACCAGCCTGAAGGGTTCGTCATAGAAGGTCTAGAAACTAAGGTCTGTAAGTTGATTAAGTCACTATACGGATTGAAACAAGCACCTAAAATGTGGCATGAAAAATTTGACACCTGTGTAAAAGGATTGGGTTTCAAATCCAGTCTATCAGATAAATGTCTGTACGTAAGAATAAGTGCAAATAAAGTAGCCATCATATGCTTGTACGTTGATGACATGCTAATTCTGGGCACTGATCAGTCTGAAGTAAAAGACGTGAAAGTTGCCTTGACGACACAATTTAGCATGAAAGACCTAGGTGAGGTGAAAACCATCCTAGGAATGGAAGTGAACTTCACAAAAAAGGGTATTACCCTGAGTTAGAGTCACTACATTAGGAATCTACTGGAAAAGTGTGGTTATGATAAGAGCAAAAAGGCTGAGACTCCATATGATTATAACAATAGACTGAAACCGTATGAAGGTTCAGCTATTAGACAGTTGAACTACTCCAAACTCATAGGAAGTCTCATGTACGCTACTACCTGCACTAGACCTGACATAGCCTTTACGGTTGGCATGTTGAGTAGATTCACCAGTAACCCTGGGAAGGACCACTGGGACGCCTTAGAAAGGCTAATGAGATACTTAAAGTATACTGAGAAGTATTCTTTATGTTACAGTGGGCATCCTCCAGTGCTTGAAGGGTATTCCGACGCATCTTGGTGCTCAGAAATAGCTGATTGTCGATCCACTAGTGGTTTTGTGTTTACACTAGGAGGAGCTGCAGTAGCTTGGAAGTCTAAGAGGCAAACGTGCATTGCACTATCCTCTATGGAATCGGAACTCTATGCTCTCGCTTCAGCTGGAGAAGAAGTAGAGTGGATAAGAGATCTGATATTGGACAGTCCAATGACGAGTCTAAAAATGAACTCTATTTCGATTTATTGTGACAATCAAGCCACAAAGACCATTGCTACAAATACGTTGTTCAATGGAAAGCGAAGGCAACTAAGGATGAAACAGGCCTGGTTGACCTATCTCACCAGTCAGGGGATAATCTCCCTATTGGACGTGAGATCAAAAGATAATGTAGCAGATGTCCTTACTAAGGGCTTATGTAAGGTTCTCACATCTAAAACATCGGGGGAGATGAGATTAACGTCCATTTAGGAGGACTTAATACCTAGCTTATGTTTTAAATTTAAGAACTGTTGTCTGCTTACATTCAAGCATCTACGTTGAGCACACTAAAGTGTTTCAGATGTTATCTGATGAAATCTAGAGGTGAGATAATTGCCAGTCATTCCAAACTTGATGACTTACATAATTATTCTTTGTCAAAGGCTGAATTGGGTATCATTCCAAAAAGGAGTACTGAGGTTGCTGATATGTGCCCTGATATTATGATTATTAGTTATATCATTCCAAACTTGATGATATAATAGTCACAGCTTGTTGTATCATTCCAAACTTGATGATATAGCACAATTGTGGAACGTTAATAATAATCTTAATAATCGAAGGAACATGGTTTGATTCTATGAAATCAATTAATCTAATTTTGTGTAAATTAGATAGAGATGCTGGTTTGGGACTCTTTCCTCCCAGTTAGAATATTAAGTTCACCCGCTGTTAGAACTAATCACTTTATTTCTGCAAGTGTTTGAATTCATAGAGATTTGTCTCATGACATTCTTGTTGTAATTGTTTGCAGGCAATATGGAGATTGGAGGAGAGACAGTTGATTTTGACCCAGATGATGATGATCTGCTGTTCGCCTAGATCAATTATCAGTTTGAGCTTTCCAGTTTCTTGCTTTATTTCATGTTTGGAACATTTGGTTTGAGTTTAGCATTTTGTTATCTAAAACTCATATTTATAATTCTGGAAAATCTCTTTTGTTTTGGTCATTATTAACTATTGAATAAGTCGTCCATTTTCTTTGCTAACACTTATATGCAATATAGGAGGAGATTGTTGAGGTATATTTATATACGTGTTAATGGGCTCCTTAACGGGTCGGTTAGGATCCGATAGGAATCCAAACCCGTAGTCGGGGATTTAGGGTTTCGCCTTAAATACCCTAGCTAGGGGCAACGAGGAGACCGTTCCAAACTTGACGGTCACGCGGATGCTTCGAGCACTCTAACAGTCGAAAGTAGAGCGTTGAGAAGCACACTCTGAAGCGGTCTCGAATGAACGCGGTTGTGGGAGTTCTGGACTCGGAGAACGGAGCCAAAGGAGATCTTCGAGTCGTCTTCGAAGGGATCTCCAGAGGCTGAAGTAGATCTTCGAACTGTCTTCAAAGGATCTCCGTGCTTCTAAAGAGATCTTCGAGCAGTCTACGAACACTGAAGGAGATCTCTAAACAAGTTCTCCCTGGTGTAGAATGCAGTGTCTTCAAATGAGGGCCCGAGACCTCTTTTATTGCCTTAGAGAGGGCGTCCCGGTGATTGCTCCACCAAAGCCACCAGACGGCTGAATGAGAACTCTCAATCAGGGGCACTTGAATTGCCATTTTCATGAAAATGACGATTTTGCCCCCCGGGCAGTTCAGGAGGAGCTGGCGATGACGGCGGTGAGCGCGGCGTCTGGAATCGACGACGGCGTCTGGAATCGACGACGGCGTCGGGAATCCACAACGGCGACAGGAGGAGACGACGACACCGGGAGGCAATGACAACATCGGGAAGCGATACGGTGTGCTCATCGGGAGGCAGCATGCACATCGGGAGGCGACGCGGCGCTCGCATCGGGAGGCACAGAGTGCTGGTGTGACACTCCCCAATGTGGGAGTGCCGTGGGACACTCCCAATTAGAGAGTGTGGCAGTCCCTAATTGGGAGTGCCGCGATACTCCCCATTTAGGGATGCGTACAATCAAGAAAAAGATTGAGATTTTTGAGAAATTGAAAGATTTGTTAGTAAACCCTAAATCCAAGTTGAGAAGTCAAATTAATAGAAATAAGTTCAAGTCAAGGATTCTTGAAAGTTTGAAGTAAACAGAAAATTACTGAAGGTACAGAGCAAACTAGTAAATAAGTGATCATGGAAAACATGGTGATAAGAACATTTTGGACAATCGCACAGCAATCTCAAAGACATAACACATCCACCTGAATAATAACCCAATCCAGATTCAACTTAGTAAAACAATGCAAATATACAAACTGGAAATTAGTTGTCTTAAGGGAATTACCCTGAACAGGCATCAAAGCCTTGTGTTCCCTCAGTTGCGAGATATTAATGGTGTGGTGTATTTTGGCATCTCCAGGAAGATCCAACTGATATGCCACTTGTCCAATGCGTTCCATCACTTGAAAAAGTGTAGAAAATTTGGGAGACAACTTGTGACAGCCACATGGTCGGATGTTGGTTTGTTTGTAGGGCTATAGGTGGATATACAACCAAGAACCCACCTCCAATGTCCTCTCCCTTCTCTTCTTCTCCGCAATTACCCGTATGCAATTTTGGGTCTCATCCAGGTTGAATTTTAATAGTGAAATAGCTTGCTCCGTTGCTGCCAGGGATCGATCTACTTCCTTCATTTTTCGCTTCCCCGGGCATGTGCCACGAGTGTAGTGGCGGCTCTTGTCCGAATACAACCTCATACGAGGTCATTTTAATAGCACTTTGATACGTGGCATTGCGCCACCACTCGACCAATAGAAGCCAACTATACCAGCTCTTGGGTCGATCAAAACAAATGCCTCTCAAGTAATTCTTCACACAACGGTTCACCACTTCAGTTTGATCGTCAGTTTGTGGATGGTATGTGATGGGAAATTTCAACCGGACTTGAAGAAACTGGAGTAACTCTTGCCAAAATTGACTCACGAAGATGACATCGCTGTCACTGACTATGGATTCGGGGATCACGTGCAGACGAAAAATTGAATCCAAGAAGATCTGTGATACACCCTCGGCTATGTAGTGGCGGGGCGGGGATAAGAAGTGGGTGTGCTTGCTGAAGCAATCCACCACCACCAAGATTATCGTCTTGTCGTTGCTTTTGGGAAGCCCATCGATGAAGTCGAGGGAGATGTCTTGCCATATACGAGTTCGAATCGGGAGGGTTGGAGGAGTAAACCCATAGACTTCTGTTTGTCGGGTTTACATTGTTGACAAACCAAACATTTTTGAACATATGATCATAGACATCCAATTTCTTTTTCTTCAAGAAAAACATTTACTGTGCATCGACACCAACGTTCTTCTTTCATTATTTTTACTGGATAGTGTAATTGTATCCCAACAATTTGGCCAATAACTTTTACTGTGCCAGTGTAGCAAGCTTTTGATCCATGAGAAATTTTAGATTTTGCTGGTTAGTGCAGATGAAATGGCTCAGTCAATCAAATTATGCCTCCATTGTTGCACTGTCAAGACAATTGCAAGTAACTCCTAGTATGCTGAAAGCATGGAATTTTTTTCGGCCCAATGCCTTACTGAAGAAGGCCACAAGTCTCTCTTTCTATACAAGGACCACCCCCACTTCGCTATCTGAAGTATCCAATTCTATCAAAAAGGGTATGTTGAAATCCGGTAAGCATAGCACTAGTAGATGAGACACCACTTTTTTAATTGGTTGAAAGCCTCCCCTGCAGTCCATGCCCATTTAAATTGATTCAATTTTAATAACTCAGTGAGGGTCTTGGCCATACCCATGTATCATTAAATAAAGCGCTGATAATACCCCATTGAGCCCAAAAATCCTAACACTTTTGTTGGAGCATGCGTTTCACAATCCTTGTTTTGATAATAACAAATTTCGAATGTATTTAATCATAGTTTTTTTATGGTGTGCATAACATGTATAATACTCCTATGAATGAATTTCGGAGGACAGAATGTCAAGGATAAAAACATTCAGTTTCACAAGAGACGGTGAGATACCACCAGTGGTAACGTGGATGACGCCAACCCCGACCTCGCACGAACCAGCCACGACACACACATTTTCGAGATACCGTCAGGCGATAGCGAGCTACTGTCTGCGGTAGCCCCATGTTCATGCACGTTCGCCATCTTCCTGGCACAATCATCATGGCGTGACACACGTGGCAACACGAGGAGATACCGCCCGACGATATCGAGCTTTCGTCTCATTTATTTTTATGAAAGGCTGAAAATTCGTGTCATCAAAGTTACAAACCTCCTGGAGCCAGTATTCTCGTGCACTCTCAGCTTTGCATCTCCGTTTTTAGAAAACTCTCAACCGCCTTCAAAGTTTGAGAGAGAAGAAGACCATTCGTATACTTCAACTCTGGCGATCTTCACAGTGTTTCATCATCTTCTAGAAAGCTCTACATTTAAGGGAGTTTTAGTTTCATAATTCATTTTTTCTGTACTTTTCTCTTTGTTTGTAAATGGTAGAGAGTTCGCCGTCTTATGTGCGGCAACTAGGCTCTTGTGCAGTTTAGGGGAAATTCGTCGTCTTGTGTACAGTGACTAGGTCGATGAGAGATTTAGGAGGAGGCTAGTAGTTGTATCTAGAGAGAGATAAACTATAACCAGCCGGTCCTTGGGAGAAAGACCGGTGAATTCACAAGAAAAATTTTACACTTATAACATTGATTTCGTGCTTTAATAAAATCTTAATTCTATGTATTTTTATCTTTGTGAAATAAAATCATCATTTAATCATCTCTGTATTTCTAAGTTTTATTTCATAAAGTGTTTGCAAGCAAATTCGCCTTAGTTAATTAATTTTTTTGTGAAAATTTTCTAAAGTTTTTGTAAATCTAAAAGAGTCATTATTCACCCTCCCTCTAAGAGCGTTACAAGATCCAAAATGTGGTATCAAAATATAATGTGTGGGAGGCTTGGAGCATGCACTCCACATTTTCTAATTTGGGAATAACAAATCACGAATGTATTTGATCATAATTTGTTTATGGTGTGCAGATATTACAGGTATAATGCTCCTATAGATGAATTTTGGAGGACAAAATGCCAAGAATAAAACATTCAGGATCGCAGGTGATAGTGAGATACCATCAGCAGTAGCGTGGATGATGTCAGCATGATCTCACACGAACCAGCCACGACGTGCACATTTAGAGATACCACCAATCTTCCCCTTTTAATAATAACAAATCTTTGAAAAAGAAATCAACTATGACTATAGTTTCGTTTATAGAATATGATAAGCGAGATAAGATCGTGCAAAGTCTCCCCCTATATGGATACTCTCCCTTAATAAATGTATGTTTGACTCTCCCTAAATAATAGATTTCTTATTTTAATTTTTCCTATTTTGATATTATAAAAAGAATGTGGGGTTGAGTGTATTGCAAATAGAGATACCATAATTGAGCATTTAGGAGAGAGAATAGTTTCCAGAAGTGAGATTGCAAAGGTAAGCAGAGCAGGAAATGAGTGTTAATTTGTAAAGATTAAGGAAATTTTGAATATGGATGATTTAGATTTAGAAATGCTTTTGCAGAAATATTGAAATATAAAGAAAAGATAACAAACATTGTTACATAATTTGAAATTCAAGTAAACATAAAATTGACAATGTCATGCTTTGTTATTTAGTACAATTACTCAAGTTTATGTATAGTAGTATAGAATTGCTTTGAGATCCAATTCTCATAAGAAAAAGTTTTATAAAAAATAATGATGTGTAGAGTGAGTGCTTTAATAAAAAATACAAGTGTATAAAATTAAATCATATAAAAATGTAATGTAAAAACATAACATTGAATATACATAAAGAACTTTACTATCCAAAAATTCAATGCACATGAAGGTTTTAAAAGAGAAGTGACAACAAATTGTTTGCACAAGATAATTTACAATTCTTTCCAAGGTGTTCAACCTCACAATGTTCTTTAAAACTTATCAGAATGGTGAGTAGTGCTTGATGGAGTATACTTTAATGAAATTTTCATTCCAAAGGTTTGACTTTTTCTATAGTACTATCATGGATGACTGTGGATGGTTTCAAATCTTCGGCAACCTATTGGTTGAAATCGTTAGATTACACATGTCATGTGAAATTAATTTTGACATGTCAAAAAAGGAAATAAGCATTATGATTAATTGGGTTACTCATATGCTTGGGCTGCGTTTGGAGCGGCTTATCGCAACCTATTTGCTCCGGTGAGGTTGGACAAAAACGTCATTGTCGTAGAATGTATGTTTGATATCACAAATGTTACAAAAAAGAAACTAGTTTGAGGCATAAGATTTTGGTATCCAATGACATTTTTGTCCAACCTCACCGGTGCAAATAAGTGGCAATAAGCCGCGCCAAACACAGCCTTGGTGGTATGACATCCGCGTGCGCAAAAAAGCACATATGTTGACACTTAAGGAGATGAATAACCCCAAATTGAGATGAAATTGTCGAGCCCTCATGGTTGAAACTGTTAGATATTTTATAATATGTCCGCACGCGTGTTAGCCCGACTCGGTATAGGTTACGGGTTCGTGTCGCTCTAGAGTTAGGCTCTACCCTGGAAGTACTATAAATACTCATTCCATACATAGATGAGGTATTCGTAGAATACTTTGAGCGGAGCCTCAACATTCTCAAAGTAATTTCGTCTGCTCCGCTAGGGTTTTCCATCGCTTGCGATTCCGCTGCAGGCCGCCGCTCTCGTTCAGCGATTCCGCTACAGCGCTCCCGTCCCGTGTGCATCCCACGATTGAAGGAGATCGATCGAGAGGAAGGCCGTCGATCTTCTGCGAAGGTCTGTTCATCTTCCCTGTTTTTTCCCGACCGGAATCGCCCAGATCGAAGCATTCCATCGCTCGCGATTTTGGACGCCGACGCTCTGAATCGTGAAGGAGGAATTGGAACTTCCCGTCCGCTTTCTCTTTCTGGATCGTGAGGCTGGTCTTCAAGTCGCCGCTGATTTCAGATCCGGTCGCCGCTCATCTATTCCAGCTGTCGCTCATCAAATCCGGCCAGATCTGGGGAAATAGATCAGATCTGGTGATCCAGGGCATCACCGGTTTTATTGCATCTGCGAATTCTTGCGCTCCAGCCTCTGCTCTGTTGGACTGGATCTACCGAAAGAGAGTAGATCTACCGAAAGAGAGTAGATCTACAAGGAAGAGGTCGTTGGAAGTCCATTGCTTGCTGGAATCTGCTCGCAGAAATAGCGCCGTCGCCGCTGCTTCCTTGCAGATCCGCCGTCGTTGCCGCTCAGATCTGTGAAACCTAGATCTGTCGCGCCACTCCTGAATTTTGTTGGATCTGTAGGAGGAAGTCGTCGATCTGTCCGTCTGACAGGAGTTCATGTGCAGAGTCAAGGAGTCTGACACTCCTAATCAAGTGGAATTTAGATCCTGTCATTGGGAGTTCTTGATCTAAGGACAAAAGTCATCAAGAAATTGACCAAAAAAAAACATATAATCTGGAATCTGTTTTGGCTTTGTAGAAGATCAAGGGAGTTTTTTCTTTTCACTTGGATTGTGCTCTGATTGGAGTTGCAGCTTTGCCTTGATATAAGTGCCATCTGAAGGTGTACTCTTTCCTTCTGTGCTGCTCAAAGGAAGTTCTTCTTGCTTCTGGCGATTGTGATTAGACGGAGAGAAGGAGCAAATTCTTTTTTTTCTGGATTGGATCCGAAGACCCGTGTCTCGTCTCCGCGCAACTAAGGTGACTTCTTTCTGGTTGTTACTGTTCTAGCTTTAGCGAGATGTCGAAAATTACCTCCTACGACATCGTCAAGCTTCAGTCGTTCGACCTCTCCGAGTTCCACACTTGGAAGATGCACGTCCAACTTGGTATGAAGGAACGTGAGATTTTCTACACGGTCCTAAGTGACTTTGACACTATCGAAGAGGACGTGAACGAGTTACAGTGGAGAAAGGACGAAGACTTCTGCAGTGACTACCTCCTAAATTCACTGAACCCTAGGCTCGCCCTGACCTACAACAGTCATAAGACTGCAAAGGAAATTTGGGATCGCTTGAATGCGCACTTCCAGAAGGAAGAGGGGTTGTCGAGGACTCTCCTTGGGGAGAGGCTCTTTACGTTAAAATTTAATTTAAACTCGTCAATCACCTCTCAAATAATTGAACTGGAGAGTATGCGTCTCAAGTTGGCGGACGATAAGTCCGATATCTCGGATAATCTCTTTGTATGTCTTATTCTTAGCAAACTACCTCCTGAGTGGTTGACCTTCAAGACTGAAATGCACAGGCTGAAGGAAAAGATTGCACAGGCTGAAGGAAAAGATCGCACTGGATGAACTCAAAAGGTTCATTCATATCGAGGATCAAAATATTATGGGCAAGAGCTTGGAACAAGTTGGTCAGCCCTCGCAGGCTGTCAACTTCGTTTCTCGACCCAACAAACCTCGCAGGAAGCCACCGGCACCCAAAGGTGAAGCCTCTGCACTGTTGGCGCCTATAAAGCCTTCTTTTAAAAAGAAGAGGGGCAAGTGCCACAACTGCGGCAAGTGGGGACACTGGGCGGCTGATTGTAAGGCTCCGAAGAAGAAAAAGGAGGATGCCCCAGATGCCTCAGATCCGAAGTCCTTTGTGGGTATGATCGGGAGTAGTCATCGCAGTTTGTATTCTGAGTGGTAGCTAGATAGCGGTGCTACCTGTCATGTGACGAATGACAGAGCTTTACTCGCTGAGGTCAAGGCGGTCCAGGAGAAGGTGGAGAACTGTAATGGAGGAGAGACTCAGGTGACCCATGCAGGGACAGCCGAGCTAGTCCTCTCATCAGATAAAATTTTATTTTTGCGTAATGTAAAAGTAGTTCCAAATTTAACCAAAAACTTGATTTCCATTAGTCTATTAGATAAGGATGGGATGACCTTCACAACTCAAAACGGTAGAATGACCCTAACGGTCAATTCACATTATTTTGGGTGTGCGTACCTGATCAAGGGAATGTATAGACTTAGCTTAAACAATGATAACATTCACCAAATTAGTTCAAACCGTATTGATCATAAGTTGTTACACAACAGACTTGGACATGTAAACTATAGGAAAATGCTAGAGTTAGCTAAGAGTCATAACATCCCCTTAGATCTGTCGATTCGATTTGACAAGTGCGAGGTGTGTGCTCAGACCAAGATCACTAAAAAGCCTTTTAGATCGGTTTCTAGGAGCACGAAACTTATTGAGTTGATACATTCAGACTTCTGTGATTTTCGTAGTCACGTCACTAGAGGGGGAAGGAGGTATCTGATTACGTTCATAGATGATTTTTCAAGATTTTGTCATGTATATCTGTTAAAATCGAAAGACGAAGCCTTTGAGACATTTAAGACTTTCAAGTCTCGTGTGGAAAATCAGTTAAATCTGAAAATTAAGAGATTTAGAAGTGATCGAGGAGGAGAATACACTGTTACTGGGTTCAAGGAATTTTATGCCTTTGAGGGAATAATTCTTGAAACAACAGCTCCTTACTCACCTCAGTGGAATGGTGTTGCCGAGCGTAAGAATAGAACTTTAACAGAGATGTTGAACTCTATGCTCCTCACAGCTGACATGCCTAATTCCTTTTGGGGAGAAGCAGTTCGTGCTGCAAATCACATTCTGAATAGAGTGCCTCATTCTCAGCTCACGTCTACCCCGTATGAGCTATGACACGGTCATCCTTGTAGATATGATACTCTAAATACTTGGGGTTGTATTGCCTATGTGCGCATACAAGACCTTAAGAGGCCTAAGGTGGGACCTAGAACAACGACGTGTGTCTATCTAGGTAGTGCAGAAGACAGTGCAGCAGACAGATTTCTCGATCTATCCACGAATACCGTGATAGAGTCTAGAGATGCTATATTCTTTGAAGATAAATTTGTCAAGGATCATGGTTTATCTATCTCTGGGTCTAATGATATGATTTCAGAATCTATCGTAGAACCTGAAGCTGACCCCTCTGGCACTGCTCCTCAACCGTTAGAGGTGGAACCTGTTCCACTTAGAGCATCTACAAGAGAGAGGATCCCTAAGATCTTTGGTGAGAATTTCGTCACCTATCACTTAGAGGATGATCCATTCTCCTACCAGGAAGCAATGAGATCTAGAGATTCGTTGATGTGGGCAGAATCTATTGATGATGAGATGGACTCGCTGCTACATAACAATACTTGACATCTAGTTGACTTGCTGAAAGGCGCTAAAGTCCTAGGATGCAAGTGGGTGTTGAAGAAGAAACTTCATAGTGATGGGTCTATAGCCAGGTATAAAGCGCGTCTCGTAGCTAAAGATTATAAACATCATGGGGGAATAGACTATTTTGATGTTTATTCACCTGTGTGTCACCTATCGACTATCAGAATTCTTCTACCCTTAACATCTATCGAGAACTTTATAGTTCATCAGATGGATGTGAAGACAGCCTTCTTAAATAGAGAGCTTGATGAAGAGATCTACATAGTACAACCTGAAGGTTATGTGTAGAAAGATCAAAAAGATAAAGTGTGCAAACTGGATAAATCAATCTATGGGCTTAAGCAAGCACCTAAGATGTGGCACATGAAGTTTGACCAGGTGGTAAAGAGCCTCGGATTTCAGTCCAGTCTCTCATATAAATGCCTTTATCACCGCTCATTGTCGAATCAGACAGTCATCATATGCTTATATGTAGATGTCATGTTGATTTTGGGGTCTAATCTTGCTGTAGTTAGGGATATTAAATCCACTCTAGCAGAAGCTTTTGATATGAAGGACCTCGGTCCTGTAGATACCCTGTTAGGTATGAAGGTCAGAGTTGACATGGGTCGAGTTACTCTTAGTCAGGCTCATTATATTGAGCAACTTCTTTCTATCTGGGGATATGATAACTGTAGGCCGGCTGAGACACCATTTGATCATAATGTCAAGTTGAGTCCTAATGAAGAGACCAGCATTGATCAAGTTAAATATTCCAAAATAATTGGTAGTCTCATGTACGCCACAAGCTGTACAAGACCAGACATTGCTTTTTCGGTTAGCATGCTGAGTCGTTTTACCAGTAATCAAGGCAAAGAGCATTGGGAAGCCCTAGACAGACTGTTAAGATACCTGAGAGGTACTAATGATCATGATTTGTGCTACATTGGTTACCCACCTACTGTGGAAGGAAATTTTGATGCCTCGTGGTGTTCAGAAGCCGGGAACAGCAAGTCCACCAGTGGATATATATTCACCTTGGGAGGAGCTGCTATAACTTGGAAATCCAAAAGACAGACCTGTATAGCATTGTCGTCTATGGAAGCCGAGTTATTTGCCTTAGCCTTGGCCGGTGAAGAGGCAGATTGGATCAGGAACTTGATTCTAGACATTCCCTTGTCTAAGCTACAAGTCAACTCGTTGAGTTTATACTGTGATAATCAAGCAGCAGTTCAAGTCGTTAAGAATGCCCTCTATAATACTAAGAGGAGACATGTACGACTGAGACATGCTTTACTGAATTATCTGAAAGAACAAGGAATTATCACTTTGATTGATGTGCGTTCAAAGGATAACCTGGCTGATCCATTGATGAAAGGAATGCCCAAAGACCGACTAATCAAAACAGTGGGGGAAATGGGACTAAAGGCGATTTAGTTCGGCATTAGTTCAGCTTCAGGCGATTTAGTTCAGCCTTTGTCCGAACGTTTTGATTATTACGATTTCCTTTGTCAAAACAAGCATGTTGTGCTCCGTTGATGCTCTTGGTTGCTGAGTTCGGATCTGGTAAGTTGTTTCATTCCAAACTTGATGCTAAAGCCTTCACCTAGATTCGGCTTTTGCCTTGGAGGAGAGTGTTATTCCAAACTTGATAACACAATCTGACTTGGTCTTGTCTCTTCTTCTGAAGATTGGTTCCATTTCAAACTTGATGAGTTCCAATTGACTTTAGAAGGGCAGTAACCGTGACATTCCATATAGGATCACAGATATAGCTGCGGTGTCCAGAAGTCTGAAATCGTTTCGGTTGAAACAGATATCAGGTTCTGAGGTAAAACTATAATACTCTGTGAACGTGTCCTCCCAGCCAAATTAAAATGATTAATACTAAGTTCTTTTTGTAGAACTAGATATTTGCAAATTTGTAAAGGATAGAATTCATTCTGAAATAAAATTCTCTGTTGAAATTGCAGGAGCTGCTGGGATAGGAGGAGCACTGGTTGACTGGAATCCTGATCAGGATGATCTTTTGGATGATGAGATTTAGAGTGTTATGAGTTTATCTTTTGTTACTTCTGTTTAGAGCATTGTTTAGCTCTTCTACTTTTGCACTGTTTGTTTGGACTTTATATAGCTCTCTGTTGATTTGTGACACCAGGCGTATAGGGTCTGTGTCTTGTTGTACCTGAGACTATTTCTGTGTTGCAGCTGAGTTTTTGTTTTACTTAGGCGTGCATACTAATTTCTGTATTCAAGTCTAATCTTGTTTGAAACAGGTGCATGACACGGTTGTGTATGATTCACGTTTGGTTGAACTTTACACAAACCACCCTCTATCTGAAGTCTGGGTACACGCCGGACATAGGAGGAGATTGTTAGATATTTTATAATATGTCCGCACGTATTGAGCGGAGCCTCAACAGAAACTACCCATATTATGTTGAGTTTGAATTTGAATGAGGTTGTGTGCTATGTATTTGTCTCGATGCATGTGTGGTTTTGTAAGATCCTTTTGAGAATGATTAGGTCTCTACCGGTATTTGTAGTAGACTCAATGGTTTTGTAGCATGCCTGGTTATATATTTATAAGATTTTGTTTGAAATCGATGTGAACATGTCAAGGTGAGGCACACCCGCATCATGTAGTACGATAGGAAAAGTCAAACCTTTGGAGTGACCATCCTATTTCTGAGAGAGAAAGAAGAACAAAAAAGGGATACCCAAGGGGTCGGGCATGGATGAAGATGAAATAGGATTTTAAGTTTTGAGCCGCGGTTAAACACATGAATAATGTGTTTTAAGGCAATTTTTATTAACACCACACTTTTGACTATCCAAAATTATTTGACAATGTATATTGTTGAAGCCAGGAAAATTCCTACTCCAAAAATTTGGAACAATGCAGTCTAAGATTACCGATCCAACGGTCGGGCTTGATGGCTTAGAAGACTAGAACACAGAAACGGAAGGAAAAACTAGAATCACAGGTGATGCGGCAGGGAGGTCCCACCACGTACCCGGATACTTGAAAGAAGCTTCCCCTCCACAACTAAATATGACCGAGCAGGGTACAAGGTAGACACTAGTTGGACACTATCAGAGGATGGCGACCAAGGGAATGATCGTTGTCCCACGGTTAGAAGTCCAGAAAAAAGGTCCAATCGAGATCTTTTACGAGATTTTGAGGTCCAAATCCTTGTACCAATGAGGTCCTATTTATAAGAAAACCAAGGGGTGGGGGGTCTTATTTATAGTTTAACCCCCACTGACGACTATGCGACCTCTAGGGGAACTCGCCCGGCTTGGGCGACTATCTGTCATAGTCGCCTACCTAGCGAGTATGTGAGGAGAGCTCGTCATACTCGTCCAGACCTTCAACAGTCTTGAATGTTGACTCTGACCTCTGCCTTAACCTGCTGACTTTGACTGCTTGTTGACCTAGATCTTAGTGGGTCCACCCTCGACGAATATGAATTGTACACAATCCCCGCTCTTTGCGAGCGGCGTAGGAGCTTGGATGAAACATTCAACGCTTATTCGGTGAGCTGCTTCTGGTGAGCATCTGGACTACTCGTGACCTATGGATGCTTATTGAACCTTATAAGTAGGAGGGCTCATCTTTGAGGCATACATTTTGAACTCGCACGTGATGTAGAAATCTTTCGCCGATGTATACAACGCGAGCCTCGCTGCTCTGTCGGGATTCTTGGAACCAAAGAAGTCGAAGAGGTCGCGGGATGACGACAAAAACGACGACCTCCCTCCGTCGAAGAAGAAGAAGTCGATATCCTCCAAAAAAGACCACCCTCCTCTTGGTGCCTAGGATGTCATCACCTCGGGTGACAACCTTGAGATCCTTACCCATACTCAATAACTCCTCGACGATCTCGGGTTGAGCGATATTCCTGAACCGTTGGCACCTGAACCTTCTCTCCCCCCTCTGCAGACTTCTCCCCCTTCTCTGAACCTTTTTGGGTCCCATGCCCAGATGTAGTCGGACCTCGCTGCCTCGCAAGGTTAGCACCTCACTGTTGCTTGCTTCGAGTCACAACATTTTCCTGACTTGCCGATTTGCTGACGTCTTTCTGATATTAGCAGCTCCACTAACGTCGACTGAATCCTCTAGCGAGCATCTGTCCATTCCTCCTCTACGAGCCATCCCCTAGTTGCGCTTGAAGCCTTGCAGGGGCCGCGACCTAGTCACTTTGTCTGAATCAATCTTGACTCCAAAAGACGAATGGAGAAACAAGTATCTAGAGCGAGAACCGAGAGTCTTCCCGTGGGGGAATACCTCGCTGCTAGGAGCAAACAAGGCCCCTCCTCCTGCGACAAGCTCATTGCAACCTTCAACGAGCACTACCCTGGCACCGACTCCGTCTCCTCCTTTGTTGTCGGCTTCCATTGCTCGCCCTGAAGTCCACCCCGAAAGGACTCTGAATCCTTTGAGCGCCTCTGCGAGCTCGTTGCGCGATCGGGAATGAAGGCACCCAGACTACTTCACGTCGAGGACTGGAGGGCGAGAATATGGAGGTCGCGGCTAGGGGCAAGCCGCCGAGTTTCCAAGAGGCTCATCGTTGGGCCAGCGAGGACCAACTCGCCGCAACCCTTCTCCCCTCCAATCTCGGTCGTCTTGTCCTGGTAACTCACTTGTTCAGGATTGGCTTATTATTGATTGGAATCGGCCTTATCAGATGAGGTGAATTTCTCTATGCTTGATAGGTCACCCTGCAACCCCGGGAGTGGCTTTCATTGATGCACTTCGCCTCCCCCTACGAGTATCGCTAGGTTGCTGCCCACGCATACATGGAGCTAGAGGCGAAGTTAGATCAACTCACCATCAGTGATCCTCATTGCCAAATTTCTTCACTAGAGGTACGAATGCCAAAGATGGAGGAGCTACCGGAGAGGCTCCCGGGCTACGAGTCCCGCTACAACATGATTAACGAGTTAGAGATACGACAAACAATGTCCGTGCATCGCCAACATCTTCACCGCAAGGAGCTATCTAAGATGCGAGCAAGCATGGGCACTGCAGGACGGCTGGTGAGTATGGAGGACTAGTTGCATTGTGGCGACGATGCGATGGACGTGGTGAGCAAGTACTATATGAGGGTTCACGATATGGGCTAGGTCGGGCAACATCCACCTCTTCCGGAGCAGCGACCTCCTAGGACTTAGGATTTTCTTTCAAGTCTTTTTTTCGTCCTTAGCGACGTTATACTGAACAATTTGCTAGTATTCTTTTGGATATAGTGGCGAGCTTAGATCTCGCACTGGGTTTATGATTTTGCTTTTTTCTGCGTTGATACATGTCTTGATTCTGCTATCTCTTGGACTAATTGTGTAGGTTCTGGCGAGCTTGCGACTTTCTGATTGAACGTATGCAAGATAGAACTTTATCGACCTTCTAGGTTTAGACGAAGAGGTAACGACTTCGATTGATACTCACGTGAGGTACCCATACCCCCTGGCCCCTGCCTATAAATAGAAGGAGTAGGTGCGTCTTAATTACGTTGTTGCGAAATTCTTTTCGTGCTTGCGAGTATCTCCATCCTCTCCCTTTCTCGCTTGCTTCACTCACCTTCTTCTTTCTCGCTCTTTTACCGCTCGCCTTCTTTTTATTCGCCTCTCGAGATGGTCAAAGATGATGTCAATGCTCTTTGATTGGCCCATGCCAGAAACTTTGCTTGCGCAGTATTCAAGAAGTTAGTTGCTGATGACAATGACTTGGAGGATTTCAAGAAAAGGCTCCTTCCTGAAGGGTACTCAGCCAGACTCCCCACAAGGGCCGAATGACTTAACACTGAACTTGAAGGAGAGCTCATCCTCCCTCTCTGCCATTTCAAAGTCGTCTTGTGACTTTCCCTATGTCCGAAATACTGTCAGATCCTCAAGTACTTTACCATAGTCCCTTCCCAGATCAACCCAAAAAAGTGGCGATGATCATGAGCTTCCTTTGCTTCTTACGATCAAAGAAGATTGTCTTTGATCTTTCCATCTTCTGGAGGATCCTCGCCTTCGCGGGGACTAGCGAAGGCGTCATCTTCTATAGTAGCCACGCATGTACCCTCATTGGCACATTGAACATGGTCCACCGATGGGGCGAGTATCTAGTCGTCGTTGCTGGCGACTTCTAAGGGGTCCCGCGTAGATTGAATCAATCTCCGGAGGTTGCCTTCCTGCCACCCATCTTGGAAGGGCCACGTGACGAGCTGGTCGAGGCCTTCCGAGGCCTAAGGTTTGGCGTCATCTACTGGCGATCAAACATTAACGAGTTGGGCGAGATCATCTCTAGCAAAGGTACACATTTTGGCAAGCTTCTTCTATACTCGCTCTTTCGGCGTTGATCGATATTTAATTACGGCGATTCTAACTATCCTCTATTTCTTGGCAGCTAATCACACCCTATCACGAGAACCTCTCCCGGTGGCGAAGGAGGGAGCACCCTCGCGCCAAAGCTCTATCAATCCGCCTGGCGACGTCGAAGAGATACCGGCTCCTGCGGTTAAAGGTTGGCAATGACCTGGTGAGAAAGAGAGCTCTTCTCAGGGGTAGTTGGACAAGAGGAAGGGAAACGCCAAGTCCCCGGAGCACGCAAAGAAGCGAACAAAGGTCACCCGCGAGCTCTTCGACCAGAAGGAAGATCTCGTCGAAGTCAGCGAGCCCTACTTCCACCTGAACTACAACAAGGGGCGAGACGACAAGGACATCTTCGGCTGCATGATAGTGACATGATCTGAGAGCGAGCACAACGTGATACTGAGCACCAACTTGTCTGCCTTGTTAGAATACTTGGAGGGCAAGGGCAAGGCGTACAACGTCACCTTCGCCCTTTACGGTCGTGCAAATGTCGATTCGATGCAAGAGATTAGCGCTGAGGAACTCGTCAACTAGACCTCCCTCTCGCTCCTGCGAGCTACTAAGCTGGGCCACTACACCGCGAAGAGGCTGCTCGAGGACCAAAACCAGCTCAGGGTGGTGACGAAGAATATGCTCGAGTTGGGGCTTCAGGATGCTCGGTTCAAGGATTTTGAGGTAATCTCGGCTTGGACGCGCGACTTTGGCATAGTCGCCGCTTATTGCTTGTTTTGCTGATGATTGTTGTTGCTACTTACAGGAAGTTGAGATAGAGACGACAAAGAAGGTGTCAGTGTTGGTGCAAGAACTCGCGAATACCAAGGCCGCGCTAGAGATTGCCCAGGTGAGGATCGCCGAGCTAGAAACCCGCCCGACCGAGCCACAGCCAGCGGCGGCGAGTACCTCCGGGATGGGGAAGAAGATTCGCTAACATGGCGGCGATATGCCCGCAATCCGTCGTGGAATCACGCGAGCTACGGGGGACGCAGTACTCACAAATTTGACGATGGACGACTACCTCGGCCCAAAGGCCGATAATCTGACGGCGATAGACCTCATCCCTAGGATGCTCGCCGAATAATCCAACTCGCCTGACCGCTTCCTATTCTTTACCTCTGACTCCGACGAAGATGGGGACAACGATGGAGGGGAGGATGGCGATACCGACAACGAGTATGAGGATGATGACGGCGAGGATGAGGCCGACGATGAGAAGGATGTCGTAATCGAGGATGACGAGTACAAGGCTGATATTGGCGACGATGAGACCTAGTTGACCGACGATCTCCTGCATGCCTTTATGTATATTTCATGTAAAATAGCTTGGAAATTTTTTTAGACGAACCATTATATAAGACGTTATTGTTGCTTTTTGTAATGTAATGTTTATCGCATATATTATAAAGAAGAACTTCTTGCTGACTTTGTTTCTTGTACGTTCGCTTATTTATAAATATTCGCTAGGCTCATAGGCGCGAGGAGATTGAGTGCTCGTTATGTGCGTTCTCCGCTCGTGTACTCGCATCCGTATATTCACACGACGTTTCTCGCACATCATTATTCGCACCTGCATATGCACACATCATTGCTCGCACATTATTGCTCGCACCTGCATACTTGCACAAAGAACATCATATTCGTTTGTTTGCAAGCTTTGACATATTTTTCTATGGAAAGGCACTTGTTGAAAAACAGAAATATTTTTCTTTATTTGTTGATTACAACCCTCTGGATAAGGGAGTGATACTCGGTGGGTCTTGTCAGACACAACTCTCAAGGCATCCATCCTACTATGGATTCTCACCTTTCGGAATGCCTTCACTTAGTCGCTTTTCCAAAGCAGGATGAGTTATCCCACCTGTTGAAGCCAAAAATGACCGAAGCCAAAAATGACTTCCGTGGAGTTCGACCCTTGGGGAAAGGGGTGACCTCACACCTACTACACTCGGAAGAATGTCACGGACTTAAGACCTAGGAAGCTATGAACCGACCCTTAGCTCTAGCGCGGAGGTCCCACCTCACACCTAGAAGACCTTTGAGGTCTCCCCCTCCCTAGCCAATGCTTGAGCTAGGCGCCTTGGAGGAAAGCCAAAGAGAAAATAGTGGCTAAGGAAAGAATGACAAGATCCTCTCCAAGGCACCCCTAAGGGTCTATTTATAGTTTTTCCAAGTCTTGGGGGTAAAATGACCAAAACGCCCCTGGGGCCAAAATGCCTCCAGCCAATAGAAAACCTCCACACCGGGGGGCAAAAAGGGAAAATCCACCCCGGGGGTAAAACGGTAAAAGCATGAGAGGTCACGCCCTCAGGCCCCCCCTGGTCGGTCTCGCCCGGCCTGACCGCGAGGCCGCGAGGCAGGGGCGAGAACCCGGCCCCGGGCCGGTCTCGCCCCGCCTGCTCTCGCCTGGCCGCGAGGCAGGGGCGAGAACCCGGCCCCGGGCCGGTCTCGCCCCGCCTGCTCTCGCCTGGCCGCGAGGCAGGGGCGAGAACCCGGCCCCGGGCCGGTCTCGCCCCGCCTGCCCTCGCCTAGCCGCGAGGCAGGGGCGAGAACCCGGCCTTGGGCCGGTCTCGCCCGGCCTGACCGCGAGGCCGCGAGGCAGGGGCGAGAACCCGGCCCCGGGCCGGTCTCGCCCCGCCTGCTCTCGCCTGGCCGCGAGGCAGGGGCGAGAACCCGGCCCCGGGCCGGTCTCGCCCCGCCTGCTCTCGCCTGGCCGCGAGGCAGGGGCGAGAACCCGGCCCGGGCCGGTCTCGCCCCGCCTGCCCTCGCCTAGCCGCGAGGCAGGGGCGAGAACCCGGCCTCGGGCCGGTCTCGCCCCGCCTGCCCTCGCCTAGCCGCGAGGCAGGGGCGAGAACCCGGCCTCGGGCCGGTCTCGCCCCGCCTGCCCTCGCCCAGCCGCGAGGCAGGGGCGAGAACCCGGCCCCAGGCCGGTCTCGCCCCGCCTGCCCTCGCCTAGCCGCGAGGCAGGGGCGAGAACCCGGCCTCGGGCCGGTCTCGCCCCGCCTGCCCTCGCCCAGCCGCGAGGCAGGGGCGAGAACCCGGCCCCGGGCCGGTCTCGCCCCGCCTGCCCTCGCCCAGCCGCGAGGCAGGGGCGAGAACCCGGCCTCGGGCCGGTCTCGCCCCGCCTGCCCTCGCCTAGCCGCGAGGCAGGGGCGAGAACCCGGCCCCGGGCCGGTCTCGCCCCGCCTGCCCTCGCCCAGCCGCGAGGCAGGGGCGAGAACCCGGCCTCGGGCCGGTCTCGCCCCGCCTGCCCTCGCCTAGCCGCGAGGCAGGGGCGAGAACCCGGCCTCGGGCCGGTCTCGCCCCGCCTGCCCTCGCCTAGCCGCGAGGCAGGGGTGTGCCTCTGGACTCCGGCCGGTCCCGCAGCTTCCCCTCATGCCTATCATGCAGGGACGGGTGTCTGCCTACTCGCCGCCCCCGCCCCTCAAAGGGGCTCAAAAGCTTAAAACTTACTAGCATGCCTTATGCCTTGCTTGGGTCCTCCCGTCGCGAATACGGGGTTGTACACGATCCCCGCTCTTTTCGAGGTTGGTACAAGCTCGGAAAGAAACATCCAACCCAACGTATTCGCTGAGCGAAGCTTGCTCTCGCGGTATCGAAAGACTGAGGCCTCTTCCGAGGGGTCAACTTGCCATGCCAGCTGATGAGAGCCTGGGTGGTGAGACCCCCTCAGGGTAAAAGGATCTAACCTCCTGGGGGGGTCAACCTGCCATGCCAGCTGATGAGAGCCTGGGTGGCGAGACCCCCTCAGGGTAAAAGGATCTAACCTCCTGGGGGGGGTCAACCTGCCATGCCAGCTGATGAGAGCCTGGGTGGCGAGACCCCCTCAGGGTAAAAGGATCTAACCTCCTGGGGGGGTCAACCTGTCATGCCAACTGATGAGAGCCTGGGTGGCGAGACCCCCTCAGGGTAAAAGGATCTAACCTCCTGGGGGGGTCAACCTGCCATGCCAGCTGATGAGAGCCTGGGTGGCGAGACCCCCTCAGGGTAAAAAGATCTAACCTCCTGGGGGGGTCAACCTGCCATGCCAGCTGATGAGAGCCTGGGTGACGAGACCCCCTCAGGGTAAAAGGATCTAACCTCCTGGGGGAGTCAACATGCCATGCCAGCTGATGAGAGCCTGGGTGGCGAGACCCCCTCAGGGTAAAAGGATCTAACCTCCTGGGGGGGTCAACCTGCCATGCCAGCTGATGAGAGCCTGGGTGGCGAGACCCCCTCAGGTTAAAAAGATCTAACCTCCTGGGGGGGTCAACCTGCCATGCCAGCTGATGAGAGCCTGGGTGACGAGACCCCCTCAGGGTAAAAGGATCTAACCTCCTGGGGGGGTCAACCTGCCAGGCCAGCTGATGAGAGCCTGGGTGGCGAGACCCCCTCAGGGTAAAAAGATCTAACCTCCTGGGGGGGTCAACCTGCCATGCCAGCTGATGAGAGCCTGGGTGACGAGACCCCCTCAGGGTAAAAGGATCACCTCAACGAGAGATCAACCTGAACCCGCCAGCTAGTGAGAGCATGGCAGCGGAATCATCTCGGAGCTAAAGGGCTTGGCTCCCACGAGAGATCAACCTGAACCCACCAGCTAGTGAGAGCCTGGCAGCGGAATCATCTCGGAGCAAAAGGGCTTGGCTCCCACGAGAGATCAACCTGAACCCACCAGCTAGTGAGAGCCTGGCAGCGGAATCATCTCGGAGCTAAGGGGCTTGGCTCCTACGAGAGATCAACCTGAACCCCACCAGCTAGTGAGAGCCTGGCAGCGGAATCATCTCGGAGCTAAGGGGCTTGGCTCCCACGAGAGATCAACCTGAACCCACCAGCTAGTGAGAGCCTGGCAGCGGAATCATCTCGGAGCTAAGGGGCTTGGCTCCCACGAGAGATCAACCTGAACCCCACCAGCTAGTGAGAGCCTGACAGCAGAATCATCTCGGAGCTAAGGGGCTTGGCTCCCACGAGAGATCAACCTGAACCCACCAGCTAGTGAGAGCCTGGCAGCGGAATCATCTTGGAGCTAAGGGGCTTGGCTCCCACGAGAGATCAACCTGAACCCCACCAGCTAGTGAGAGCCTGGCAGCGGAATCATCTCGGAGCTAAGGGGCTTGGCTCCCACGAGAGATCAACCTGAACCCACCAGCTAGTGAGAGCCTGGCAGCGGAATCATCTCGGAGCTAAGGGGCTTGGCTCCCACGAGAGATCAACCTGAACCCACCAGCTAGTGAGAGCCTGGCAGCGGAATCATCTCGGAGCTAAGGGGCTTGGGACATGTTACCTGAACTCCTGCCAAAATTCAACATCCTCAAAAGGGGAAAAAGGTTGGGTTACATGACCCTCTTGACCCTATCGGCCGGGGGTTGGACTCATTACACCAACATAAAAGAAAGATACATTACTCCGCCGAGGCGAGGCTTCTTCAGGGGGTCCGGGCATGGTGGTCGCCATCCGATTACTTCCCACTAGATACCTCCATCCTGCTCAGGCTCTCCATGATCTTCTCCATCTCTTCTGCCTTAGCCAACCAAGAGATGGTGTTGACTGCCGTGACGTTGCACTGCCTCGCCATCCTGGAGTCTCCCTTGATCCTGACCTGGATCCCATCTGAGTTGAACTTGAGACATTGGTGGAAAGATGAGGGCACGCACCGAAAGGCGCTGATGAGGGGCCTTCCGAAGATGGCGTTGTAGCTGCTTGGAGCGTCAACAATGACGAACCTGCAGTTCCTTGAGGTCCCCCCCAACTTCACCTGGAGTCCGACTCCACCTTCCACCTCCTTCCTCTCCCCTGAGAATCCAAACAGAGGTCCATCCGACGCCACTATCCTCCTTGGCTCCACCTTCATCCCCTCGAACGCCTTCTTGAAAATGACGTTGACCGAGCTTCCGTTATCAATCAAAATCTGGGAGACAGTGAAGCCTTTGACGGCTGCTTGGATGACCAGGGCGTCGCAGAAGGGATCCTCATGCTCTGGCATATCCTTTGATGAGAAGGTGACCCTTTCCTCCGGGGGAGGGGTCTGGGATGTCGAGGCAACGCTCCGCCGATACATCACATGGAGACTTGCCTTCCGAGCGGCTTCGATCCCCACCCCCCCGTGGATCACAGCTATACCACCTCGGGGTCCTACATCGACCCGGTCCTCACACACATCATCACCCCCTCCTTGGGGTAGAGCTTCAATCCGCTCCGGCTGCTGCTGGGCTGGAGCTCTCGCCCCTCTCACCTCCAGGAACTCGGGGCAGGTAGCCGTGGCGTGACCTTCCAACTGGTGGAAGTCACAGTACGGCAACTCTACCCTGCCTCCCCCTCTTCCCTTGCGGTTCCTCCTATCTCTTCGGCCAATCACCATCGCTTGCTGGGGTGGGGGCAGGAGTTGTCTTGGGGCTTGCCTCTGGAAGTTGAACCTCCCTTGGCCCCCATGATGGTTCCCTCCATCCTGGATGAGAGCCCTTCCTGGACCATGGGCAGGTCCTCCCTGCTGCCTCCAGCCTGGCTCCGGACCCTCCTGTCTCTGGAACCCTTGAGCTCTATGCTCCTCTCTCCTTCTCCCTTCATGATGCCTCGAGCCGCCTTGCTCCTTTGACTCCACCTCTATCAACCTTGCCAACTTCTTCACAAAGGCCGGGTTGGCTGCCTCCATGGCTATCTCCTCTGCCGCCCTTTCCATCAGATCCTCTAAGGAAAGAGGGGCCTTCCGAGTCAAGCTCATCTTGAAGAACCCTTCGCGCAACCCCACCGTGAACGCCATCTGGAGGGCATACCCTGGCACCTCCTGGATGTCAAGGACCTCCTCCTGGAACCTGTCAACGTAGTGGGCCAGCGACTCCTCAGCCCTTTGCTTTAACAGGAAGAGGGACTCAGGACCCTTCTTCCTCTTCTTGGAGGTGGAGAAGCGAAGCTGAAAGCTCCGGCTCAAGTCTTCGAACCCGAAGATGGACCTCGGAGGGAGTTGATGAAACCAGTCCCTTGCCTTCTCCTTCAACGTGATCGCAAAGAGGCGACACTTGAAGGCATCCGTCATCGGCCTGATGGAGACGGCATCCTCGAACCATTGCAGATGCTGGACGGGGTCATCCTTCCCGGTATAGTAAACCATGTCTGGCTCTCTGAACCCCTCGGGAACGGGAGCTGAGGTGATCAACTCACTGAAGGGTGACCCCCTAAGGGGAGCTCTCGCCACCTCCACTCGCGCGACCTGCTCGCCTGGGGGGTTAGCTCTCGCCGGGCTAGGGAACAGCTCGCGGCCTGGGAGGTCTCGCTCAACCCCTTCTACCATCCGCTCTTTCCCAGGCCTCCTGTCCGGCATGCTCACTTCCCCCCCTGCTGGGGTGATCTCGCCTTGCCCCCTAGGAGCCAGCTCGCCGAGACCACTCTGAGTTAGCTCGCCGAGACCCCTGGGAGCTAGTCCCTGGGGGGTGGGGGTTGAGCTGTCAGCCCGAGGGGCAATGCTTCTAAGCATCCCCATGATGCCTTCGATGGAAGCCATGAACTCCTCTCTTCCTACAAAGGGTCCTAGGTTGGGGAGACCACCGAGGTCATCACTACCTCCCTGATCTCCAGTCATGACACTCTCCTGAGATCTTCTGTGTTGGTCACTCTCCACGCTCACCGCACCAAAACTGTTGAAGCCAAAAATGACCGAAGCCAAAATTGACTTCCGTGGAGTTCGACCCTTGGGGAAAGGGGTGACCTCACACCTACTACACTCGGAAGAATGTCACGGACTTAAGACCTAGGAAGCTATGAACCGACCCTTAGCTCTAGCGCGGAGGTCCCACCTCACACCCAGAAGACCTTTGAGGTCTCCCCCTCCCTAGCCAATGCTTGAGCTAGGCGCCTTGGAGGAAAGCCAAAGAGAAAATAGTGGCTAAGGAAAGAATGACAAGATCCTCTCCAAGGCACCCCTAAGGGTCTATTTATAGTTTTTCCAAGTCTTGGGGGTAAAATGACCAAAACGCCCCTGGGGCCAAAATGCCTCCAGCCAATAGAAAACCTCCACACCGGGGGGCAAAAAGGGAAAATCCACCCCGGGGGTAAAACGGTAAAAGCATGAGAGGTCACGCCCTCAGGCCCCCCCCCTGGTCGGTCTCGCCCGGCCTGACCGCGAGGCCGCGAGGCAGGGGCGAGAACCCGGCCCCGGGCCGGTCTCGCCCCGCCTGCTCTCGCCTGGCCGCGAGGCAGGGGCGAGAACCCGGCCCCGGGCCGGTCTCGCCCCGCCTGCTCTCGCCTGGCCGCGAGGCAGGGGCGAGAACCCGGCCCCGGGCCGGTCTCGCCCCGCCTGCCCTCGCCTAGCCGCGAGGCAGGGGCGAGAACCCGGCCTTGGGCCGGTCTCGCCCGGCCTGACCGCGAGGCCGCGAGGCAGGGGCGAGAACCCGGCCCCGGGCCGGTCTCGCCCCGCCTGCTCTCGCCTGGCCGCGAGGCAGGGGCGAGAACCCGGCCCCGGGCCGGTCTCGCCCCGCCTGCTCTCGCCTGGCCGCGAGGCAGGGGTGAGAACCCGGCCCCGGGCCGGTCTCGCCCCGCCTGCCCTCGCCTAGCCGCGAGGCAGGGGCGAGAACCCGGCCTCGGGCCGGTCTCGCCCCGCCTGCCCTCGCCTAGCCGCGAGGCAGGGGCGAGAACCCGGCCTCGGGCCGGTCTCGCCCCGCCTGCCCTCGCCCAGCCGCGAGGCAGGGGCGAGAACCCGGCCCCGGGCCGGTCTCGCCCCGCCTGCCCTCGCCTAGCCGCGAGGCAGGGGCGAGAACCCGGCCTCGGGCCGGTCTCGCCCCGCCTGCCCTCGCCCAGCCGCGAGGCAGGGGCGAGAACCCGGCCCCAGGCCGGTCTCGCCCCGCCTGCCCTCGCCCAGCCGCGAGGCAGGGGCGAGAACCCGGCCTCGGGCCGGTCTCGCCCCGCCTGCCCTCGCCTAGCCGCGAGGCAGGGGCGAGAACCCGGCCCCGGGCCGGTCTCGCCCCGCCTGCCCTCGCCCAGCCGCGAGGCAGGGGCGAGAACCCGGCCTCGGGCCGGTCTCGCCCCGCCTGCCCTCGCCTAGCCGCGAGGCAGGGGCGAGAACCCGGCCTCGGGCCGGTCTCGCCCCGCCTGCCCTCGCCTAGCCGCGAGGCAGGGGTGTGCCTCTGGACTCCGGCCGGTCCCGCAGCTTCCCCTCACGCCTATCATGCAGGGACGGGTGTCTGCCTACTCGCCGCCCCCGCCCCTCAAAGGGGCTCAAAAGCTTAAAACTTACTAGCATGCCTTATGCCTTGCTTGGGTCCTCCCGTCGCGAATACGGGGTTGTACACCACCTAGGTAACAATAGAGATGCATCATGCGTTGTAGGGCAAAATATACTTAGAGCATGCCTTTAGTCTTTTCAAAGATCGTGAACGCCTTTACGCAAGGGGTCACTTTGATAGGTCGATATTTCGTCGAATTTGGGAGGTTGACATCCAAACTTGTTCCTAATAGTACCTCCAGTCGAAGGATAAGTGTGATCGGGTGGTAACTAGACCAACATACAAGGGGGAGCTGTTCTCGACCGACAATGTAGGAGTTTGGTCTTATAAGAACGCCTTAAGGCTCCATTTGTTTGGGCGTTTCGTTGCTCCGTTTTGAGCAAACGCCGCCGGAAGGAGGAAAAACAAATGAACCTCCGACGGCGTTTGCTCCGTTTCCAGCCGCCCCCCTTGAGAAACGCCCTCAAAAAGCTCCGTTTGGAGCAGCCACCTCCCCCCTCCGGTTCGAACACTCCGTTTCCACCCGCCGGATCGATCTGCCACCGCCGAACCAAATGAAGCCTAAGTCCTGACACACTATCACATCGCCCGCCCTGAGTTTTGTAGGAGAATCAGGTCAGATGCAAGTTTCTCAAACCGATTGCAGAGGTTGAATTCACTGCTTCTAGCTATCTTGAGAGAATGTATGAATGCAAAAGACAACTAGCTCAATCCTGTGTTTTAGGGGGGGGGGGATTTCATTAAAAATATAAATAACTTTTACATACGGGTAGTCGTACACCTGACTGCTAAGGGTAGAACCTTTTTAGGTCATCACCGCTCCAAGTGCTTACCAATAGCTCTCCTTCCTGGTTTTGGATGTGTTATCCTCCAATAGCTAGAGTTTCTTAGACGATGAAGAGTCCTTCCCAATTAGGGTTCAACTTGCCGACAACAGCTTCCCTTCCTGCCGCGTACACCTTCTTCATAACAAGATCTACTGTAAGAAATTGCTTGATACACACGTTCTTATCGAAGTGCTTCAACATTCGCCTCTTGACCTCCTCTTGGCGGGTAGAGGCTAAGTCTCTAAGCTCTTCGATGTAATCCAGAGAAAGTTTCTGAGTGTTTTCGTTCTCCAGACGTCATTCTTTATAGCCTTCTCCTGTCGAGTGGTCGACTATCTCTCCATTCTCGCATGGATCCACCATTATACAACCTCGGGCTCGCGGGTAAGAGGGCTCAGACGAGAGGGCCCAGGCGAGAGGGCCCAGGTAAGGAGAGCCAGGCGAGAGGTGTTATGCGAGACAGCTCAAGTGCCATGTGGCAGGAGATTGGCGAGTGAGTGCCGAGAGGGGAGGCTTTCCCGACGAGTGGCCAGTTCGCCACGCGAGAGGACTCCAGGGGTGGAGCTCTCGCCAAAAGGCGGTCCTCTCGTCAGGCGAGAGGACCCTATAGGGGAGTTCTCGCCAGGTGCCATTTTGGTTCAAGGCCGGTTCAGATAGGGCCGGGCCCACCCTTTTGGGCCCCATGGGTGTTTTACTCTTTTACCCCGGGTGGTCTGCATTTAGCCCTTTAGAACAGCGGAGTTTGGCTGTTGGCAGCCCTAGCCAAGGGTATTATAGTAATTTCAGGACGGTTTAAGTGGGTTATTTGCAGTCCCAGTTCAGAAGCCTATAAATAGACCGGTAAGGTGCCTTAGAAGGGCAAGCCTTCTCGAATCTTTTCACTTCTTCTAAGACACCTAGCTCAGCATTGGCTAGGGAGGGGGAGAGTTTTAGCCTCTTCCGGGTACGAGGTGGGACCTCCTCGCTGAAGCCTCCGGTCTAGTTCTTGGCCTTGAGTGTAATCCTAAGGGAGTAAGCGCGAGCTGCCTCTTTAGTTCCAAGTTTTAAGAGGAATCGACCTTGTTGGTTTTAACAACCATCTCGCCTACTCGCAAAACTTTCCTTCTTGGCAACAATTCACGCTCACCACACCAAAGTGTTGAAGCCGGGAAAATCCCTACTCCAAAAATTCGGATCAATGCAGTCTAAGGTTACCGGTCCCAGGGTCGGGCTCGATGACTTAGCAGATTAGAACACACAAACGGAAGAAAAAACTAGAAGGACCTCAGGTGCTGTGACAGGGAGGTCCCGCCACGTACTCGAATGCTTAAAAAACTTCCCCTCCACACTCAAAGATGGTTGAGCAGGATATAAGGTTGACACTAGTTGGCAACTATCAGAGGATGAAGACCAAGTGGATGATCATTGTCGCACGATTAAAAGTCCCAAAAAGGTCTGATTGAGATCTTTTGCGAGATTCCGAGGTCCAAATCTGGTCATATTTATAAGAAAACGGAGGGGTTGGGTGGGGGGGGGGGGGTCTTATTTATAGCCCAACCCCAATCGGCTACTAGGCGACCTCTAGGGGAATTTGCCCGGCTTGGGCGACTATCCGTCCAGTCTCCTACCTGACGAGTATATGAGGAGAGCTCGTTATACTTGCCCAGACCTTCAACAGTCTTGAATGCTGACTCTGATCTTTGCCTTAACCTGTTGACTTTGACTTCCTGCAGACCTGGCTTTGAGTGGGTCCACCCTCGACGAATATATGTTGTACATATATGATCTTGAGGTTCGCAGACCTGGGAACAATAATTTTACCGGGTTTCTACCCAACAGACTCCTTAAAGGAGATACTATAGTTCTTAATGAATTGAATTTAAGTGCAAACGATCTTTCAGATATGATGTTTAGGCTCTGTTTGAGACAACTTATGATGATGAATAAGTCGTTAATTGAAAATTGATGTTTGCATAGAGATTTTATAAAATCAATGATGAGTAAGCAGTCGACTATTTGGATAGTTTGGTCATACGTGCTTATCTAAATTTCTCATTTATTCATAAGGGTCTGTTTGTTTGGACGTGTTTTTTTCGTCAGTGCACGATTATTTTGCCTGGAAGCGGTTTTTCGCTCGGGCGTGTTTTTCGCCCGTCATGATTTTTTTCGTCCGGTCAAGATTGTTTTCGCCCAAGCTCGATTTTTTTCACCCAGACGTGATTTTTTTCGCTCGGACATCATTTTTTCGCCAGGTCGCATTTTTTCGCTCGATCACGTTTTTTTCGCCTGCCTGATTTTTTTCAACCGGGCGCGATTTTTTCGCACAACTGCGATTTATTCGCCCGGGATTGTTTTTTTTCGCTCGAGCGCGTTTTTTTCCGCCTGATCGCGGTTTTTTCGCTCGGTTGTGGTTTTTTTCGACGGGGCGCGATTTTTTTGACCGACCGCCTTTTTGTTCCGAGCGCATTTTTTTCTCACAGGCGCGATATTTTCCCCAACACAATTTTTTCACCCTGATGCATTTTTTTCGCCTGAACAAAAAAGAAAAAACTCTGGATGAAAAAATCACGCCCGGGCGAAAAAAAACACGCTCGAGCAAAAAAATACGCGTCCAAGCGAAATAATCACTTCTCGTCGCGCCTGGGCGAAAAAATCGCTTTCGGGCAAAAAAATCGCTTCCGGGCGAAAAAATCGCTTCCGGACAAAAAGCTGCTTCCGGGCGAAAAAATCACTTCCGGGCGAAAAAATCGCGCTCGGGCGAAAAAATTGCGTCGGGGAGAAAAAAACATGCCCGGGCGAAAAAAAACGAGCCAGTGCGAAAAAATCGCACCCGGGCGAAAAAAATCACGCACAGGTGAAAAAAACGCTTTCGGGCGAAAAAATCGCGCTCGGGGCGAAAAAATCGCGCCCGGGCGCAAAAATCGCGCCTGGGCGAAAAAAACGCGCCCTGACGAAAAAATTGGGTCATGGCGAAAAAATTGCGCCCGGGCGAAAAAATCGCGCTCGGACGAAAAAACCGCGCCCAAGCGAAAAAATCCCGCATGGGTGAATATCGCGTCCGAGCGAAAAATATTGTGCATGGGCGAAAAAAACTCTTCTAGGTGAAAAAAACGTGTCATAGCGAAAAAATCACGTCAGGAAGAAAAGATCGCGTCCGGGCGAAAAGATTGCGCCCGGGCGAAAAGATCGCGCCCGGGCGAAAAGATCGCGCCCGGGCGAAAAAATCGCGCCTTGGTGAAAAAATCACGTCGGAACGAAAAAATCATATCTTGACAAAAAATCACTCATACGGCTTTTTTAAGAGATAAACGCTTATAAGAAGTCATAAGCTGGACCCGAATAGCTTATTAAAAATCAACTTATCATCTATTTTAAAATAAGTGACTTTATATAAGCTGTAAAAACAAACAACTATAAAACTGTTTTTGCGTTTTAAATAGAGATTATTGATCAGCATAAGCTGTCCCAAACAGAGCCTTAATCTACATTTCATTATTCGCTTAACCTACTTTCTGATTTTGCACATTGCAATATTAATTTCTCATTGCATATTCGAGTGAACAAGGTGTGAATCCCGAGTGTCTTTTCTCCTTCATTTATGAAACTTCCAGGCATTGTTGTCAAGGAAGCTTATATCCCTTCGTGCTTAGATCCTTGAAACTGTCAGGCTTGGATTAATAGATTGCAATATTAATTGGCTCTTGGAAAGAGGAAACTGGCAACAACTCCATCCTGCATCATTAGCTGGTGATCTATTCTATCTCTTACTAGAAACCGCCGGCCTCATCCCCTATATATCTAACGACATTCTTTAGATATGGGCGATATTCTTCATATCTGGACCTCTGATAAAGCTCTCCTCCTTCAATTTTCAAGGGCAAAAGAAAGAGAGTCGCCGATTGGGTCGGGATCTTCTCTCGGCATCAAGCACGCCGAGAACCTAATCTCCTCCCTGCATCAAGCACGTCGGCATGCTCAGTTTCCAAATCAGAAGAAAACGAGGAGTAATCAGAAGAAAACGAGGAGTCCTAGCTGGCTAGCTGCCGCCTACGAGGTCCGGTGGGGGCGACCGTTAAGGAGGCGGAAAGGCCAACAATTGTGAATAGGGAGGCAGAAAACTAGGCAACAACAACCTCTGCTGGGGGGGGGGCAAGCAGAAGGGAGACAAAAACACGACAGGTTGGGAGATGCGAGTGCGGTTAGATTTTGGGTGCTGTTATTAGCAAACCCACTTTCGTTACTAGCAAAGCAGAAAAAAAAAAGATTCAGTCATTTTTTGCATTTTTTTTTCTTCCCAAAAATTACTACTAGCAAACAATATTGTTTTTTTTGTAATTTTTATATTTTTGAATTTTGAGCCCCAAATATTTTTCATTTGAAAAAGTGATCAACATGAAAGTTGTAGATCTCATCGAGATCTACAACTTGGTCCCCAAATATTTCATGTTGAACATTTTTTTGATTTGAAACCGTTTAGACCTCCAATTTGGACCTGAAAAAGACACGCACGGAACGAGTCGTCCGTACATATTTTCGGCATGACTTTTTTCGAGTCTTAAATCGAGGGTCTAAACTGCTTCAAATAAAACAGTGTTCAACATGAAAGTTGTAGATCTCGACGAGATCTGCAACTTTCATGTTGAACACTATTTAATTTGAAGCAGTTTAAGCCCCCAATTTGGCCCTCGAAAAAAGTCACGCTGATTACGGGCGTTCGTACATATGTTTGGCTTGACTTTTTTCAGGGGCCAAATCGGGGGGGGGGGGGGGGCGTCTAAATTGCTTCTAATCAAAAGGTGTTCAACATAAAAGTTGTAGATCTCGTCGAGATCTATAACTTTTATGTTGAACATTTCTCATGAAAATGTACGTATAAGACGCAGTTCAAAAAGACACATATATTCTTATATACACTTAACTCGTATATTCAACACACCCTTATATGAATAAGAAATCAAATATATTTCTAAAACAGACGATATTGACAATATTTTGTTGAAAAAGAAGTTTTAGACATATCAAACAAAATTTTGCGACATTTTGACTCATTTCTAATGCTAATATAAGTGCTTGGAGGGATACATTTGAAAGAATGAACGTTTAAAATAAAATTTAATTTTTTTAAAAAAATTAATGCTGGTTTATTAGTAACTAATGATTTAAAAGTTTGCTAATATTAATGATTTGCTAGAAATCAAATTGAATTTGGTAATAATAGCACCCTAAATTTTTTGAGAGGTTATAAAAAAAGACCTAATAATGAGTGCAGATAGTCAAAATAGTAGTGTTAATAACAATTATCTTTTTAATTTGTGGTTAAGCATATCAATAAGACGGTTATTAATTAGTTTCATTATTAGAGGTCATATCACCATTTCCACACATGGAATGAGCGGTGGAGCTGTATGCCTTCTTTGTCGGATCCGGATCCCCGGGAGTTTTTGCGGGAATTTCGGGGTGGAGTTCCTATTTTGCAAATCAATGAGCGGAATCAGAAAAAGTGGTTAACATGAAAGTTGTAGATATCCCCGAGACGAATAACTTTCATGTTGAACATTTTTTGATTTGAAGTCGTTTAGACTCTCGATTTGGGCCCCGAAAAAATCATTAATTTAATGTTTTGCGGACTGATTTTTTTCGGGGCTTAAATCGGGGGTCTAAACGACTTCAAATCAAAAAATGTTCAACATGAAAGTTATTCGTCTCGGAAATATCTACAACTTTCATGTTAACTACTTTTTCTGATTCCGCCTCCATTGATTCGCAAAATTGGAACTCCAGCTCCTGAAGTTTCCGCAGGAACTCCAGGGGATCTGGATCCTTCTTTGTCCAAGTGCCACGCCAATTCAAATCTATTCATCTCTTATTATATTCAATTTATATATTATTATTAGTATAAAAGAAAAAGACAATAATTATTAACAATTTATTCTTATATTAATAAGTCAACAAATTTGATCTAGGCTTGTAAATCAAAACCAATCGAACCGCAAAACCGAACCGAACCAACTCATATCATACGGTTTGATTCAGTTTCAACAGACCGCGGTTCGGTTACGATTTTGATTTTAGAAAAACTATATGATTCGATTCGGTTTATGATTTTTTGTGACAAACCGAACTGAGTCGAATCAAACCAAACCGTTGTAAATAAAAACATTAATTTATTAATTAAATTTCATTAAACTATACGGTTAATCATACAACATGTATTTCTCTTATATTTTTTAAATTTTCTATTTATTATTTTGATTAAGCATCTAAGTTGTCGTTGATCTCTAGTGTAGATATTTCTCTAATCTAGATTTTTCTTCAAACAAACAATGCCGATGAATATTTCATTTTCTATCCATTTGATTTTGGAGTCATGAAATGATTAGGTGATAGGAATTATGTTCAGACAACACTTTCATGTTGGGTGGTTGAGCCTAATTCATTGCATCATCTCTGATTTCTATCTATAAATCTTTAGCCTTTATCACGTTATTTAAACCACCAGAACTGAACCGAACCGAACCAAAGGTTTGGTTCGGTTCCGTTTCAATGTTTGAGCAGTTCGGTTCGGTTCCAAATTTTTGGAATCACATAGGAATGATTCGGTTTGCGATTTTGCTTACAAACCGAATCAAACCGAACCGTTACATCCCTAAGTTGACCCACAAACTCCTGGAATAAATAATGGATCAAATAATGGTCTTCGCCCCAACTTACGAAAGACTCTAGGCATGCATGTGGTTCGGCTCATTTCAATTTTATGTAAAATCGAAATCGAACCGAACTGAATAGTCTCGATTTTTACACACCCAAAATTGAAACCGAAACCAAACCGAACTCAATCAGTTCGATTTGATTTGGTTTGGTTTTTTACCCATCGATTTAGTTTTCTACATTTGCTCTGAAAGTGTTTTATGTTTTTCAAGTGTATGAGTTCCATCATTAAATTCTAAGAAAATTTTGAACTATAAGAACAACATTGAGATTAACTAGTGCACAATTTTTTAAAAAATTATTCAAAATGGAACTTGACAGAACTAAAATAACTATTAAACTAGTAATACGAGGCATTTCAAAACATTCACTTAGGTCCCGTTCGACGCGCTGGAATTGGATTTCAGGAATTGGTATTGGCTTCCAGAAAGCGAATTCTTTTGTTCGGCACGCCCAAATTTTTCGGGTATTGGTTTTACGGAGCAAAACCGATGGTTTTCATATAAACCTAAAAACCTAATATCTCATTTCTTATCCTCCCGCACGGATATTCTCCGCATTTGGGTGATTTCGTGACTGCTTCCGCCTCCGCCTTCTCCGTCCGCTCGCGATCTTCATTTCCTCGCCTGGTAAGCGCCGGATCCCGAACCCCCTTCTTCTTCCTCGACTTCCTCTTCTTCTTCCTTATTGTCGGCTAGTTCCTTTGCAGGTATTCTACGTACTAGGGATTAACGCGTAAAGCACCGTTTTTGGTAAGTGCCCGATCCCTTCCTCTTCTACCTTTTGTCTGTGTATAGTCTTCTTCCTTTTTCGTTTTTTTGAGTGTCAGCCATCTTTTTTTTTGTATCTTCTTCATGGTTAGGTTTAATTTCTTCAGGTTTAGCTTCTTCAGTTATCTTCTTCGCCAGAGAAATGGTTATTCCAGTTAGGTCATATGTAAGAATAGCTTTCGTATTCCCTATTTCGTATTCCCTATTGTTAGGTCATATGTAAAATGAAGAAGAAGATACTGTTAGGTCATATATATGTATTCCCTATTGTTTTATCTTCTTCCTTTTATTGATTATAGGGTTTGGACAAAAAATGTCTATCATCGTTGAGCGCATGTTTTACATGTCAAAAAATGTCTATCATCGTTAAACGTTTTTTAACACAAGTGAATTAAGTTCCTTAAGGCTCTGTTTGTTCGTTAACACGGTTATTATAAACGGTTGGTAGTGATCGCTAGTTTCGTACTACTTCTAAGCGATGGACTTTTTATCTATATCATTTGATGTTTATGTACTTTTATTTGTGGACAATACGTATGGATTAAATCATTTGGAGTGTTTATGAATCTCTGTCTGCACAAAACCAATTCCTGCAGATATTAATTATGTGAGTTAATGTCATTCATTTTGACTTTAGGGACAATGAATACTAATGAGTTGCAGAAGAAACATAGGAGAGATATCATCATAGCGTCGTGAGTCGCAGCGACTCTAGGGGCAGCTGTAGTTAATTGTGTTGAATTCGATTCCTAAACAACCAACATATGTAGCAGACAGAGATGCCCTCCGTAATATTTTATTAACGCGCTTATATGCTGGCAAAGAAATAGATTGCTTCAACCAGTTACGTATGGGCAGAGCACCGTTTAATGAGTTGTGTAATATTCTACGTACAAAAGGCTATGTTTGTGACACCTAGTTTGTTTCGACCAAAGAAGCTATTGCTTTATTTCTATACATATTAGGGCATAACAAAAAGTTCCGAGTTATTGGACATACATATATGCGCTCGATTGATACTGTTAGCAGACACTTCAAACTTGTCCTTCGTGGGATTTTAAAACTTTCGAGGGACTACATCAAATTGCCCGAATCTAGAGTAGAACCAAGCTCGAGATGGTTTGTGGACTGTATTGGTGCCTTAGATGGAACACATATTCAAGTAACCGTTCCGATTGAAGATCAAGGTAGATTTCGTAATCGGAAACAAGCTATCACTACAAATGTACTTGGTGTTTGTGACAGCAACATGAAATTTCTATATGTACTGCTTGGTTGGGAAGGTTCAACATCCGATTCTAGAATATTACGAGATGCATTGCAACGAGATGTTCGCTTCGAAGTGCCAAATGGTAAAATTACTCAACACTTTTTTGAAAAATAAGTTTGTTAACATGCATGTATATTAATTAAGTTTTTCTTGTACTACCTATGAAAGTATTACCTTGTAGATGTCGGCTATACGAATGGTCTAGGATTTCTTGCTCCATATCGATCTACGCGTTACCACCTGAAGGAGTGGTCACATTAGGGTAATAAGCCATCAAACTACAAAGAACTGTTTAATGTACGACATGCTAAAGAAAGAAATGTTATAGAGAGAATATTTGGGTTATTGAAGAAACGATGGGCCATTCTACGACAACCTTCATTTTTCAATATTAAAACACAGGTTAGCAATGTCATAAAATTTTGATTGACAAGTTGTATGAGATTACGAAACCTTAGCTAAGTGTATTTTGATGAATGACAGGTACAGATCATAAACGCATGTTGCATCATACACAATTTTTTAGTGGAGAAGAGATTAGAATGTGATGCCCAAATGTTGGATGAGGTGGATTCAGAAATTCTACAACAGAGCCCAGGCGAAGAGTTCTATGATTATATAGACATTGTTAGCCCAATCCAAGCAACGCAAGATTGGACAAACTCTAGAGACACTCTAGCTATAAATATATTCAACGAATACCAGAGTCGTCATTGAAACATTTTTTGTTTTGCCGGCTAATGTATGCTGTAGCGTTGAATTTTTTTGGTGCCAATATTATTGTGAACCATACATTACTCAACTCTTTTTTTAATGTTAAGATTTCTAGTACATGTTTTATTTTGGCTTTAGCTATTGATGCTTCGTATACTTTTTCATGTTACAGTTTCTAGTACTTGTTTTGCGCATTTAAATTTCATATTGATCATATACTGTTTCATGTTAAAGTTGTTATAATGGAGAAGATCTCAGCAAAGGTTGGTGGTAGGACAGAGAGGTCCTACATGCATTAGAGATCAGAAATGGATATTACTCTATCGAACGCACTGTTAGAACAACACAGTTTGGGTCATAAAACACCCAATGGGTGGAAGAGCGTGGCTTTGACTACTGCCATTACTGCACTAAAAGATATTTGCGGCATAGAAACAAGCAAGGAGAAGTTAACAGCACGTCTAAAGACTTGGAACAAGTACTACGTCGAGGTTAGCTCAATGCTGGACACGTCAGGGTTTGGATGGGACTGGGAAAGGAACATGGTGAAGGTGGACAGTGAAGAGGTATGGGCAAATTATTTGAAGGTAAGTTATTTTCTTTTGATTGATACATTTGTAGAGACTGTGTAATTGAAATTTTATGAATGATAAATTATTCTTTGAATTGTATTATTGCAGACTCATCCTTCAGTGAAACATTATAGAGATAAAGTTATTGTGAATTAGTCTGATTTGGCTGTGTTATGCGGAACTGATAGAGCAACTGGTAGTCATGCAGCGACCGCAATAGAGGCGGAAAAGGAGATAGATGCAGAGTCCATGGCAGAAAAAACTAGTACACAGGAGCCATCTAGAGTGGATGGAGAAGGAAACAGTAGAAGGAGGAGAAAGCGAGCTGGACAAAATGACTCGGTAGCAGTGGCCATTGAAAAATTGGTTGATTCTGTGCAAAGAGCGGTGGGGACCATGACTGCTAGTGATGTTGATGACATCTACGTCACACTTACTCGGATGACTGATTTATCTTCTCAAGATTTCCTTAGAGCGATGGATATACTATGTCATGATAGTGTCAAACGTGACATATTCAAGAGACTTCCGGACGAGTTGAAGGGCACCTGGCTGCGAATGCAGTTTGATCGCTAGTTTAGTGTTTTGGGTTTATGAGTCATTGACTTTTTATCTAGTTGTGTTGTTATTTCAGAACTTTTATTCTGTGTACGATGCTTTAAGATTATTAGTACTTTTAATTTAAGTATTTTTAGTACTTTGACGATATTGTGGACAATGATTAAATTTTTAAAAAAATAAGTTTCTAAAATTTCAATTCCAGAAAACCAATTCCTTTGCGCAGCCGAACAACATTTAAGTATCAATGTCAATTCTGTTCACTGAAAACCTTCCTGCAGCCGAACAATAGAATTTGTTTTCTGCACAAAACAAATTCCTGCAGATATTGGTTTTCTGACCAAAGCCAATTCCAGAAAGCCAATACCTGCGCGCCGAACGGACCCTTATAGTTGAAAGTAAAATATTCTATAGAAATATCTCACGGTAAATATCGTTATTTCAGTATGGTTTTTTTCGGTTTGCACCATGTGTAAACCGAACCGAACCTTTAGCCACTTGAAATCGAACTGGTTGATTTGTTTTGAAAATCGGTTCGGTTGTATCGATTCAGTTGAATCGATACGGTTCGATCAATTTTAGATTTTTTTATGCACACTCCTAAAAACTGCTTCAAAACTTCTTTTTAATTTTCCACATATTTTCTAATACATAATATATAAAATATATACCAAAACTCTTCAAACAAACCCCCCAAAAAAACAATAAAGAAAAATAGAGGGGGGGCATTTTCGCAAATACGACCGTCTTAAATGCCTTCTTTCCTTTTAAAAATTACAGGTCATTTTGGGTTAAGGTTGCGATTATTTTATTCATTAACGATTAAGGAGGAGAAATTAGATTCGCCGCCGGCACCGGTGCCGAAACCGCCGCAGGCGGATGCGGCGGACTGCGAATTCTGCCGCTGAAACTCCCGGTTCAGTAGGAGCCGGTGAATTTCGGCGAGCCTGCGGTGGAGCGAGGCCCACTCGGACCGGAGCCGGTCGTTGTCGAACCGTAAGAAGATGGAGTACTGTGCCACGGCACTGAGCCGGTTAGACAGTTCCCGTTTCACTTCCCTCTGCCGGTTCAGCTGGTTCAAAAGGTCTTCGAGGTGCTGCTGTTTTCGCATCCTCGACCGCCGGGCCGACTCACGGTTCGACATCATCCGCTTCAGTCGCCGGTCCTCTGCAGGGACCACCCTCAGTTCGGACCGGTCCGGTTCGGAACTCGGGCGAGGCTCCCATCCTTCGAGGGCGGCCAGGAATTCCATGAGCCCGACGACCGGTTCAGCGCCCGAAGGCGGAACGGAATATTACAGAAAAAGAGGGGTAAAGACGACAATAGGGGAGGAAGTGAGGGCAGTCGGAGGGAGAAAAGGGAAGAAAGGAGGAGGAGGGGACGGGTATTTAAGGGCGGATCGTGGGTCCCACGGAAGGACACATGAGATGACGTGGCGCTCTGCTAGAGCACGAGTGGGGTCCAGTGAGTCAGGGTGCACCAAAGCGTGCGTGGTTGGTTGGGCGGCGGTTGTATTTCGCGGCATTAATTTCTGCGCGCAGGCCCGCAGGGAGAAGGACGGGATGAGGTCATCCTTTTCGGCGCGTATTAGCTTAATCGCGAAGGAAATAGAAAGATCCCAGCCGTACACGTTTTGGCTGCTGATCGGTTGCGATGCCTGTATGTGTTTTATGACCCCCAGCTCATCAAGTACATTAACAACTCATCGGTTTTACACTCAAGAGAATTAAAGTTTAAGAGTTTTTTTCTAAAAAAATTCTCATTAGCTTTCCAATGGAAGCCATATTTATTTATCAGCTTTATAAGAATTTCACTTCTACATCAAGAAAGTTCAATAAGAGTTAGGCTTGTAGCATTCGACAGGTCTCCATCAGAGCCATCAGCCATGTGTATTGGCGTGCACAAAAGGTCGGGCAGATACGGGCAATTTTTTAAGACAGCTGTTATTCATAAATCACAAGTGTTTATTCGTCAAACAAAATTTTCGTGTTTATAAATTATTATTCACTGACTAGCTTTAAACTTTAGTAATTGATGTGTTCTTCTCCTGAGCAAGACCCGACAACAAAGGAACTTCTCTGACAACCTTTTGAGTGTATGCCGACAACTCTATTCCAACAATTTGACATGAATTTCATCATTTTGATGTGAATTTCACCTTTTGACGTGAATTTCATTATTTTTGTCTCTAGTATTGACTCACAAGGTTGACAAAAATATTCTATCATTGTGAGACACTACTCGTGAGAAGAAGTCATTGATTATTAAAGTTTAACTTGGTCTTTGGATAATAATTTATAAATATGAAAATTTTGATTTACGAATAAACATTTATGTCTTGCGTATAACAACTATCTTTTTAATATTTAATATGATTGCTTACATTATATTAATGTTACATATTTACACATTATGTAATAAACTCAATATAGGTGAAATGACTTCTTCATATTGTATTTCACAAGTACAACTAATACATACATGAACTTCCTTTATATACAAAGATAAAAATTGGCTCCTAGTAATGTGCTAAATAATACAAGATCTCCTAAAATATGTTATGTAATAAGGTTGGTATTCAAACAAATATTCTCGTAATAACGCTTTTGTAAATATGTCTGCTGGTTGAAATTCTGTCTGCATGTGCTTTGTAATGATCATGCATGCTTGAACTTGTTCGCGCACGAAATGACAGTCGATTTTGATATGTTTGTTGCGCTCATGGTACACAGGATTTGCTGCAATATGTATGACAGACTGACTATCACAGTGAAGCATGACAGGGCCACAATGTGAGACTCCTAATGATGCCAGAAGAGATTTTAGCCAAGTGAGTTCACTAATAGCGGCCGCCATGACCCAGTATTCAACCTTGGCAGGATATCTTGAGATGGTAGTTTGTTTCTTAGTCTTCCAAAAAATTAGAGATGGACCAAGCAAGACAAAATAGTTAGTCACAGAACGACATGTGATAGGACAATTTTCCCAATCCGAGTCACTGAAGGCACATAGACGTAAATCACAGTTAGATCGTAATAAGATCCCTTGGCCCGGGCGACCTTTGATGTATCTCACGACGCGTAAGGCTGCATCAAAGTGTTCCTGTCGTGGAACATGGGCGAATTAGGATAGGAAGTGAACCACATATAAAATTTCAGGCCTGGTGAATAATGAGGTAGACTAGCCGGCCAACAATACGCCGGTATGCGCCACTGTCAGCACAATGTGGCCCATCTGTTAGGCCCAAATGGTGACCTTGTTACATGGGGTCTCAGCAGGCCCAAATGATGACCTTGTTCCATGGAGGCCTCAGCAGGCCTACATCCAAGTAAACCAGTTTCGATTAAGATGTCTAATGCATATTTTCGTTGACTTTCCATCCCCGAGCATAGCACTTAACAGATAAGAAAATATGAACTATTATAAGTTTGGCGACCGAAGCAAGGTCTCATGGAAATCCGTACCGTCAATTTGGGTGTAACCCTTGACTACCAAACGTGCCTTGTAACGTTCGATGGTGTCATCAGATTTATATTTAATTTTGTAAACCCAACGACAATCGATGGGAACCATGATTTCTTGAGCACTGGCGGTTCGCCATTCTGGATACCACATAAGTTAGAATACACTTTCCCCAAAAACGAATAGGTAGAACCGCTTGGAATCTTAAAGTTTGATCTACCTCTAGGATGTTTCTATGTCGTCGCTTAACTCTTTTGTTCTTTTGTGGGGTACCAACGCAACTAGTTTCGTGAAAATATCTTGTGCCATATAAAATTTCCTTAGAGCGAATTCTAAGCCATTTTTGTTGGGAACCCGCTTTACCTTTTTATTGAATTGTGTTGCCACCATTAAACAAAATCCTTGAGATTTTGACTAGCTTCGCGTTTTTCTCTTAACATGTACACCCAGATTGCACGACTTCTGTCATCTAAATGGTCAGAAAACAGTACGCACCACAAAAATGACGAGGATGTCTCTACCACCTTCTTTGCCTGTTCGGCGGTATGAGAGACAGCATCTATGGCTGCGGTGTCCATGAGATGACAGAAGAAGACCACAAATCACAACCGTCGGAGCTCTGATACCACAATAAACTCAATATAGGTGGAATGAGTTCTTCATATTGTATTTCACAAGTACAATCAATACATACATGAACTTCCTTCATATACATGAGATAAACAAATTAGGGAGAAACAAAATGGGAAGCAGAGGAATTGGCTCCTAGTAATGTGCCAAATAAATACTAGATCTCCTAAAATATACTATGTAATAAAGCTGGTATTCAAAAAAATATCCTCACAATGACTACGCCAAGTATTTTCAAATATTGGGCGCTGCTAGAGCCGTCACGGTTCCGGTTCTATTAAATTCATGAACCGAATCACTAAGGTAACAGTTCTTCAAATTAGAACCAAAATCTTATTTGGTTTGACCGGTTCCGGTTCTGGTTCCGGTTCCAGCTTAATTTTTGGAACCGTCGTGTCAACAGTTTCGGTTATGGTTCAACAAGAACCAAAACCAAACTGGCCACTAACGATTCACTCCGGTTCCATGCGGTTCGATCTGGTTCCAATCGGTTCGATCTGGTTCCAATCGGTTCTAACTAAAACCAAAATCAAAATTTGCGGAATGAAATAAAAGCGGGCTGAAAATAGTAAATTAAACTCAAAACAACATCGAAATAAAAATAATTATGTTGCACACTTCTCGACGGTGTTTTCCACGATCGGTGGGATTGTATCAATCGTCTTCCTACGCATGTAGACTTGCCGCGACTTCTAGTTGGCTTGCGCACGTCTCGTCGGCAAGCTCAACCGTAACAACCAGCTACAATTAGTTGTCTTTCATGATTACTTATAAATAGTAGTTGTATATCTTCTATATTTTTTTAAAAAAGTATTACAACAAAAAAATATGTAAGTAAAATTGAAAATATATTATATAACTGTATAAAAATTAAAAGTGCACTGCAAAAATTGACTCCAAACCGCACCAATGTCAAACCATACCACACGGTTTTTATGCGGTGAAGTTATGTTCGGTCCAAAATCAACCCCCTTTAGTGCGATTGCGGTTTGGATTCAAACTGCATCAGTTTCATTCGTGATAGTAAGTATAAATAATATAGATAAATTATAAAATAATAACAATATAATAATAATAATAATAATAAATGGGTTGCGGTTTGGTTCTACTTCAGTCCGGTTCGGATCGGGTCAAAATCTTGAAACCGCTTGAAACTTGTATGTTACGGTTTCGGTCCGGATAATAAAAAGTAAGAACCACACCCGGACCAACGTTGTTCACGGTTCCAAAATTCAAACCGGAATCCGAATAATTTGCGAACGGATCGGTTTGGTTCTTTGCGGTTTCGGTTCGGTTTGCGGTTTTCGGTTTTAAGTGACAGCTCTAGGCGCTGTCATATTTAGGCTCCGTTTGGGAGGACTTATTTTCACCGGTCAAGCGGTTACGACCACATGAACCAGACCTTAATTATGTTCCGGTTCATGCGGTCGCAACCGCTTGACCGGTAAAAATAAGTCCTCCCAAACATAGCCTTAGATATTGCCAAATATAATAATATGTTCATATTTTTAATGATTTTTTTGTACAATGTCTAAATGTAATACAACTACGTCAATATTTTTAATGAAAATTTTTATGCAGTATATTTACGTATTGAACAAATCTTTTGCAAAAATACAGGGTAAAGCCGCCTACATTTCACCATTGTAATGAGACCTTTCACCCTTATAATGAGACCTTTCCACGGACACTTGCTGCATGGGGATTCTTTGGGCACCGGGCAGTCTTTTTTTTTTTTATATCCACATATTGAAAAATATCTACATGTTTGTAATGATTATTTTGTATCAAATTTTTTTTTTGGGCAAAATAATGATCCAATGAGCCAACCAGCTATCACTTATAAACATGAGACTTAAGCAGCTATATCAATTCTATTACAGTGAAAATTTAACAAATAGTTATAAAATATAACAACGCCCAATGTGGGTCCGGACCTTGACACCACACCAAACGGTTGGATGATACAAACAACACTCAAGTATTTATCCTACTATCCGTCGCCAATGCGTCCTATCTTTAGTCATAATCTCACTAATGCCTAAGTATGTCATGTCTTTCCTCATAGTTTCATTCCAAGTCTTTATTGGTCTACCACTTCCACACGTTTAACATGTCTAGTGACTAGACCCTCACAATGCCTAATAGATGCCTCTAATCGTCTCCTTTGTACGTGTCCAAACACTCTTAGTCGAGCTTCTCGCATCTTCTCTGCAATTGTTGCTACTCATGTCTTATCCGTGATACATTCATTCTTAATTTTATCCGGTCTCGTGTGTCCACAGATCCACCTAAGCATTCTCATCTCAGAAACTTCCATTTTCTGTTTATGTACACAATTCACTGCCCAACACTTAAAATTATCCGCAACTCTAATCATTTTTTCGTTAGCATACCTATACTCCAACTTTCAAACCTAAGTTAGTCACAAATCCTACGACATCTTTCCTAGAAGATCTAATATGTGACGACTTTTATCTATTTAACAAACACTACGGCAAATTCTCTTGGAGGTGCAACGGTCATTGTCAAAACGGTGCATTCAGACCATAAGAACGAGAACTATTGTCAAAGCAATAATCAGTTATACACTTAATTTTAATATAATAGTTTTAATTTAAATTGCCAAAGCAAGACTTGTAATTGGAAGTGATGTAACCTCGCTCAACATAGCTCAAAGTAATACTATTTTAAAAAAGCAACGCGACGTTACTGAAAATGATTTTAAGCTTTTCATAATACTTATTTACGAAAACAACACTTGTTTGCTGTTTATTTGCTCGTGCTGCGCATTTACTAATGTTTTTATTTTTAATATTTTCCAAAAGGGAACAAATATTTAAAAAAATTGCACCAGCCGGGAATCGAACCCGGGTCTGTACCGTGGCAGGGTACTATTCTACCACTAGACCACTGGTGCTCATTAATATTAAAATTCAACTTTATTAATATATTAAAACAAGTTACAGGCATGGGGCTCAACCCCAACAATTATTTGGGACAGTTCCTCAATTGATATATTATTTGCGACAGTTCCTCAATTGAAATAGTGGAGGGAAAACCCCCGTCCCTTGCGCAACATTATTCCGATGCGACGGTCCGCCTCCCGCTCGCAAATCACAAAATATTGTACTTTACTTGTCGCTCATTTTTGTGATGTGCATTTGCGAGATGCGGGGAGAAGACAACTTTTTAATTGTAGTCAGAAAATTTTATTTATATGAGAGCACATTAAAATATATATATAAATAAATAATTGAATTTTTTTTAATAAAATGTGTCAAATAAGAAATAGGAGCGCTTAATCAAATGATTTTTTTCTTTTAAAATAGTACAGGTATAGATATATTTTAGTCCCTAAACCTGTTTGCACTACTCTTACGTGAAGGACGGACAGACCGACAATTTAATAGTTAACAATAAATAAAATATCTTTAAAAAGAGAGAAACAAACAACAAAATTATTAATAAACCTTTTTTGATCACCACATAACCACCGATTTCTGTTACTCATCATGTTCCAAACTATTAAATATATATAAATATATACATATCGGGACTGCACGCGTCCCATATTTTGCTTGATTTTTTATGATTATCATAAAAATGATCAAAGTAAACCTTTCTACTTTTTTAATTAAAGTTTAATGATCAAAACCAGAGAATCAAAAGCGTCCAGCGCTTGCATCGGAACTGTACGTGTCCCATTCTTTGCTATATTTTTTTATATAATTATCATTAAAACGATCAAAGTAATACTTTATACTTTTTCATTAAATATTAATGACCAAACCAGAGAATAATAAAAAAAGTAAACGCATTTTAAATCAATTTATAATTAAATCTAAGTAAAAACAGCTAGATCAAATTGCAACCCCATAACACTATTAAATCCAATTCTAATTAAGCCTCCATTTGGCGTGACGGTCATGAATGCGGTGGTTATGAACGGTTATTCGTCCTATACTTTCATGTCCAAAATTAATTTGTTTTTCTCTTGGTGGCAGCCATAGCTGTTGTTACTCCAAACATACATATTCTAGGATCGGTGTTTTTGCCCTAACTCAGTGGAGCACCAGCAAGCAATCATAGTAGCTAGCCATTGATGGCTACATCGCCCGGCCCGGCCCGGCTACACAAAGATGAGACTTGACGGTCCGAACCACATCAATCTTTCAAAATCAGCAGCAAAAAATGAAAAAGAATCCAATGGAAAAGAAACAATCCTTTCTAAAAAGAAGGTTTACACCCACAAATTCCCCGGTTAATAATACGAATCATACAGAAAAAAGAACCGAATATTTTTATCTCTACATAAACCAGATGAGATACATACATATATATACACAGTGAAATGAACATAAAATAAACCCCAAGGGCTTGGCAGGATGAAATTATGGCTTCAAAATTGAAATTGGAGACCCAATTCCAATAAAAATGACCTCCACTTCAAAATTCAGGGCCACAATTCCATTCAAATGAACAAACTGAATGTCATAAGTTCACCGGAGGCCTTGCCTGCCAAAGAAACAAAAAAGAGAGGCAGCTCTGTGTCATCATAATAAACTCAGCCTGATGAAGTCTTGGAAGATTAGGAAGACTCAAGGACAGAGTTGGGGAGAGCGGCATAATTATAAACCTTGAAGAGAAGGTCGCGGGCAATCAAATCCCAGGGCAATGAAATGGACATAAGGCAGCACTTGAGGGGCAGAATCTCTTTGTCGGGCTTCGCCGCCGGGGCGGTGGCTGCTGTGTGCTTTGCCAACACAGAAGCAGCGGAAGAAGAGGCTGCTTTGAAGATCGTGCCGAGGCCAAGTATCCTCCTTGATATTTGAAGGGGTGGATGGGGAGCTGCTGCCTGCTGACTTTGATCTGCATGCACAAACATAAAGCGAGTGATTCCTCAATCCAAGGGTTTCACATAGCAGAGGTGTACGTGTATTATTATTCTCTCTACACAGATAAAATGCATTAATCATAATTATTTGGGGTTAGCTTTCTAAATTTTCATTTTCCTTTTGTTCTTTATTAAGTGCTGCCTAAAGTATTAAACATGATATTCACGAATCATTTGGCAATATTATCTTAGGATTTAGATTTATCTATTTTTCCTACCCAACATTTGTGCATGTCCAACCACCTGAATCTATTTTCATCACATGCTCCATCAAAAATGATTTTCGTGCAGTGGATTACAATCGACGGTCTGTTATGCCCCCCCCCCCCCCCCATCTAGATCTCATGATAGGGCCAACTGAGGAGGAGTTCCCCGGTAGAGGGGCCGAATCCCTCGACGGTGCTATGGTTAGAAGATACTGAAACCTGTGAGGGGGGAAGGGAAAGGAAAGGAAAAGAAGAGGAGAAGAAGAAGAGATCGAGAGAAAGGGAGAGAAGTAGGGGGGGGGGGGGGGCGAGAGAGGGGCGGAGCACTAGTGTCGGCGGAATCCCGAGAGTCGGGATGCGCCTGCTGCTAAGGTTCACGATCGGGACGGTAAGAGAGAGACAGAGCGGGATTTAGAGAGAGGGGATTTTAGGGGAAATACTTGCTTGCCTTCTTTTCCATTAACCCAACCGGACCCATATAGGTCCCAACCCAAACCAAGGGTGAATTGTTTGCATAGTCACACCCCTCGCTTGAGCTTACTACAAGTGAGACCAAAAATATAATAAAACTGTGAAATACGAAAGCATCAAACATAAGATAAATTCATGCGGTCCTGGCGGGTGGCGGCGCCAATAAGTGCGGCCCCAATGTGGATCTGGTGCGTCGAGCGTCGTAACATCACCGTCTCATCGGAAGACAGCTTGTCCTCAAGGTGGACTAGGGAAGCCTGTGGCGGAGGTCCCACGAACAACTTGAGCTGGGAGATGTGGAAGACATCATGAATTCGGGCCTAGGGAGGTAGGCAACGTCCCCAATGCGTTCGGTGACGGGGAAAAGGTCAAAAAACTTGGGCCCCAACTTGTTGGAGGTGGGCCGTGTAGTGGAGACCTAACGGAAAGGACGGCGCCGCACCCACACCAAATCGCCAACGACGAGGGTGAGTTCTTGATTCCCCCGGTTGCATGCAATCTCCATCTGTTGTTGGGTCTGCAGCATGAGATTCCGGGTTGCATGCAAAAAAGTGTCACGATCTTCCAATTCTCGGTCGATGGCCGTCAAGCGAGCCGAGCCACCCATGTAAGACAAGAGGCGGGGGGGGGGGGGGGGGTTCCCGGTCGTAAATGAGGCAAAACAGTGTAGTATGCAGTATTGTAACAATATTCAACCCAAGGCAGCCAATCCCGAGGTCGATCTCCTGTAACACACCGCAACTACATCTCTAGAGTGCGATTGACAACCTCGGACTGGGGGTGGTATGCCGATGAGAAGGCCAATTTGGTGCCGATGAGAAGGCCAATTTGGTGCCGATGAGAAGGCCAATTGGTGTTGTTGAGTGAGAAAAGCTCTTTCCAAAAGTTACTCGTGAAGACCTTATCCCGGTCCGAGACAAGCGTTTCTGGCATGCCATGCAGTCGAAAGATCTCCTGGAAGAAAACCCGTGCGACGTGCTCCGCCACAAGCGGCCGCGCTAAAGCGATGAAATGGGCTTCCTTCGAGAACCGGTCCACCACCACCATCAAAATGCATTTGCCACGTACTGAAGGCAGCCCTTCAACAAATCCATGGAAAGATCCGCTCAAATCTGCGTAGGAACCGGTAAGGGCTGAAGCAACCCGACAGGGAGAAGATGATTGGCCTTGTTTTGTTGACATACAACACATTTGGCGATGAAATCATGGACGTGTCGGCGCATGCCCTCCCAATAGAATTCTGTGTGGAGGCGCTGGTGAGTGTGGTGAATGCCTACGTGATTGCGGGAGTGGACATTTTCCAAAATGGTAGAGATGAGAGGTGATGCCTGGTCCACGCACAATCGAGCGCGGTAAAAGATCAACCCCTGACAGGCTGTCCACTGCGGATCCGTGAGGCCATGTTCTGCCCGGTGAAGAAGCTCGGATAGACTGGGAGAAGCATGGATCTCCTGACGAAGCAAGGATAGGAGATCTGCAGTCGAAAAGGAAATGACATGGATGGAGGCATCTGTTGGAGAGTCCCGGAGGGAGAGTGCGTCGGTGGCGTTGTTGAGCTCCCCGGCCTTGTGTTTCACCTAAAAATCGAAGCCAAGTATCTTGCTTACCCACCGCTGTTGTGGCAAGGTAGTGAGGTGTTGCTCCAAAAGGTACTTGAGCTTGTAGTGATCTGTCTGTATGATAAAGGAACGACCCCATAAGTAAGGCCGCCAATGTTGGATTGCCTATGTGAGGCCAATGAGCTCTTGCTCATACGTGGGCAACTTCTGATGATAGATGGCCGTCTAGCGGCTGAAATAAGCGATGGGATGGCCCCCCTGCTGTAGCACCGCGCCATAGCCTAGGCCGGACGTGTCGCACTCAACGAGGAACGGTAAAGTGAAGTCCGTAAGACAGAGAACCGGGGCGGACAACAGTGCCGTCTGGAAAGAGTGGAATGTCTGTATCGTTGTATCCGTCCATACAAATGTGTTCTTCCGGAGCAAGCTGATCAAGGGGGTTGTGATGCCGTCGTAGTCGCAGATGAATCTGCGGTAATAGCCTGTGAGGCTGAGAAAGTCGCGAAGATCGGTGAGGCTTTGCGGCAGGGGCCAAGACGCCACGCCCTGGAGTTTGGCCGGGTCGGCCGATACCGTCGAACTATCCACCACATGGCCCAAGTAAGTGATCGAGCGCTGCCCTAACGAACACTTTGAAGCCTTAAGAACCAATCGGTGCGTGCGCACCAAGCTGAGGACGACCTGGAGATGGTGTAGGTGCTCCTCCCAAGTTTTGTTATACATCAAAATATCGTCAAAAAAACCAGAACCGACTTGCGGAGGAAGGGTTGGAATACCTCATTCATCAAAGCTTGAAATGTAGAAAGCGCGTTCGTTAGGACGAACGACATAACCAAAAATTCGAAGAGACCGTGGTGCGTCCGGAATGCAATTTTTTCAACGTCAGCATCCGCCATCCGGACTTGATGGTACCCGCAAAACAAGTCGAGCTTGGAGAAGAAGCATGCCCCGTGTAACTCGTCGAGGAGTTCCTCCACTACCAAAAAGGGGAACTTGTCTTTGACCGTAATGACGTTGAGAGCCCGATAGTCCACGCACATGCGCCATGAGTTGTCCTTCTTGTGCACCAACAGTACTGGGGAAGAGAAAGGAGAAACGTTGCGCCGAATGAGACCCTGCTGGAGGAGGAGGTCGCACTGCCGCTCGATCTCATCCTTCTGGAGGAAGGAGTATCGGTATGGTCGCACCACCACCGTGGCCGCCCCTGGAAGGAGGCAAATGCGATGATCTTGCTGATGTCGCGGAGGAAGGCCCAAGCGCAGGCTGAATAGCTCGGGGAATGACTGGTGGAGAGCAAGATCTGCCGGATGGTCAACCGACTGTCGGATAGTAGCGGCCAGCGGTTCGGTGTGAACTAAAAAGGAGGGAGACAGTCCTGGAGCCTGCCCTTGCCACTGTATCAAATGAGAGCTCCTGTTCCATGAGATGGTCAGACGATCAAAGTCCCACGTGAGGGGCCCCAAAGTGCGTCGCCAACGAACACCCAGCACGATGTCAAAGCCCCGAAGGTCCACGACAAAGAAATCAGTCTGTGAAGAATAACCGTCCATGGAGAAAACTACACGCTGACATATACTCCCGGGCATGGCATCTGTTGGCCGTTTGCCACCGCAACCTTGGCTTGACTACGCGGAACATACAGGAGGTGAAGCTGGAGGGCCCTCTCCTGGCGGATGAAACTGTGAGTACTGTAGGTATCCATGAGAGCTAGAAGGGGTGTGCCCGCCACGTCCACAAAAAGTTGAATTAATGGTGAATCCCTCCTGCGGCCCGGCTAAGGCATGGAGAGAAAGTTGTGGTGTGCCCGAATCGACGAACCCATCGTCTTCCTCCTCTGGTGGGTCGTCAACTTTCAACGAAAATAGGCGCTTGCACCGATGACTGGGTGTATACAGTTCATCACAATTGAAGCAGAGGCCCTTCTCGCGACGGGCCTCCATCTCCGGCCGGGACAAACAACGACGTTAAGTGGGCCGTGGGGGTTGGCCCCTATCCGACGACTTGGAAGTGGAGAAATTCGGTGGTGGTCGCGGGTTGAAAACTTCACGGCGGCCCGAGGGTGGCTGATCCAAGGAGAGTCGACACTTATAGGCGCGGGCAAGGCTCATAGCCGTCAAGAGGTCAGGTGGCTTCTAAAATTCCACGTCCCAATGGAGCTGTTCGGGTAACCCGACAGTGAAGAGTGGAACCTGTTGTGACGGTAACACGGTCGTGGCACGGGAGAGTAACAACTGAAATTGCTCTAGATAGGTCTCGATGGGGCCGATTTGTTTGAGAGCGATAAGGTCGTCGGGAGGGTTGCCCGACATTGCCGGTCCGAAGCGGAGAGAGCAGGCTGCGCAAAAATCCTCCCAAGAGGTGTTGGGTTGCTCCCGGAGAAGTTGAGTGACCCATAGTTGCGCCGGTCCAAGCAGGTGGAACGAGGCGATGCCGACACGTTCCTCGCCTGGAGTATGTTGGTTAGTGAAGAACTCACAGCGCGTAATCCATGGTAAGGTGATCTTCGTGGCCTTCATATATTAAAAAGTCCATACGGACAGAACGGTTGCCGGAGAAAACGTCGTCGTGAGGAGGAGCCGACTCTACCTGGCTCTCGGACGGGGAGGCTGCCTGGTGCGGTGGCGGTGGTGGAGCGCCCTGAAGGGAGTCCAAGCGCGCATTGAGGGCGTCCATCTTGTCATTTTGGGTGGCGAACATCGATTGGAACAACTCCATGAGTTGGGTGAGAGAGGGGACACCGTCAGCTATGGGAAAGGGTCGCACGGCTGGCGATAGAAGCAGCCCGACGGAGTCACGTGTGGGCAGAGGCGGTGCGGGCGGCAAAATCCCTTGAGGGCGGCTCGGTAGGTGCCCGGTAGGGTAGTGTCGGCGTTTGGCTTTGATACCAAGTTGTTATGATCCCCCCCCCCCCGATCTAGATCTCATGATAGGGCCGACTGAGGAGGAGTTCCCCGGTGGAGGGGCCGAATCCCTCAACGGTACTATGGTTGGAAGATACCGAAACCTGTGAGGGGGAAAAGGAGAGGAGAAGAGGAGAAGAAGAAGAGATCGCGAGAGAGGGAGGGAAATAGGGGGCGGGGGCAGGGGCGAGAGAGGGGCGGAGCACTGGCGTCAGCGGAATCCCGAGAGTCGGGATGTGGCTGCTGTTAGGGTTTGCGATCGGGAGGGTTAGAGAGAGACAGCGGGATTTAGAGAGGGGATTTTAGGGGAAATATTTGCTTGCCTTCATTTCCCTTAACCTAACTGGACCCATATAGGTCCCAACCCAAACCAAGAGTGAATTGTTTGCATAGCCGCACGCCCCCACCCCTCTCCTGGACTTACTACAAATGAGACCAAAATATAATAAAACTGCGAAATACGAAAGCATCAAACACAAGATAAATTCATGTGGTCCTGGCCGGTGGGCGTCGCTGATAAGTGCGGTCCCAATGTGAATCTGGTGCATTGAGCGCCGTAACACGGTGCTTCCGTGTCTATCTTCTCCGAAGAGGGGAAAGTACATCTCATTTACAAAGAGCTAATTTATTATATTACTTAAAAACGAACCTACCATTTAAGATGAAAATATAGAAATATCATAATCAATAAAATAATTTATAATACAAAAGTCAAATTATTAAAATTCATAATGTGAAACAATCAATACTATTAATAAATAATGTAAATATGTATAATGAACCCGTGATTCCGGAAACAGCCACTTCCACTTCCCCATGCCCTCCTGGACCCCTCATGTAAAGGCGGTCTGTTTTCGATGAAGCATTTCCGAGAGATAAAATGTTCCCAAAGGTTGACCTTCCAGCTGCAATATTTAGAGTATTCAATTAGAAATTATTGCTTTTCTTCAAATCGGGGAAAAAATCTATGATTAGGTTAACATCATTAATCTCGACTTCCGAAGAAGGATTACAAAAAAGTAACCACCTGAACTATTAATACAAGGATGGCATACATGTAATGAATCAGTGTAGAGGATCATGAAATCAGGTGAGCAAAACAAATACCCAAGAATCTTTCAAAGCAGCTATGGTGAATCAACTTATCATGCAAAACTAGAGCACATATTAAGAACCTAAACGCTCATAGATAAATATTCATGCAGACTACATGAAATCAATGGAACTTATGAATCCAGCTTTAAAATAATATGGCAACCAAGCTTTTGATGAAATTTGTTGCATATTTCAGTGTAGCCAAGAGCAACTTAGATTTGTTGGGACTTCATAGATTAATTAAAACTACACATTGGAATGAGCTTTGGAGCAGGCACAAATATTTCCCTTCACTTTCAATACAACTGAGACCCTGTTACGGGCAAACCCGTAGAACGTCGGTAGAGTTGTCGGAGAAGTGGCAGGAGATGGGGAAGACATGGGAGGATACTATGAAGACGGAACCCTAGACTGCCTAGATGGGGTGTACACAGGAGACAAAGCTACCACAATCTCATAACTAGAGACAGAGATCCACAAATAGGGAGGTATAGGGTCATCTCACCTCTTAGAAGGAGGTCTAGGTGCATCTCACCGTCGAATTTCAAGCAAGGAGATATAGCCATCTCCATCATCACAAGCATTGTACAAGAGCACACATTCATGCCTTTAAATAGGCTTACATAATAGTAATGACAACAAATAGCTCTTAACAACTAATACCCTCATAATGACTCATAACTCTTAATAAATAATACTCTCATAAAGACTCATTCCTATGAAGCACGGATACTTCCCCGAAGGCAGTGTACCCGTACCGGATACGTATCTGGTATTGGTACGTACCCGATACTCAACGGGTACACCTATGTTGACACACTTGGACTTAGCACATCATTCTGCATAGTGTGATAGAAGTCTGTTTTTCTAGAGTAAACAAAAGTTGGTTTTATGCTAGGAAGTGTTGGCGCATCCAATTAAGTTTAGTATTTGTACCTAGTATGTTTCTGATACTGGTACGTTTCTGTTACAATTACGTGTATTGAACATGTTGAAACGACACAAGTTATTAACAAAACGACCAATTTGTCTCTAGACTACCCGGAGATTGAAGATGTTGATCACCAAGGAAGAAGAAGAAAAAAGACTGATGAGTAGACTAACGTTTAATTTTATCTCTTTTGGTTAAATATATAAGATGTTAATTTTGTAATATTTACGAATGCTTAATATTTGAAAACTTCATGTTAGGTTGCATTGATTTGTGAACCTGTACTTCAAGTTATGATTTATGTTTGATGTTTTGAGAACTATTTATTGCACTTGTGATATATATATATATATATATATATTATATTTGTTATAATGTATCATGATGTACCCGTATCCTTGTTTTTAAAATTTTGTCGTACCGCCATACCGGGTACGTATCATATCCGGCACCCGTACCCATACCGGTGCTTCGAAAGACACGACATTAAATAAAGTACAACATGACATACATAATTTATAACATAATAGGGTGCCTAGCCTACGACCATAACAACTCCCCGACTTCTCTGGAGTGCACTTTAATTTCCCAATCATACATTGAGAATTTCAATCTTGCTTATTAGTCTACAAGTAGAAACTAGAGAGTTTTTCTCAGTGGCCTGCTAAGAAACCAAACTCAAAAATCCAAGCCCTTCTAAGGCTATGTTTGACTCAATTGCAGTGACTGGAGAAGCAGTTGATTTGCGAAGTGGTGGAAAAATCAGCTGATTTACAGAATGGTGAAAAAATCTTGAAACTGTTTGAAAGAATTTCTTTTGCAGTACAATTTGAACAGAGAAGAAGACCATACTATTTGGCAGAATAACCGTGTGGTGGCAGATTCATTGTCTCTTATATATTAATTGTCACTTATACATAAATTAATTATCTTATATATATTAATTATTTTGTAATTCATTTCTATTATTTTGTTTTATCCCTTACATAAATTCATTATATATATATAATAAAAGTTCCAGAATCCGTACATGGAAGCAGGGCATGGCGTTGAAAAAGAAGCCGGAGGAGATGGGATGACCGCCGGAGATGTGATGACCACCGGAGGAGATGCGTTGATAGTCAGAGGAGATGTGATGACCGCCGGAGGAGATGGGATGACATCCGAAGGAGGTGCAATGGCAGCAGGAGGAAGAAGATACGTTGAGATGCCATGACTGCAGGAGGAAGAAGATTCATTGAAGCAGGACCGCAGGGGATTTTGGAAAGGCAGCGGTGTGTCGTGACCTGATCCCAGCTATGGGAGAAGAGCGGTACACAACTAGTTTCAGCTGCCCGCGGTGGGAGAATCGGCGCTTCAAAAATTTATTTGGCGGGCCTTTTGCAAAAATGACAGCCGCTCCTCATAATCCGCCCCAAATGGAGCCTAAGATAAAAAAATTTAAAAGGTGTTAGAAAAGCCTTGGTAAGGGCTCATTTTCTCTATTTTCTCTCTCTTTGTATTTGTCCCACATCTTGGATTGGGATTTCTCTTCTTCCTCTCTTGCTAAATAAATGTATTCGTACTTGTAATTTATCATTCAAGAAGTATATACAAGGTTTGAGGCCTCTCTTTACATGGTATCAGAGGGACCGGTCTCCTCCTTGGGTGTTCGGTCTGTTCGCGGCTACTCGCGGTCTCATTTTTCCTAACCGTCCGTGCTCGGTTAGTCGGCTTGTCCGTTTGCAAACCGCCTGTTCTCCCGGCTGACCGCGCGGCTTTCCCTTCTCCTGCTTAGCCGCAGTATCGAGCGGCCAGTCTTTTTCTAGCCGCTGTCTCCTTACCTCTGCTTCTCTCGTGGCTTCCACGTCTCCTCCTCCTCCTACCTCTCTTTTATAAACCTTTCTCACACGTGGGGTCCACCCTCTCTTGCTTCTTTCTCTGACCACCCGGTCTCCCTTACTATCCGCGCGGCCTCTCTCCCTTGTTATTCGCGCGGCCTCTCTCCCTTTCTATCTGCGCGGCCTCTCTCCCTTGCTATCGGCGCGGCCTCTCTCCCTTGCTATCCGCGCGGCCTCCTCCCTTGCTATCCGCGCGGCCTCTCTCCCTTGCTATCCGCGCGTCCTTTCTTTTCCCGCTTGTCGCGACCTCACTAAAGTCGCCGCGGTCTATCCCCTCTAACCATACGTGGCGCTTCTTGCTCGTTGCGGTTTCTTCCTCTTTCATCTTTCTCGCTTCAGTCCGCATCTAGGTCGTGGCATCTCTCCTTGCCGCTGGTGGACTCACCTTGACCGTGCGGACTCCTCTCCTAACCTCTTCACCGCTAGTCGCTGCGACCTGTCTTGTCGCTAGCAGTCTCTCCTCTTCCCTTAGCCGCATCCTGGTCGCGACGTTCCTTGTCGCTGGTAGATTCACCTTGACCGTGCAGACTTCTCCTCTAACCGCTTCCCGCTAGTCGCTGCGACCTGTCTTGTCGCTAGCGGCCTCTCCTCTTCCCTTAGTCGCATCCTGGTCGTGAATTTCCTTGTCGTTGGTGTGCCCGTCATGACCGTGCGACTTCTTCCTCTGCCGACTTCTCTCTCTTCGGCCTCTTCTCCTTCTAGCCGCCCGACCTTCTCTACCAAGCCGCCCGGCCTTCTTTGCCAAGCCACCCGGTCCAAACCTTGCTGGCCGCCCGACCTCTCCTGCTAGCCGCCCGGTTTCTCTTGCTAGAAGCCCGACCTCTTTTGTTAGCCGCATGGCTTCCGATGCATCCACTGCTACTTCTGCTCCGCCAGCTCGTGCGGCTGCTACGGCTTCTGAACTCCGTGATGAGCTACAGATTACTACCATCTCTCTGACTGGGAAACGAAATTTCGTCGAATGGGTTCACTCTGTTCGTCGTGTTCTGCAGACGAAGGGTCTTCTTCACCACTTGACCTGAGCTACCCCCGATGCTCCCTCCGATGACTGGCTTCGCGATGATGGTCGGGTCCAGTCTTGGCTCCTCAACTCTATGGACACCGAGCCCTACAGGATGACCATGTATCATGACACGGCCAAGGCCATGTGGGAGGAGCTCCACTCTTTTTACTCTGGGCACAACAGTTTTCAGCACTTATATGATATTCTCTCCGACCTTCAGAACCTTGCTCCTGGTGCTCCCGGCGATATGATCTCTTTCGTTTCCCAGACAAAGACCCTGGTCGAGGCTTGGATTCAACATCAGCCTCCCACTACTGATCTAGCTACTCAACGGGCCCAAAAAGAGGCTATCCTCAAGCTCAAGAAGTATATACAAGGTTTGAGGCCTCTCTTTACAAAAAGGAAAAGAATTGATGCAATATTTGTTAGTGATACGCATCAAAGTGACTCATGTAAGACATTGAGTATTGGCAACCACTACTTGATTTCGATCAGTTCACCCCAGTCCTTGGAAAAGTCGTACAAGGTGCAATCCATAATGATAGAAAACATTAGTGATAGCATTAGGGTTCAAAAAGAATTAATCATCGAGAAATCATCCCAGAAGTACGCTACATCTTCCAGTTAAGTTTAGTGCTTAGCGTAAAAACATAAGTACCCTACATCTTCCAGTTATTAGCTTCCAACTTTCATTAACTAAGGCCTTCTTTTCTCTTTCACAAACCTAATTGCGAAAGCTATTGCACACCTTGAACTTTAATTCTATTACTAAACAAGCCACATTATCTCATTCTCAAAAGAGCTGTGAAGTCATAAGCTCGGTAAAATTACACCTTATCGTTGTGTGAATTATATTGCAATCTAGACTCATGACCCAAGGGGTTCTTAAATAGAGACTACATGATGTGACACAAATTACAAAAATACAAAACACAATGATTAGTTCCATATACTCGGATCGACCACAACATGCTCGAAATATAAAATAAACGATAATACATTCAAGTGAAAAAAGTACATGACATGACATGTAATTAAATGTATAGATAATGGATCGTGCGGATCAATCCCACTCCTCATTGACTTTGAGCTTGTCCTCAAGCTCAAAAAAGGGTATACAAACTTGCAAGGTGGTTTATCTGACTCCTATATTTTGCGCCATAACAACTCCTTGTAGTGGTTACAGAGCTAGGATGTCCTCGGGAGGGGAGTCACTATCTCGTGTTCACCGATGATAAGAACTATGGTGATATTGACCTGTGGGGTTGCTTACGGAAAGGCGAAATCAATGAATAATGATGAGTGTGAGGCTGGGTGGCCGAGAAATGATGATTGCAATGATTTCAGCAGAAGTGTCTGCGGAGGAGAGAGACCGCTTGCAATAATGGATGGAGAATGATCGGGAATACAGGTGTCTCATAGCTTAAAGATGACTGAATTTGTGGTTGGGGAGGAGAGCGTTGGATGGAGACCACCAAAATTAAATGCCTGGAGCCAGGGAAAGTGTTAATGGTAGTGGTGGATGGTCGAGGGCGACTGAGGAACCTGCGAAATGTGAATTGCAGTCTATGTTATTAAAGGCGCAAGTCGCAACGAGGCGCAAAGGGGCCCTGGAGCCTAGTCGCAGGCGCGCGCCCGAGGCACGTGAGACGCAAAAATGAGAAAAAAAAATCAAGCGCCCAATTCATGGAAAATCGGCGATTTGGACGCCCAATTTGCTAAAAAAAATTCCAGCGAATTGGGCGCCCAATTCGCTGAAAATCAGCAAATTGTGGGGGCCTTGGTTTGCTGAAAATCAGCGAACTGGGAGCCCATTTTGCAGGATTTTCAGCGAATTGGGCGCCCAATTCGCAGGATCGCGGCGAATTGGGCGCCAATTCGTAGGATCGCGGCGAATTGGCGCCGATCGCGGCGATTCGCCACGTAGGATCGCGGCGAATTGGGCGCCATTCGCAGGATCGCGACGAATTGGGCGTCCGGTTCGCAGGATCGCGACGAATTGGGCGCCCGGTTCGCGGGATGTCATCGAATTGGGCGCCCAGTTCGCGGGATGTCACCGAATTGGGCGCCCAGTTCGCGGGATGTCAGCGAATTGGGCGCCCAGTTCGCGGGATGTCAGCGAATTGGGCGCCCAGTTCGCGGGATGTCAGCGAATTGGGCGCCCAGTTCGCGGGATGTCAGCGAATTGGGCGCCCAGTTCGCGGGATGTCAGCGAATTGGGCGCCCAGTTCGCGGGATGTCAGCGAATTGGGCGCCCAGTTCGCGGGATGTCAGCGAATTGGGCGCCCAGTTCGCGGGATGCGAATTGGGCAGCGAATTGGGCGCCCAGTTCGCGGGATTTCAGCGAATTGGGCGCCCAGTTCGCGGGATTTCAGCGAATTGGGCGCCCAGTTCGCGGGATGTTGGGCGCATCGAATTGGGCGCCCAGTTCGCGGGAGCGAATTGGGCGCCCAGTTCGCGGGATGTCAGCGAATTGGGCGCCCAGTTCGCGGGATGTCAGCGAATTGGGCGCCCAGTTCGCGGGATGTCAGCGAATTGGGCGCCCAGTTCGCGGGATGTCAGCGAATTGGGCGCCCAGTTCGCGGGATGTCAGCGAATTGGGCGCCCATGTCAGCGAATTGGGCGCCCAGTTCGCGGGATTTCAGCGAATTGGGCGCCCAGTTCGCGGGATTTCAGCGAATTGGGCGCCCAGTTCGCGGGATTTCAGCGAATTGGGCTCCCAGTTCGCGGGATTTCAGCGAATTGGGCTCCCAGTTCGCGGGATTTCAGCGAATTGGGCTCCCAGTTCGCGGGATTTCAGCGAATTGGGCTCCCAGTTCGCGGGATTTCAGCGAATTGGGCTCCCAGTTCGCGGGATTTCAGCGAATTGGGCTCCCAGTTCGCGAGATTTCAGCGAATTGGGCTCCTAGTTCGCGGGATTTCAGCGAATTGGGCGCCCAGTTCCCTGGATTTCAGAGCGCCCAGTTTGTTGGATTTCAGCGAATTGGGCGCTCAGTTCGTTGGATTACATTGCTCTGTTGGTCTGCTTGAATTACATTGCTCTGTTGGTCGAGCTCGGCTAGGAGACATGTTGATTTGGAAGGGCCCTCCACAGATGAGCTAGAAGAAATAGATAGCGTCGTGCATTGCTTTGCATAGAGGAAGTAGGTCGTGAGAGTCATCAGTCTGGTGTATGCCTGAATAAGGTTACAACTGTAGCTGTGGAAAAGGAAGTGACATCAACAACAGTTGGTGGAAGTTTTGGCTCTAATACCAAGTTGTTATAGGCTAACCTATAGCGCATCAAAATCTCGTTGGAGGTGGTGGTGTGTTTGCGGAGAGATGAGTTGTGCTCAACCTATGGAAAATGTGAGGAGGGAGCTGAGCAAAAACTATGGGAGAAGGACGATAAAGGCGGAAGAAGAGAGCCTTTCTCAACCCTAACCCTTAGATTGTAAAGGAGAGGAGGGAAACAAGGAAACATTTAATGATTAATTTATTTCTTCATTCTACTCATGACTCAAGGGTTCTTTAAATAGAGACTACATGGGGCGACGCAAATTATGAAGATACAAGACACAATGATTATGTTCCTATACTCGGATCAGCTACAACATGCCGAACTATAAAATAAATGTAGACATTTAATTGAGAAAGTACAGGACACGACATGTAATTAAATGTATGGATAATAGATCATGTGGACCCATAACACATTCTAAAATAAATTTGCACAGATATTGGATTGAAAACTACATCGAAAAAAAGAAATTCTACAACATTATTTACTTCACAGATTTCATTTAAATTTAGAATGATGCAGATAACGCAGCATACCTTCATAAGCTTCTCGAACCATCTGATAACTCACAAATCCAGAAAAAAGAGTAAGCTGCCATGAATAACAACATATCAGTGGAATTTCTTAAGTGTAGGAACCAACAGATATCCAAGGAAATATAAACTCGCATCCTCAAAAACAATAAATTATAGGTTGAGCAGACACTTAGAAATATAGAAATTATCATACTTGGAAGTAGCAACTATAAGAACACAATAACAAGCAGTAATTTACTCTACAATTACGCTACAAGAAAATAACAGGGGGAAGAAAACACTTTTAGAAATCAATTTAATTTTGAGCCGACTTGACTTTACTCACCAAAATTACTCAATCCCAAGGAAGCTCAAAATCATATTGGACCACATTAAGAAAAAAAACCTTCCAAATGGGTCCCTGAGGTTGATTTTTTCTCTTCACTTGGGTCCTTGGAGTAAATTTCCTCTTTTCAAATAGACCTACAGTTTAATTTCCATTAAAATGGTATTTAGTGTGGTCACATGATCAAGGAGATTATATATATTCGGGATCTGGGCCTTTTATCCAAAAAATGACTTTGAAATTAAAAAACAACAATCATCACACATTTTTCATTAAATCCAAATCGTTACATGTGTACTCTGATTCATCAAAAATGGAATGCCGCAAAGATTACCAAAAGAGCATCAAGTAGCTTATCATGAATCCATTACAAACTTAATTAACATTAGTTTCAAAATCTATATAGCACAAATTCCTCAAAAAATTTGCACAAACTTAGAATCAGAGCAAAACGGCATGGAATAGATTACACATTCACAAATATTATATATATAGACCTATAGACACACAAACACAGGTGTATATATATACCTGTGTTTGTGTCTATGTTACGCCCCCGACCGCGGCCCGCTTCTCGGGGCGTTGTTATGCTCGCAGGCGCAAGGATATAACAGGCAACGAAGGGGGGGTCATTCAAAGCCATACGCTCCTATCTCATTCAGGGGTGAACATATTAGTAAATTGACCTTTGGGTTCTGTCGCTTGAAGAATGAAAAGCAAAAAAAGGCTCGGTCGTAGTCGTTGGAACGAACTCGGTAACAATGACCAGTCATTAGTGAAGCTGGCTTGGCTTACGCTTCCTTCCCTTCCCTTCACCCGGATAATGACCATTTAAGCACCTCGTCCAACTACTACTTTCCCTGTGTTCTATCACTCCCCCCTATCACAACAAGGCAGGCCTGCCCAAGGAAGAAATCACAACCAGGGCTATATTCACCTCTATGTTAGGTAGCCTCCTCACTAAACACAAGTAAGAGCTAGCTTGCATTGAGAATGAGTGCTTGCAGACTCCTTCGAGGGAGAAGATGGTACCCATGAGTGCTTGCTGAACCTGTGTTCGTCCTCATCTGGCATAGCAGTGATCTTAAGACTTTCCCATTTGAATTCTAAGGGGCAACTTTACCCCTATTCCAGGGGTTCCAGTTTGAACCTACCTGGGAGGCTCTCCCAACTGCTTCACTTACACGTCTGGTTCTTACCCAGAGACTAGGTATCGCTAAGGAAAACAGATGAAATCATGTTTTGTGTCTGAGCTAGCATCGTGGCAGAACTTTGGCTGCCTGTGTGTGAGGCTGCGTTAACCGACGTTACAACGTGCTTTTTTTCTTTCTTCTTTCAAACAAAACTTCAAGATTGAAGCATGGGCGGTGGTCGAATGAATAGAATGTCCGAGTAAGGATAACTAGCCAAGCTTCTGAACAAGCGAAGGAACGCCTAACCATCTGTGGGATCGGCTCCAACCAGTAGCCCCTAGCCCTCTTTAACGCCACTCTTTCCGAGCTATCCGAGAAGGTTAGCGAGGTCCCTGCTATGGTGAAGTGAAAGATCTTTCACTGGCAAATTGCATTACCTTATCAAGGAATCCACAACGATCTTCCTCTTGGTCGGTGGAAGAAGCCAAGCCGGGAAGGAGTCACATTCAAAAAGAAAGATTCTATGTTCCATGCATTGTCTTGCGCGACCCGTGGATCAGATACATACTGCTGTGGTAGTTCAATGCCATTTCTCTTGAAGGGGCTGAACCATCCGGTTCAGCCCCCACTCAGTAGAACCGGCCGGCCAAGAGCTGAACCAACTGGTTCAGCCCTATGTGGAGGGGCCGGCCGGCTCCCTCCTTGGCCCGGGTATTTATACCCGGGGATGTCATCTATTGGAGGCAGGCAAGATAACCCTAAGGTATTCCTCCTTCTCTCAAACCCTAGCCTCCTTCCTACTTTTCCCTCTAGTTTCTCCCTCTCTAGTAGTTTTTATCATTTGGTATCAGAGGCGGTCATTCTCCGACGATGGTCACCACTCGCACGCAAGAGGAGGTCACCCGTTTGGAGACCTTGGAGGAAAACTATGGTGGATTGATGGATTCGGTAGCCGCGATCGAGCAAGAGATGCGCACATCTACGCAGCGGTTGAAGGAGCGCATAGACGTGCGTATGGAGGAGCTTAAGGCGCTGCTAAAAGGAAAAAGCACGAGCGAGGAAGAACCGATTGGCGGAAGACCCGATCGGTCCATCGAGGGCTCGGGAACGCCCGATCGGGGGCGTTTGGGCACGGGAGCGTCGGGCCTGGGCGGGAACGGCAGCATCGGCCTCTCCTGGCCGTGGGGAACCTTCGGCGAAGGCGGGGGAGTGGCGGCGTGGTCGGCGGCTGCAGCGGGGGGCGTCGGCCCCAGTTTTTCCGGGCCGGCGAGCACGGGAGCACAGAGACTGAGCGGGAACACCGACGTAGGGTTCTTCCGACCCTGGGGAGTCACAGGCGAAGGAGGGGGAGCGGCAGCATGGCCGGCGGCAGCATGGCCGGCGGCAGCAGCAGGAGGCGGCGGGCCCAATTTTGCTGGGCCGGCTGAGTGCGGGCCGGCCAGGCATCCAGGCGGCGGCTCGGGCATGGTGGGACCAGCGGATTGCAGGCGGCAGCCGTGGCTACAGGCTGATGGAGGGTCGGGGACTGTTGTGCGGGCTCCAGGAGGTGCAGCGGGGCTTCTCCCTCACCCGCGAGGCGGCGTTTTCCCGACGGATTTGGAGGCCACGTTCCGTGGGCCGGGCAGCACGTTCCTCATCAAGGTCAGCCACCTCATGGCTACCCGGGTGGACATGACGGACATGTGGGATGACAGACTGGGCAAGGACAGGGCTGGCAAGGGCAGGCCGGGCCGCGTGCGTACATGCCACCGAAGTTGACATGCATGAACTTTCCCAAGTTCAAAGGGGGGATGCGTTGGAGTGGGTTCACAAGACGGAGTTGTTCTTCAGCACCAGGAGGTCCCGGAGGGGCAATGGGTGCCACTAGTGTCGTTCCATCTGGAGGACGACGCGTTCCAGTGGACTCAATGGTTCCTGAGAGGTAGAGACTACGTACCCTGGAATGATTTTGTGGAGGGGTTCACGACCCGATTCGGGTCACTGGAATATGAGGACTTTGAGGCGCTGCTGCAGAAGTTAAGACAAAAGGGGACAGTGACTGAGTACCGGACAGAGTTCGAGAAGTTGGCCAACCGGGTACGCTGGGAAGAGCAGACACTGCTGAGTTATTTTGTGTCAGGCTTGAAGGAGCAACTGCGGGATGAGGTTCATGCTTATATGCCAAGGAGCTTGAATCACGCTATCACACTAGCACGCATTCAGGAGGAGCGACTCAATCGGCAGCGATCACGCACGGGGAAGCCTCGTGCCACACCCGCCATAGCCAGGAGAGAGCAAGCTGTTGCTAAGCCTACAGTGACTCGTTTGTCGTGGGGCGAGCTCCAGGCCCGCAAGGAGATGGGCCTCTGCTTCAACTGTGACAAGAAGTTTGTGCCCGGGCACAAGTACCAGAAGCTACAGGTTTTCATGCTGCATGAAGAAGTGGCCGACGAGTCTTCGACCGAGGTTGCAGTCGAGGAGGTGCTCTTGGAGGAGGATGTGGATGTGATGGAGTTTGGGGTCTCCATCCAGGCCATGGAAGGGTGCAATCCGCCCCTTACGATGCGGGTTGTCGGACGGGTTAGGCAGGAGAAAGTGACGATATTAGTGGACAGCGGGAGCACCCATAATTTCATTCACCCAGCCGTTGCTCAGCGGGTTGGACACGACATTGATAGGAGAGCTGCATTCCAGGTTATGGTGGCTGACGGTAGCAAGCTGCAATGCGAAGGGGTCATGAAGGGAGTGGAGTTGCGGATTCAGGGATACATTGGGAGCACGGATGTATACCTTCTACCTATACGGGGATCAGACATGGTACTCGGGGTTCAGTGGCTGCAGCAGCTGAAGCGGGTCACTTTTGATTGGGAGCTCATGACGATGGAGTTCCTGCAGCGTGGGCGACAGTTCTGTTTGAAGGGTCTCACAGCTTCGCCAGTAAAGGAAGTTGCTCTTAGGAGCATGCAGCAGCTCGGAGAGTAAGGGAGCCTGATGGCAGTCCGTTTGGGGGTGCAGTTTGATGAGGTCGGGTCGTCCGAGGTACCGATACAGTTGCAGTCCTTAGTCGAGCAGTATTCAGACGTCTTTCAGGAGCCACGTACACTACCGTCATCACGGTTTCGGGATCACCAGATTATACTCAAGACCGGAGCGGAGCCTACCAATATCCGGCCCAACCGGTATCCACACATGCAGAAGGCAGAGAACGAGCGCAACGTTCGGGAGATGCTCGACGTCGGGATCATCCAACCCAGCACGAGCTCCTTTTCGGCCCCGATTATTCTCGTCAAAAAAAAAGATGGCTCGTGGCGATTCTGTGTTGACTATCGGGCTTTGAATGACATCACTCTGAAAGACAAGTTTCTCATTCCATTGGTTGAAGAGCTCTTGGATGAGCTACACGGGGCGACTCTATTCACAAAGCTTGACCTGCGGTCGGGTTACTACCAGATCCTTATACGGGAAGAGGACGTCCATAAGACGGCTTTCAGAACCCACGACGGCCACTACGAGTTTCTGGTGATGGTCAACGGGCTGACTGGCGGGCCATCCACCTTCCAAGCCAATATGAATGAAATCTTTCGCCCACTACTTCGCCTTTTTGTGTTGATTTTCATTGATGACATCTTGATATACAGTGCTAATTGGGAAGATCACTTGTGCCATGTTGAACAGGTCTTCTCTATTCTACACAAGCATCAGCTCTATGCTAAGCGCTCCAAGTGTTCTTTTGGGCAAGAGGAGGTCGAGTACTTGGGTCACTTGGAATCGACTGGAGGGTTCAAAGCCGACCCTCGAAAGATTGAGAGCATGGTTTCTTGGCCGCGGCCCCAGACTGTTCGGGCTCTGCGATGATTCTTGGGCCTCACCGGCTACAACCGACGGTTTGTGCGGGATTATGGGAAGATTGCTCGACCGCTGACTCAGCTGCTGCAGAAGGATTCCTTCTTGTGGCAGGATGATGCTGAGGCGGCTTTTCAGGCGCTCAAACAGGCAGTGACGACCACCCCAGTGTTAGCCCTTCCGGATTTCACCAAGGAGTTCATAGTGGAGACGGACGCCTCAGAGGTGGGGCTAGGTGTCGTATTGATGCAGGAGGGCCGCACACTGGCTTTTTATAGTAAGGCGTTGGTGTCTAAGACGTTGGGACTGTCCACGTATGAAAAAGAGTTATTGGCGGTGGTTCAGGCAGTGGCCCTTTGGCGGCCATATCTTTTGGGGCGGCACTTCAAGATTCGTACGGATCACCATAGTTTGAAGCATTTCTTGGACCAGCGAGTCTCCTCTCCTCTTCAGCAAAAGTGGGTCACCAAACTTTTGGGTTACGATTATGAGATCGTTTACCGCCAAGGCAAGGAGAATGTGGTGGCAGACGCCTTGTCCCGCCTACCTGATGGTGCACTCACCCAGATTTCGGGTCTGGTCCTCGACTCGTTCGATGACATACATGAGGTCTTGCGGAATCCCTCTCTACGCGCCCGCGTGGAGGCCCTCCAGCATGGAGAGACCGTGACGCCAGGTTATCATCTACAGAGTGGGCGACTGCATTACCACGACAGAGTAGTCATACCTCCAGGCTCAGCATGGAAGACAGTTATGCTCCACGAGTTTCATTCCTCTCTAGTGGGGGGTCATGTAGGCGTGCTCCGTACCCTCCAACAGGCGAGAGCAAATGTTTTTTGGTCCGAGGATGCGCCGGGATGTGCAGCAGTTTGTCCGACAGTGTGAGACATGTAAGCGTCAAAAGTACGAGACCACCACACCTGCCGGGTTGCTTCATCCACTTGCGATTCCGCAACACATCTGGGATACTGTGTCGATGGATTTTATTGATGGATTGCCCAATTCTCAGGGCAAGTCGGTCATTCTGGTAGTGGTCGACAAGCTCTCCAAGTATGGTCACTTCTTCGCTCTCAGTCACCCTTATACGGCGGAGTCGGTCGCCGAACTCTTTACTTGGGAAGTCGTCCGCTTGCATGGCCTCCCACGCACCATCATTTCTGATAGTGATCCCACTTTTGTGAGCCACTTCTGGCGAGAGTTTTTCAGGCTTCAAGGGACTTGCTTGAGCTTCAGCACCGCAAATCACCCCCAGACTGACGGCCAAACGGAGGTTCTTAATCGCAGCGTGGAGACCTACCTTCGGTGTTTCATCATGGACGAGCCTCGGACTTGGACCAGTTGGCTACACTAGGCCGAGTATTGTTACAACACTGCTTACCACTCCGCCAGCAAGAATTACTCCATTTGAGGTGGTCTACGACCGTCCACCACCTTCTCAAAGCAGTTATGAGCCGGACAGCACAGCGTTACCGGCGGTTGATCAGGCCCTCCGTGACCGCGACCGCACCTTAGTGACATTGCGGACGAATCTTCGCCTTGCCCAGAATCGCATGAAGGCCCAGACGGAAAAGCATCGCAAGGAGAGGGAGTTTGCCGTGGGCGATGAAGTATTCCTTAAGCTCCAACCTTACCGACAGCTCTCAGTGGCTCGCCGCACAAATCAGAAGCTCGCTCCTCGATATTATGGCCCCTTTCGTGTTCACAAAAGGGTGGGGTCAGTCGCTTACACGTTAGAGCTTCCTGCGGACTCACGCATCCATCCGACATTTCATGTCTCTTTACTTAAGAAGAAGATTGGTGACAGTGCCCAACCGAGTCCCTTCTTGCCGGAAGCTACGGCCGATGCCGGAGAATGTTTTCTTACTCAGGTGGAAGCAGCGGGGCGCCGAGTTTCGGGCCGAACTCTTGGTAAAGTGGAAGCGCTTATCGGAAGCACATAACTCCTGGGTTGATCTGTTGGACTTCAAGGAGTTGTACTCAAATTTTCATCTTGAGGACAAGCTGGGTCTTGATGGGGAGGGGAATGTTACGCCCCCGACCGAGGCCCGCTTCTCGGGGCGTTGTTATGCTCGCGGGCGCAAGGAGACAACAGGCAACAAACGGGCTGAACTATCTGGTTCATCCCCCACTCAGTAGAACTGGTCGGCCAAGGGTTGAACCAACTGGTTCAGCCCCTATGTGGAGGGGCCGGCGGCTCCCTCCTTGCCCCGGGTATTTATACCCGGGATGTCATCTATAGGTGTGTGTGTGTGTAGTATACACACACCTATAGACACACAAACACAGGTATGTATATAATATGCATATATCTCTATCATATATATCAATATACATATCTTCAAACACACCAAATACTTCACCTCAACCGTTTGATCAAAAAACATATTAAATCTCATCCTTTAGATGGAGAGAGAGAAAGAAAGATTAAAGAGAGAGGGAGAGAGAGGGAAAAAGAATATTAATAGGCCTCTTAAAGCTATATGAGAGAGAGGGAGAGAGAGATTAAATTTTTTACGGCAAAACGTACATTTTTTTAAAAAATAAAAATTGTAATCTTGATTTATATTTTTTTGCGGTCGTTTTGAGTACTCATATGTATATGTTGCGGGTGTAGCCTGTTTTGATGGGGGCGCAGCCCGCAGCGAGACATCGAGCACGGGCGAAGCCCGTACGAAGGCGGGCGTAGCCCGTATGGATGCGGCCGAAGGCTGCCCGAGAGCATCGAGCACGGGCGTAGCCCGTGTGAAGATGCTCGTACACACACACACACACACACACACACACACACATATACGTATATATCGAGAGATAATTTTGTGCCAAATTGAAACGAGATATAAGGGAGTCGTTGGAGACTTGAAATTACTCAAAATGAACTTCCAACCAAGTTACCTGGCCAAATACTAATTTATTCAAAAAATTTGATTCAACTAAACTCATACAAGTATAGTTCAAAACAACCTCCAGCCCATTCAAATATTAAACCTATCTAGATTGCACATCCTAGCATGACAAAGTGACGCAAGGTAGGTTGTGGGGTTGCGTCAACACTAAAGCAAGCTCTGTGGATGGTGGGTTGACTTGAACGGCCTTAAAACTATATGATTCATGCATGATTCGATTTGATCTGGAATTAAATATAGCAAATAAAATTATATTAGACAATCAAACACAATGCTCGCAAGAATTTTCAAATACAACAACAAAGTCACATTCTTCTTCGCATGAAGGGTTTCAAGCATAACTTTCGTTATTGAATTGTAAAGAAAAATAATAAATTGAAACAAGAGCACAAACAAGACACGATTCCCAACTACATATGCAATGCCCATCCAATATTCAATATAGAATAAAGAAACACACTAACAATTTATACTCACAAGCATAAGGCCCTGCAGTGGAGGAAAAGGAATGTCGGTTTCTGTAGATGGAACAGGCTTCGGCTGCAGGAATGGGACAGGGGCGGGCTTAGCGGGCTGTGGAGGGAGTGTCAGCTACAAGGAGAGGTGGGACTTGCAGCAAGAAGTTGATGTCGTAGGGGAAAGACAAAAAAGAAGTATGCAATTCTGGGAGGGATATGATCGGGCATCGACGGTTGACAGTCCAGCGATCGGGCAAGGAGAACGTGAAGACGTGATTGATAGAGGGAATCGATCGACATATTACCTCCGATAAAGTGTGAGGAAGGCGGACGAAGGTGAGCCTACCGAAGGGGATGTGAGTAGTAGTGTGATCAAGGGGCGAGATCTCTGGCTGTTGGATCGTAAAGGAGGAGGGTGGTTCATTGGATCAGATCGTGGGAAAGAGGAAGGGGCAGTCGTGGTTTTCAGGGTTACGGGAAAGGGGTGATTTTTTTACGATGGAGGGGCTACGGGAGAGGGAAAAATGCGAAAACTGAAAAGGGAACCAGGATGTCACAGCCTGGGATCTCGCGGCATCGCACCACGATTTGAATGGAGGCTCTGGAATATCTCACAAGGCTAACAATGCCACAAACTGACAACCCTCCCCATATTTATAGCGAAAGGGAGCTAGGGCACCTGGAGTGAACGGTTATGATTGGTCGCTATTTCTGATGCCCAAATAACAATAAATTATGTAAAAGATAAAAAAAATACATTAAAATGTAGAAACGGCGATCTGGACGCACTCGTGGTCTCGGATCGGCAATTCGATCAACGTCTCTTGCGCGAGTACACAAATGCGGGCCTCGCCGAGTGGTGGCAGAAAGTCCAGTGTCGATCCTGCAGCAAATCCCTATCACAAAGACAAAAGCATAGCTCGCAACAACCTCCGACACACGGCAATACACAACATACAAAAATCAAACTCAAATTTCGTGCAACATTGCATCCGCCAGAAATATTATATTATTCGTTCTTCTCTTCCCCAGTGTGCGCACAAATAAAACCCAAGCCCTACGCCATTGACGCGGGACGGGTGAACAAAACTGTATATGTTGACTCTATTAAGGCTTGAATGAAATGGACATGAATACGACTACTAAACTTGACATAGAGTCTCAATTGAAGGAACAAATATTGTAATACACAAGCAATAGTGCTTGAAAACAAATTCTTGAACGAACAAAACTTGTAAATCACGAGATAATATTGGCACTGACACAGTTTACAAATGAATATTTTCAAAAATAGTGAATTCACACAAAATTCAACACAAAAGAAATAACAACAAAGTAAAAAACTCACAATAATCACGGGGCAGAAGGCTCGGTGGATGTCCGAGGAGTTATCGGCGGTCGCTGGCCGGGGTTGAAGCATTGACTGGATTAGGGCCTACGGGGGAGCTCAGCTTGCTGAAACTGGGCTGCAGTAGACCTGGGTGGGTAAAGACAGCTTCTGGGAGGAATCGGGGAGGCTGTTTGGAGGTGATCTGAGGCTGGTTGGAGGTGGTGGTGGCAGGAGGAGGCTTCCTCCAGTGTGCAAAATCCAGAATGTGTGCTGTACAATGACTGAGAGCAAGGAAAGTGTGGAATTATGGGTGCAGGCTGGCTGTTTGAAGTTCTAGCAGGGAGCTGGGAGGATAATAACTAAAGTCAGGGCTGGGAAATGACAGGGGGCGGCTTGATGTGCAGTTCTAGGAGCTGGTTGAAGTTCAGGAGTCCGGGGAGGGCCGAGAAGCAGAGGAACCAGCCACAGGAATCAGTTCCAGGCTCTGGAAGAAGGGCTGCTCCTCCCTGGACAATTTCCAGCAGAGATTTAATGGGGCTGGGGTGTGCTGGAGGTTGGGGAAAGTTAGGGAAAATGGGGGTCTGCTGGTCGGGAGTAATGGGGAGCTCGGTTGGGGATGAGGGAGGTGGTTCCGCGTGAGAGAGTTGAGGAATTAGCGGGGAAGCGGGGAAGTGGGGAAATGGGAGAAGGGGAGTGAATGTAGTAGTGAACCTATTTTCTAGGAAGTGATTGTAGTGGAGTAGGGGAGTAGTAGCATGGTTATCAGGATCGTGATCCGGATCGTAGGGTCTTACGATCCTACGATCCAGATTTTGTAAATCGATCCGGATCTTACCTAGGATCTAAATCGGCACATCTACGACTGGGATCGCAATCCGGATATTAGGATCTTTAGGATCGCGATCCTGACCCGATTTATCGGTCTGGCCAAAGGTAACTATAAATATGTCCAACCCTATTCGGATCTCTTTCAACCGGTCCAACGCCCATAACCCATTATTTAACCTTATCCCAATCCCGCCTTATGCTCCATCACAAAATCATATCATGCTGCTTTACCGTATCCCAAGTATCGATTGCTGACTGCAAACTGAGGCCAAGAGCGGCTTCTTCGGTCGTTTCCAGTCCATATTTGTTTCTATTGTTAGTAAACATTTAGTGTCTTACTTAAAACTGAAATTGAACTTAATATGATATTATCTTTTTTATTTAATTATTCAAAAAAAAATTAATATAGTTATTTACTTATTTACATACTACTCAATTTATTGATTTTTTTGTTAATTGAGCATGAAATTTAATGATACAACATTCAATTTTATTTTTTAGTCTTAATTTATGAATGTTGTAGGATCTTGCGATCCTCGATCCGATCCTACGATCCGATCTGATCCAACCTCAAAACGATCTCACCTAGATCTCGATCCTGACAACCTTGAGTAGTAGAGTAGTGAGGAGTTGGCTATGGAGTAGGGGTGGTGGTGGACGGTCAAGGGTGGCCGGAGAAGATCGCCGAAGGTGGTGGTCAGAGGTGGTTTCCAGCGATCGTCGAAAAATTGAACAACAACAACACTCGAAAGATTGAAAATGAATGAAAATTAAGTGGTGGTGGCTTAATGGATTTAGTTTCCAGAGATCGTCGGAAAACTGAAAATGGATGAAAATTAAGTGAAGGTTATGGTAGAGTTTTGTGGAGTGAAAGTGAAGGTGGCCAGTGGTGGAGATTGGGAGAGGGAGGTCGGCCCTTTGGTGGTGGTGGTGGGATAGGAGGGAGGTAGGATCTAAGGTGGTGGAGGGAGAGGAGGGCGTCCAACCAAGGAGGTAGGGGCTAGGAGAGTGGCCAGCTAGGTGGAGAGGGGAGGGGAAGAGGTAACTTCTTCGCACTTGGAGTCCAGCTTCGACACCGATGATCAAAATGAGTCTTCTTGTACTTCACTTTCAAAACCCTCTAAATGATACATCCTTCTATCCCTGTTAAATACTAAGGGTACACCATAAACGGTCATGATTCTCCAATCAACCCTCAAATATATTGAAATACAAAAAAATAAAAAAAATAAAATTCATGGATCGTCGATCCGCACAAAATGGATGGCTCTAATCGTTGCGTAGGCCTATGTGTGACGCGTGGTAGGCCATGTGATGTGGGCGTGCCGACGCTAATGTAACCTTAAGTGAGCTGCGGAAAGGACGAGAATAAATACAGCCTAAATGATGCATGTATTTTTTTAATTTAATCCGAAAATAAAATCTTAGCAGTTATATTTATATAAGTTCGGCAAATTAATCACAATATGAAACTTGGATTTCAAGTGAGCAAACAATGTTATGCTCAATTACGCATGAGTAGCTTTCAACTACAAACCTCCACCAATGAATTTAATAGGATAATTTCCACCAATGAATTTAAGAGGATACAAGAAAAATGATAAAAATAACACAAACAAATCAAATTCCCAAACAAACATGTGATGTTTTCCAATATTCAATAAGAAGTAAATAAAACATAATACAAAAACACTCACAAACAAAGGGATTCGGCGGCGGTGGCGGAATGCGGCAACGATGAATATGTGCGAGTTGGGAAGTGACGTCACTTGTAACAACCCATTTAATCAAAAATAAAATAAAATAGCACAAGGGCGGTTTTGTAATTATAAGATTAGGTTTCCCTTACACCTAAACTGAGCCCTCTCCCCTGATAAAATAAAATCCCACTTCGTCCTTGTTTTCCGCAAGCCGCACACAGCGCTCCCGATTCCGCCTCTCCAATATTGTGATTCCCGTCTCCCTCGACTCCTCCCGCCGGCGCATCTCATCCTCCTGTGCTCGACGCCTCTTCTTCTGCCCCTAGGCGACAGTTTCTCCTCCGCCCAAAGCCAGCAGTTTCTCGCCTCCCGCTCGCGTGTATTCATCTGCCTCCTTCTCAGGCCGTCAGCCTCCTGCTCCTCCTCCCTCCTTTAGGGCCGGCACCTCCTCCTCTGCTTCCGTGGCAGGCGCCTCCTGCTCCCCCTCCTTCTCTGGCCAGCCAATCTCCCTCTTTCTTCAAGTGCAGACAACAGTTGTTTTCCCCTCCTAGTGGCCGGCAGTAGCCCCTCCTTTCTCCTCCAAGAGAAGCCAAGGCTTCTCCCTTCCCTATTCCTCAGGCTGGCAAACGTTTCTCACTAAATTCATTTTGATGCATTTAACTCAATATAGAATTACGCATATATCTATATCGGCATACAAACTTGTGTGTGCATCTGCATTTTGGACACCACGGGCTTATTGCATTAAATATATTTGCAATGGATGATCTCATTGCACTCAACGGTGAAGGTCGTCCATGTATTAATATGACTTATGTTTAAATTATTAAAGAAAACTAAGGATGCGGCCTAAGGTGTTTATTTAATTCAAACAAGTTGCAGGATTTTCATAACCACCTTCCAGTCATGACTAACTACACTTTTGGCTATTGACATATGAAGTAGTTATAGAAAGACTTCAAGCTTATTAGCCAACAAAAATGACAGTGCCAAATGCAATGTAAAGAGCAAATATTTAATTTATTTTTCTCGGGCATAACATTTCAGAGGGCTATTTTTTTGTCTTGGCAGTAGCCACTTTAAGTAAAATAGCACAAGGAAGAGGAGTTATTAGCCTATCCATGAACTAGGAATCACATTAATAAAATAAAGCATATGCCACAGAGTGAGATATAAACATATACGAACAGATTGCTACAAAGTGGGATAAAAACAGATATGAACAAGTTGCAGGACTACCCTATGAGTGAAGTTTAACTAGCAGCATATATATTCATAAAGTGCTAGAAAACTAAAAAGTCACCATCGCAGTAAAAAATCGATGGAATGTGGTGCAGAGAAGCCATTGCATCTTTCTTGTGCTAAGAAAACTATATGTGCATATCTATACCTTAGGAAGAATGCCTTTATCGGAATTACTACCATTGGGAGAGCCATGAGAGTTAGTTTCACCAACAGAAAAGTCTTCAGGAAAAGCTGCTCCACCATGTGCATTAAGCAGCACACAATAGCAATGATCTGAGTCTGACAAAACCTAAATAAGTTTTATTAATGTTAAACAACTCATGTCTAGACTTTTCAAAAATGATTGAAGGAAGTCTAACTACTTAAAGAATGTCATAAACTATTCTGGAACTACAAAAGGGTAAGAAATAAAGGGAAAAATACGTAGAAGGAATGGAGATGAGGGAAAACATGAAAGGGTTTTTCTTACAACGGCATCAAAATTGTCATCAAAGTCATCAATTGCAAAGCAAACATTAGGGTAAGCGGGTACAGTTTCCACAGCCTGAAAACAACATGATACTGTCAGAAAGAAGGCATTGGTAATACAGTCTTGAAATAGTTCACATGGCATATAACAAAAATAAACTAGACAACCTTTTTGAAGTCCAGTTGAAAGTTAACGCGGCTAGGAGATGCATAGACAGTCTTCACAACCTGCTACCGCACACGGAGAGTTGTTTCATGAACATAAAGATATACGGATAAAGCCATCACTGTGAGGCAGGCAATGGGAATGAGTCAAAACAACACAAAAAGAACACTGCAAACAGAAACTTAATTGCTTGGCCTTGTGGTTGAGGTTATGGAAAATTCACCCAGTATGTTTCTTTGGTTTAAGTTTGACAGGTAGCACTTTGAGGATTGAGTAACAAGAGAGAAAGACAATATGAGAAAAGCATTAGATGGCAATGATAAGAACCAAAATAGTAGTCCCCAATGCATAAGAAACTAGAAGATAGGAAGCTTCTTGATGGACATGGTAGTGTCTCATTTAATTGATTTTACTGATCAACAGTTTTTTGATCGTTGCATGGAGACTTGGGCTTCATTCGGTTTAGCGTTTAGGTGCCGTTACATTTCATTTGGTTTAGCGTTTAGGTGTCGTTCCGTTTTCTGGAAACGCAACGCCGGCGGTTTCTCTGTTAGTTTTTCCGCCTCCCGTTCAGAACGCCGGCGTTTCGCTCCTTCAAGATTTCCGCCGCTTGCAACCGCCAACCCCTACCTGCAGTTTGCCGCGTTTTCAGAAATTTTTTTGGGAATTCACCATGGCGGTGGAGCTCGTCGGTCCAACCCCCTCCAACGCCTCCCTCAAATCCGGACTCTTCCATGGCGGTGGAGCTCGTCGGTCCAACCCCCTCCAACGCCTCCCTCAAATCGCGTCCTTTTTAGAATCACCTCCGACGGCTACCTCCGACAGAGGTGGAGGAGTTGAGACTGGAGGTGCTGCGGTTGCCGGAGGTGGGGTTGAGACCGGAGGCGCTGCGGTTGCCGGAGATGGAGGAGTTGAGACTGGCCGGAGGAGATTTCACCTTCGCTTACTCCAAACTCCAACACCTCCTCCTCCTACTCCATCTATAGGTTGCCTCCATAATTTTCAAGGCGCGTGCCTAGGAGCCTGAGGCACCGGGCGCAAAATTCGCTCAATTTCCTTTGCCCCCCATTTTGCGTCTCACGTGCCTCAGGCGCGCGCCTGCGCCTTGGCACCAGGGGCGCTTTGCGCCTCGATGCGCCTTGCGCCTTTGATAACTTAGGTTGCCGCCGCCGGGAGCTTCATTAAAATTATATACTATATAGTATATACAATAAAATTTATATTAATAAAAATAATTTAAAATATATATTATTTTAAACAATTTATTAATATATATATATATTACAAAAAAATATAAAAAGATTATATAATAAAAAATATTTTTAAAATAAAAAATATTTATAAAACGTCACCGCAGTTTTGTCAAACGGTTCTCTATTCTGAAAAGCTCTGCAAACACAGACTATCCAAACTGATCTCTATTTCCAACAACCAGTTTTCAACAGCCTCATTTACAAACCTGTATTTACAACAACTCATTTTACAACAGCAACCACTCTCCCAAATGAAGCATTGGAGACAGTCATCGCGTTCGGTGGGATTTTTTAAATTTTAATGAATTAGAATTTAGGGAACCCCTCCAGCACCCATTGAGCAACCTACAACCGACATTCCAACAATATGTGCCCCCTAACGCCTTCTATTATACCATCTGTAATTATCAAACTGACGTCTTCTATTCATGTCGATCACACCACAAGTCACCTTGATGGATTCCACTTGACCTAATTAGGCCAAAGGAGTCTTAAATGGACTAGGGTTTTGCTACCCTAAGTTTTTAACAAGGGATTTCTCATTAATTAAGTGAGAGAAGAAATCCCTAGCCTCATATTTCTGTAAGAGGGCAAAAAGGACAAATATCCCAAGTATAATTATCATGTTAAGGCCACAGACGTGAGTTTATAGCCATATTGGAAGGTCTGTATGTTAGGAATCCTTTTTCCATCCTTCTACCAACTTAGAAATTTCGAAATAAATAGTATAGCACTTAGGGTTTCTCCAAAATGACTTGAAATCATGGATTAAAGCATGAGAATGCTTTACAGAAACTTTTAATAAAAAAATAAGAAAAAGAAATCTCAAAAGTTCAAACCTTAGGGTTTCTGCCCTTTTCAATCCATGCAAAAACTTCACATAATATAGAAGAGTGAAGAGGAAGGGATTATCTCTCAAATGAAGAAGAAATTACGAGAATCGGAGGTGTTCTAGGCTTTCGGCAAGCAGAGGCGCTGATCAGCTTTCGTCGGTTTCCATCTGTCTCCCGCAAACAATCACGTGTATTGGGAGAGAAAGGCTTGCGGCGATGTTTTATTTCTTCTTATCGGACACCACTTGTCCCGTGAATGACGCGCACACCTCTTGTGATCGTGAATCACACTTGAACTCAAGCTTTCTTTTCCTCACTAATTACCTATATTACTATTAAATCGTTAATAAATACTCTAATGAATTTCTTTTTAATGTTAATAACTACTATTATTATATGCTAATACCTATTGTATGTGTCACAAGTTTTGCGATGGATGAGTCGGTGAGCCCAATAGCGGGGGGAGTCTACGAGCCCTGCGCGGGATGAATCAGTGAGTTCTGCGGCAGGAGGAGTGGCAAGATCATGCGTTGGATGAGTCGGCAGGTTCTGTGACAAGAGTCGGCACACCTGATACTAAGGAGGGGCGAGTCCTTTTTCTGGAGAGAAGTTGTTGGCGAGCACAACAAATGTCCACCAGGTTATAAAAGGTGGGGGCGTGGAGTTTTGCTGAGGTCGAGTGTTGGGCATCGACGAGCTCCAAATAGAACCTGGCGAGCTCTGTGGGCTCAAGACAGAAAATCCACGTGGTAGGCAAATTTCACAGGAGACGAAAGTGAGAGCTCAATAAGCAAAAGAGTTTTATTTAGGAATCATGTGGCTCCGATACCATATAAAAAAGTGAAATGTGAAGCGTAATAATTTTATTACTTCATATTAAGTAGTCAAACACGACCATGCACACACACACACATATATAAATAGGAGTGGCGCCTTAACTCCAAATTAATTTATACAAGAGAGGGATCTCCTAACGGGCCAAGTGGGCCTTTATATTGGGCTTTTACATACACACTTCTTCTATACATTGAGTATTACGTCGATGTTTGATTTTCATTGGAGTAATACTATCAATCGGTTGTGGTGAGAAGCTCATAACCCTTTGAGGCATTGAAACCTCCGTAACCATTAAGCCACCCTCCACCTTCTTCCAGGTTGTTGAAGATTGTAGACAAAAAATTGAAGAGAGAGAAAATAATCCAATTTATTAATTTCTCATACTTCTATTACAACTTGTACATGTCTGCATACATATATATAGGAAGAGAGAGGAGGAAAAAATTTCAATCCTATGATGTGAGACTAAAGATAATGTACATGGATTCAAAGAATGTGTTTTTTCATTTCTTCTTAACACTCTCCGCAAGCTGGGGCATACAAGTCATAGGCGCCAAGCTTGGATAAGAACTGATAATATAATAGTAGAGAAAGAGCTTTAGTTAGAATGTCAGCAACTTGCCCTGTAACAGGAACATGCTCTAATTATAACTTCTTTGATTGAACTTTTTCCCGAATGAAGTAACAGTCAACTTCAATATGCTTGGTTCGTTCATGGAATACAGGATTCTTGGCAATATATATAACTGTTATACTGTCACAGAACAAGGTTGTTGGAGAAGAGAGTTTGAGTCTCAAATCATTTAGAAGACTTTCAAGCAAGATTAGCTCAGATACAACAGCTGTCATGGCACGGTATTCGACTTCAACAGACAAGCAAGCAACAACAATCTGCTTCAAAATTTGTTGGCTCAAATACAACAGCTGTCATAGCACGATATAAGGTGTCCACCAAAGTATGTACAAAAACCAGTTGTAGAATACCTATCATCAAGAGAACCCGCATAGTCAGCGTCAGAATACGAACAAGAAATAGAGAGGTAGATGGTTTGTAAACGAGTTCTTGTCCCGGAGCAGTCTTCAAATATCTGAGAATGCGCACGACAGCTTGGAGATGCGATGTCCGAGGAGCATGCATAAATCGACTCACAACCCCCACAATAAATGAGATATCAGGTCGTGTAACCGTAAGATAAATCAGTTTCTCCACCAAGCGTCGATAGTACTCTGGATTCGTAAGCAATGAGTCGGAATTAGAACCATGTGCAGAAAACTTGTGATTTACATCCATAGGGGTGTCCGTAGGTTTGCACCCTGAATAGCCAGCATCTTGAAGAAGATCAATACAGTACTTCCGTTGGGATAGGACAAGACCATCAGGTCATCTTGCGACCTCAAGCCCAAGGAAGTATCGAAGATTTCCCAGGTCTTTCGTCTGAAATGCAAAGTTTAAATGTTGTTTGATTTGTTGTATCCTTGTGGAGTCGTCGCCCATAATTAGAATATCATCAACATACACAAGGAGAATCACAGTGTCTGTTGGTTGATAACGGGTGAAGAGGGAGAAGTCGGTCGAGCTCCGTGTAAACCCAACTTCTCGAACCACCTTATTGAATTTTTCAAACCAAACACGAGGGGACTGTTTGAGACCATATATAGACTTCCGGAGATGACATACATGAGACTCCCCCGTGGTCTCAAACCCGGGAGGTTGGTGCATATAAACAGTTTCCTGAAGATCGCCATTGAGAAAGGTGTTTTTAATATCTAACTGATGTAAGGGCCACTGATGATGCACGACCAAGTAGATCAGGACGCGAATGGTATTTAACTTGGCGACCGGGGAGAGGGTTTCATCATATTCAAGGCCTTGATGCTGAGTGAAACCCCGGTCTATGAGGCGAGCTTTTAAGCGGTCAACAGTCACATCTGCAGCATGTTTGATAACAAAGACTCATTTGCAACTGACACAGGACTGGACGGGAGGAAGAGGAACCAGATCCCAAGTCTGGTTAGCCCAGAAGGCAGTAATCTCGTCATCCATGGCCGCCCTCCACCCCGGATGTTGAAGAGCTTCCTGCACAGAATTAGGAATAGAAATGGAGGAAAGAGAGATGACAAATTTTAGGAGTGGCGGAGAGAGGCGATGTAGAGATACATAATTCGCCAAGGGATGAGCCGTAGAGGTTGATGTTGGATCAGCGGGCTGCGGGATGGCATTGGTAGAATGGAGCTATTGTAGGGGATCAGTCTTGGACGAATGACGAGAATAGACATGAAGAGGTGATGGAGGTAGAGCAGGCGCCAGGAGCGGTGAAGGAAGAGGTGGGAGAGACAAAGTCGTGACAGTGACAGCAGGACGAGCAGCAGGGAAAGGTAGAGATGGTGTGGAAGGAGAGGAGTGGAATGGTTGATCCTCAAGAAAGGTTATATCCGCCGAAACGATCAGCTTGCCATCGGTAGGAGAGCAGCAGGCATAACCCTTCTAAAGGCGGGAATAGACAACGAACAAACATTTGGTGGCACGAGCAGCTAGCTTGTTAGTAGGCGGATCAAGAATGTGAACATAACAGATACAGCTAAAGGCACGAGGTGTGAGGAAGAACAAAGACTTGGAAGGAAAGAGATGACTAAACGGAGATGCGAAGTCGAGCACGGAGGAGGGTATGCGGTTGATGGAATGACGTGCTGTAGAAACCGCGAAATTCCAGTATTCTGTGGGCACCTGCATTTGAAACGAGTGACCGGGCGACATCAAGAAGGTGACGATTTTTCCGCTTGGGCACACCGTTTTGCTGAGGGATATAAGCACACGAGGTTTGATGTATAATGTCAAACTCAGTGCATAAATTTGAGAATGTGCGACTAGTATATTCACAAGCATTGTCTGTGCGAATGATTTTTAACGTAGTTGAGAAATGCATACGCGTCTCAGTAAGAAAAGTACAAAAAACAGATGTCAGTTTAGTACGATCATGAAGTAGATATAACCAGGTGAGACGCGAGTAATCATCAATAAATGTAACAAAGTAGCGATATTCAAAAACACAAGGGATTTTATAGGGTCCTCGGGTATCAAAATGCACTAAGTAGAAAGGAGTATCACTCCGAGTACATTTAGGAGGGAAAGAAGTACGATGTTGATAAAAGCAAGATTCACAAGTAAACTCTTACAATGAGACATCAGGAAGAGCCTTATTGAGAATCGGGAGGGGCGCATGCCCAAGGCGGCGATGTCAATCAACAGAGGAGACAGGAGAAAGAACGGTAGGTGGAACGTCCAAGAGATAAAGCACATTCGACAGCCGTCCTTTACTAATGACACTCCGCGTTCGGCGATCCTGCACAACAAAAGAGGAAGCAGAAAAGGTTATACAACAGTCAAGTTCCTAAGTAAGACGACTAACTAATAGAAGATTAAACGGGGATCCCGGAACATGAAGACCCGAGGATAGGGAGAGTGGGGATAAGTCGAAGATCAGCAGCGCCAAAGACCGGAGTGGTGTCACCATTTGCTACAGTGATGAACTTGGGATAGACAAACTGTACATACTGAGGTGGTTTCTGTGAGGTAATGTGGTGAGTAGCACCCAAGTCCACAATCCAGTGGGGGCTATGAGAGAGAAAGGATATACCTTCAGTGGAAAAAGACGCAACAGAGCCAGACAAGCGATTGATAATGCCCTTGAAGCCATTGAAGCGGGGTGCGGAGAGCGTTGATGTCTTGCCGGGTAGAAAAGTCAGAATCCTGTGGAGTGGCACCAGTGAGAGTAGCTGTAGTAGAAGCAGTAAGGTGTGGAGGTAAACCAAGCTTGCGGTAGCACATGCATTCAAGATGACCTTCTCGGCCACGGTAAATATATTTAAAAGCAGAGCGCCCAACATGTCCTCGTCCCCGAGACGTGTGGCGACCTCCTTGAGCTGAAGAGCCACGAGCTGGAGCAATAGTAGGTAAAAGGGTTGCTGGAGGAGAGCTGGCGAGAAACTTTCGGGGATCTCAGATGGTGGTGTAACCTTGAGCAGCATGGAGCAGACATCAAACAGCGGGGGCGTTGTAGAGGAGGAAAGAATCTGAGACCTGACACTGTGAAGATATGGTAGGAACACGAGTCATCATCATAATAATCCCAACAGCTTCCCTTTGTGTTTGTTGCGTTGCGAGATCCGTGGAGGGAGGCTGATGTTGTATCCAGGCCTCCACCAGAGTTTTGGCTTTGGCAACGAAAGAGGTCAAATCGTCCGTTGTGCCGGGATCCAGTGTTTGAAGCGCAGATGTAATATCAAACAAATGCAGTAAGGTGTCTTTGCCAGAGTAGATAGAGTGAAGCTCCTCCCACATCGTCTTGGCCGTCTCATGATACATGATCATGCGGTGTGGCTCGGTGTCCAAGGAATTGAGGATCCAAGATTAGACCTGGCCGTTATCACAGAGCCATTCATCGGTGTGGACAGTGAGAGCATCCCAAGTAAGATGATGAAGAAGACCTTTGATCTGAAGAACGCGACGAACAGAATGCACCCACTCTACAAAATTCTGTTTTCCGCTGAGAGGGTGGCGATTCGAAGTTCATCACGAAACTTCAGGAGAAGGGACAGTTGCACGAGAGAGAAGAGGCAGTTGTTGAGTCCATGGCGGCAAGAGAGAAAAAAGTGTCCTGGTAAATAGAGGAGGACAGGCTGCAAAGGGGCTCGCAGCGGGCAGAGCTCGCAGCAAGGCAAGGTAGAGGAGTCGCGGTTAGAAGAACCCGCAACAGGCAGAGCTCTCAGCAAGACGAGCTCGCAGCAAGACAAGGTAGAGGAGATGCGGTTATAAGAGCCTGCAGCAGGCAGAGCTCGCAGCGGCTAGACGAGATCGCAGCAGGCAGAGCTCGCGGCGGCTAGAAGAGTTCGCAGCAGGCGGAGCTCGCAGCGACTAGATGAGAAGAGGCTGGAGAACAACAAAGAAAGGTCGGGCAGCAAGAGCAAGTTGCGGTCAAGCGGCTAGAGGAGAAGAGACAGGCGACCTGAGAGCCCGCAGCGGCCAGAGGAGAAGAGGCTGGCGAACAGCAAAGAAAAGGCCGGGCAGCAAGAGCAAGCTACGGTCAAGCGGCCAACACAGGCGGGAAGCACAACTGAGAAGCCGAAATTAGAGAAGGCCACAACTAGAGAAGCCGCGAACAGACTGCAAGAAAAACGTGAATGCCAGAGGTCGCAGATAAAGAAGCCACGACAGGCAGACCGCAATGGCTACTCGCGCGGACAGTCAAGGCAGGCCGCAAACCGCAGGGGCAAGCATGGGGACCCACCAGTAAGAAACTATAAAAGGCCAGATGGGGGGAACAGCAGAGGAAGGAAAAAAAGGAGCCAAGGGAGGCCGCGCAAGGGCTGCGGACAAAGGTCCGCAGAACCGCCTAGTACCAATGGGCCAAGAAAGGCAGATAGAGTCTAAGAGACCGCAGGGGCTAGCAGCGGATAGCGAACAATACCGGGAGACCGCCAGAAGGGGAGAAAACCGCAGCCGGGGGGAAACCGCACGCTTAGTGCGAGTAGACAAAGTGTAACCGCCTAGAGTGATCGGAGCTTTGATACCATGTAGACAAAAAACCGAAGAGAGAGAAAATAATCCAATTTATTAATTTCTCATACTTCTATTACAACTTGTACATGTATGCATGCATATATAGGAAGAGAGAGGAGGAGAAAACTCCAATCCTATGATGTGGGACTAAAGAGAATATACATTGGCTCAAAGAATAGGCTTTTTCATATTGAGATTTTTCATTTCTTCTTAACAAAGATCTTCTACCCACCGACTTCAATCCTTCCTCCAACCCCTGCTACCATTGGTGATCACCCAACCCAATTGCAAGCCCTCCACCAATTTCCCAACCACTACCTCCATCAAAGCTTCCACATCCCCACATCCGCCTACAGAACCGCTTCCTCCTACCTTTGGACTTCATTGACACCCTAGTTGCCTCTGAATATCTGACGCCCACCCCGCCACCACCACAACCGACGGTCGTTGGCTCCAAACCCATCATCCCTCCCCCTTTCCTCTACATCCCCTGTCAATCCCACTTCCTCCCTCCACCCTAATAGCTATTAGTCTCTTCCCTCCCAAATAACCGATTTCCTACACCTCACAGCCCACCCGATCCACCTACCACCACGTACAATAATCCCCACCTCCGGATGACAACCATCCTTCAACCAAAAATCTTAAATCCACAGTACACTAAACTCGCTAAATCTCAAATCTGCAAGCCCTAGAAATTCCATACCACCTTTCTCCTGGTAACTGCTCATTTGATCCAACGAAGCGCGCATATAAACTATCCCAATGTCTCCTACCACATCCTGCTCGCATAAAAACCAATTACTCGGTGAGCTTTGATACATTAGATTCCATTCTCGCATTGTATGGATGTACTTTTAATTTATAATAATAATTTGTTCTACTTACTTTTGGCTAATTTATTTCAATAGGCGTGTAATTTTATTTGCTTGGCAATTAAGCTCCTCTACTTTCAGTTGTGAACAATTATTATCTTATTAGCATGATTAGAATTTATTGTAATCTTGTGCAACTTCTAATTTTCTGTTATTTAAATAATTGTGCGTCGGAAAACAATTACATGTTATATATAAGTGCATCACATTAGTGTTAAGTTGGTCGTCCAATCAAATTAGTTGCATGTCTACTTGCATTCTCATATAGAACTAGGTCACTGTCGAAACCTATAGGTTCATCATGCACACAATTCCTAGACTTTGGATTGCTTTTGATTCCCACTCAACCTAACCATGTCCGGTGAGTGTTTTCTTGGTTGTCCGTTTTTTTTACATTGTACAAACATTCTTGTATCAATTAGCAATACCCAGTCATTGCATTTTTATCACTTTATTTCATTGAATGCATATTACATATTCATTTAGTACTCAATTTTATAGCTATATCCTAATTTTGTAATCGTCACACGTAGTTCTAAATTGAAGTCATTGTGATCAACTGGTATTTCAATGAAACCTTAAAAGTAGTTAACTAATGTCATTGAATGTCGGTTATTTGTGCATGATTAATCCAGTAGGTTATTTGCATTGGAATTACTTAATTTTTCATTGACAATGTGCCTATTAGGGGTGTACAAAAAGAACTGGAGAACTGAAAACTGAACAGAACCTAACAATTTGGTTTAGTTTTGATGGTTCTCAGTTCAGGTATGGCTCCCTAAAAATCAAAAATCAACTTTTTGTGTCGGTTCTTATGGTTGGATACCCGAGAATCAAATGCCTATACTTATCACTTAAATATTAAGTCGAAGAAATATAATCTAATTTGATTTTATCTATATAAAACAAAATAAAATCAAGTTTATAGCAATACTTTATAGATTTATTGTTGAACATAAGGAATATAAAGGAAAATATTTTTTTTGCAAAAAATCTTGTAGGAAAACAAGATTTTTTGATAATTTCTATACACATTGTGTCATAATTATGCATAGGGTACAACTGAGAATCGAATAGGAACTGAATCAAATTTTTTGGTTCGGGTATGGCTTATATACTTTGGACACGAGTTTGTTCAAGTTCCAAAAAGTTGGAACAATACCTATATGGATTCTTGGTTTTCGGTGGAACCGAACCGACCCGAATTGCAACCCTGGTGCATACATGCATTTTTCATTTAGAATTGGATCCACACTACCCTTATAGCCTCGTCTTGTGTCAGTTTTTTTTAATGGTGTAAAATATTTTCTGGGCAGATATTTTTGTGGAAGTTTACTGTTGCTTATAGAGTGCAAAAAAATTGAATTATGCAACAAGCATATCTGGAAGGAAAGCTTATCAATGACGAATTACATTGATGACACTGAACGGTATCATGCACTTGCAATTCTAGAAATTCAAGTCATCAATGCTGGCAATTACTAACACTTGTCTGTATTAGAATTACATTCAAGCGTCATGAAATAATGAATCATAAAAATTTCCGCACACACCGAAAACAGTAAAGAAAAGGTAACACGCCTTCAAAGAAAACAAACAAACCTAATAAACGAGCTGGAGGACATTCTAGATAAAGAATGTGGTAACATCAATATACCTTGTATATAGGAGATAATGATGCACATTCCCCATTTTGGTGTCTGCGCAAAGCCTGGTTGCTATGTAAGTAAACTATATCAAAATCTTTATCATTCAAAAGCTTGTGAGAAATATAAATATAAAAATGATATGAATATAAAAAAATTAAGGTGAATGACAAAAATTGCAGTGGTTTTATGCAACAAACAATGGAAAGGATGGGTTAAAGCCTGGGATTAGATGTGCTGGAAAACTCATATTCAATGTGAAGATTTTGAGAAAAGCAGATCTGATAAGCTTTTAGGATCAGTATTTAAATAAAAACTCATAACGCCTATTAATATTACACCATCTAGGTGATAATAGCTGGATTTTTGAGAGTAAATACTTATTGTGATTGAGAGCTAATTTGCAGGGGTTAAAGACAACAAATACAAGATATGTTTAATGTGCATCTAACTACCTTTTGAAGAGTACCCAGATTAACAAATCTATAAAAAAGAGGTCATGTATATTGGAGTTATTATTATTATTCTGTAATTATTGTGTATGGGCATATTTATAAATATTTAACTTTGAGATAATATATACTGGCTAGCTCTTCTCATTGGAGACTAAGGCTCCATTTGGTTCGGCGGTGGCGGGTCGATCCGGCGGGTGGAAACGGAGTGTTCGAACCGGAGGGGGGAGGTGGCTTCTCCAAACGGAGCTTTTTGAGGCGTTTCTCAAGGCGGGCGGGTGGAAACGGAGCAAACGCCGCCGGAGGTTCATTTGTTTACCCTCCTTCCGGCGGCGTTTGCCCAAAACGGAGTAGCGAAACGCCCAAACAAATAAAGCCCAAGGCTTTTCATTTCTCTACATGGTATCAGAGGAATAGGGTTTCGTGCTTTCCACCGATCGCGTCTTCCGCTGATCGCATCTTCCGATCGCGTCCCCTCCTGCGTGCTCTCCGCTGATCGCGTCCCCGCCTGCGTGCTCTCCGCCGATCGCATCCGCCGACGCGTGCGTGCTTTCCGCCGATCGCATCCGCCGACGCGTGCGTGCTTTCCGCCGATCGCATCCGCCGACGCGTGCGTGCTTTCCGCCGATCGCATCCCCGACTGCGTTCTTTCCACCGATCGCATACGCGGACTGTGTTTTACGCTGCTTTCCACCAGTTCCTGTTCGCTTGCTGTCCCCGATCGGGGCATCCGCCGACTTCGTGCCTCCCGATCGCTGTTGACGTTTCTCTCGCCCGCTTCCTGTTCGTCTGTTGTCCCTGATCGGAGAATCCGCCGGTTCCGTGCCTCTCTGTTCTCATATCATCTCTTTGTCTCTCGATCCTCGATCTCCGTTGCGGGAGGGATCTCGTTGTTTTGTTTATTTTTTTGCTCCACGGATTCCAAGGACACACCTATGGGTCCTCTACGGGACAGATTACCAGCATCCTCCTTGATGAGAAAAATTACTCTTCATGGGCGACTTCGATGAAAGTGGCTCTAGCTAGCCGGAATAAGCTCGCATGGCTGACCGGCGGTCCTCCTATGCCTAAACCGACCGACAAGGATGACAAGAAAGAGGAATTAGTCAAGTGGTCGACGAAAAAGTACATGGTTCTTGGATGGATTCAGTGCTCGATGGAGCCTCGCATCTTCAGTCAGTTCATGCGCTTTGAGGACATCTCTGAGCTTTGGTCCACCCTCCAGCGCACCTTTGGGCACACCCGTGTTGATGCCCAGATTTTCGGCATCTTTCAGGATATCGCTTCCGCCACTCAGGAGGAGCGTTCTGTTCTGGAGTACTTCACCTACCTTCAGGATCGTTTTCTTGAGCTTAACGATCTTGAGCCTCTCAGTGCCCTGGAATCTCCTAATGATATCACATTTATTTGGAAACAGCGGCGAGAGACATACCAATTCTTGATGGGGATTCGCCCAGACTATGAGTCTACCCGTGCTCAGATTGTGGGGATGTCACCTTTGTTAGATCTTCTTGAGGCCTATTCCATAGTTGCAGAGCATGAGAAACGTATGCAGCGGCAATCTAGTCTCTCTGGCGCTCTTGCTACCTCCCCTCTTCCTACTGAGCAGATGGCTCTTGCCGCTTCTTACCGCCCTCCCACCTCCAGCACCCGTAGCCGAGGCGGTCGAGGACACTCTACTCTGGCGATCGTGGTCCGTCTGGTGGTCGTGGCCCTACGGGTCCACCTGGTCCTTGCTCTCATTGTGGGCTTCTATATCATGACCGTAGTCGGTGCTACCAGCTATACCCACATCTACGGGGCTATGAGCGTACTTATCCTGGTGGTGTCCCTAGGCATACTGTTGCTACTGTCGAGTCTTCCGGGCCTGTCGAACGCACCTTGGGTGCCAACCCTCTGACTTCTGTCAGATGTTGGCCCAGTTTCAGCAGTTCCACCAGTCTCAGTCTTCCACTCCTGCCGCAACTTCCATTGTTCCCTCTTCCTCAAGTACTCTGTTTGCTTGCTCCGTGACCAGGGTTGACCAGGATTCGTCACCCTGGGTGATTGATTCTGGTGCAACCGACCATATGACTGGTATGTCTTCCCGTATGCTTCAGGTTGTTCCCTGCTCCCATCGGGACGTGCGTCTTGTTGATGGCTCGGTTACCCCTGTCCTCAGCTGGGGCACCGTCCCTCTTTCTTCCTCTTTCTCCCTTGACTCTGTTCTTCTTGTTCCTCAGTTGGATCTTAACCTATTATTTGTTAGTAGTATTACTCGTACTTTGGACTGCTCTGTAACTTTCTTTTCTGATCGTTGTTTTTTCAGGACCTGAGATCCGGGAGGACTATTAGTACGGGATAAGAGAGGAGTGGGATGTACTACCTGGAACTACCTTCTCCCACTACTGCTCCCACCGCCACCTGCCCACCTACCTCTTCTGTTGCTTACCCTGCTTTGTCGTCATCCTCGCTTTGGCACACACACCTCGGTCATGCTAGCCCTCAGCGGATGTTGTCTATTTGTCCTGATGTGTCTTTTGTTTTTCTTTTTCGTTGTGATGTATGTGAGCTGTCAAAACACACACGCAGCACGTATGCTCCTTCTATTAGCCGTGCTACTTCGTGTTTTGAGTTGGTGCATTCAGATGTGTGGGGCCCTGCCCCTGTAGTATTATTTGATGGTTTCTCGTACTTTGTAACTTTTATCGATGACTGTTCTCGTTGCTTATGAGTTTACCTCCTAAAACATAAATCTGAGGTTCTATCTGTTTACTCTCATTTTTCAAGTATGGTACGGACTCAACATGGCAAGTCTGTTCATATCCTCCGCTCTGACAATAGCGGTGAGTACACTTCTCGTCCCTTTGATCTTTTTCTCCGCGATGAGGGCACTCTACACCAATTTTCTTGTCTGGGTACCCCCGAGCAGAATGGGGTGGCCGAACGCAAAAACCACCACCTATTAGACTCTGTTTGTTGCCTTCTTCGGGGAATGAATGTCCCTAAGTCCTATTGGAGTGATGCCCTTCTTACAGCGACTTTCCTTATTAATAGGACTCCTTCTCGTCCGATTGGTGGCATTACCCCCTACAGTCTCATCCATCCAACCGTCTCCGCCTTTCACATCCCTGTCCGGGTCTTTGGTTGTGTGTGCTTTGTCCAGGATCGGCGACCTTCTCGGACTAAACTTGACAACCGGGCCATCCGCTGTCTCTTCCTCGGCTACTCGACTACCACTAAGGGTTACCGCTGCTATGATCCCCAACTGCGTCGTGTTATTTACTCTATGGATGTGACATTTCATGAGGAGGTTCCCTTCTTCCCTGCACACTTGACCCCTCCTGCGGACTTGACTCCTCATGCGCTTCCTACTATTGTGCAACCTCTCCCGCTCGTCCCTCCACCACCAGACGGGGTCCCACCTGCTTCTCCGCATGTCCTGCTGACTTACTCTCGCCGCCAGCCGCCGCCACCACCCGGTGCACCCACTTCTCATCTAGTCCTGGATCAGCAGCTTCTTCTGGTCGCAAGTACCTCTCTTGAGCCCCCCGCTTCTACTTCTTCTATTGATTTACCCATTGCCTTGCGCAAGGGCAAACGTACTTGTGTTCATTCCTCTGTTACTGAACACCCGTTGGCTAGTGTTGTTTCCTACCAGCGTTTCTCACCCTCTTACCAGGCTTTTGTGGTTGCTGCTGATTCTGTCTGGCTTCCTACTTCAACCGCGGAGGCTCTCCTTGACCCTCGATGGGTTCTGATCATGGAGGAGGAGATGTCTGCTCTCCGTCGTACTGGGACATGGTCCCTGGTTCCTCTTCCTCCCGGGAAGCGCACTGTTGGGTGCAAATGAGTCTATACCGTGAAGTACTCCGCTGATGGTACCACTGACGGCTACAAGACTCGTTTGGTGTCCAAGGGCTTTACTCGGGCTCCGGACGAGTTTGATACCACGTTTGCTCCTGTGGCTAAGTTGACCAGTGTTCGCCTTCTGCTCTCGCTTGCGACCTCTCGGGCGTGGCCTCTCTACCAACTCGACGTCAAAAATGCCTTCCTACACGGAGATTTACAGGAGGAGGTCTATATGGCTCCTCCCCCGGGGTTTGCCCTTAAGGGGGAGTATTCAGGGAGAGTTTGCCGCCTGCACAAATCCATGTACGGCTTAAAGCAGTCCCCGCGTGCCTGGTTCGAACGGTTCAGCTCGGTTATCCTTCAGTCCGACTTCACTCAGTGTCGTGCAGACCACACTTGCTTCATTCGTGCCACTCCAGAGGGACGTCGTGCCATTGTATTGGTCTATGTGGACGATATTATTCTCACCGGGGATGACCCTTCTGGCATCTTTGAGGTGAAAGCTACTCTTTGCTCAGCCTTCTAGGTGAAAGACCTTGGACACCTCCATTATTTCCTTGGGATTGAGGTTGCTCGCTCCCGACAGGGCATCTCCATATCGCAGCGCAAGTACACCTTGGATCTTCTTCGGGACACGGGTCTGCTTGGGTGTTGTTCTGCGAGTACTCCTATGAACACAAACCATCGCCTTCATGCTGAATCTGGTGATCCTCTACCAGACCCTTCTCAGTACCAGCGGTTTGTTGGCCGCTTGATATACTTGACCAATACTAGGCCCGAAATCAGCTTCTCCGTGAGCGTTTTGAGCCAATTTATGCATTCTCCGAAGACATCTCACCTAGAGGCTGCTCGACGTGTTCTTCGCTATCTTAAGCGCGCTCCTGGCCTCGGGCTATTCTATCGGGCTGATAGTGCCTTAAGTCTCTCCTGCTTCACTGATGAAGATTTCGCTGGTTCTTTGACTGATCGATGCTCTACGTCAGGTTTTTGTGTATTCCATGGTGATCATCTTGTTTCGTGGCGGAGTAAGAAACAGCCCATCGTATCTCGGTCGTCTGCTGAGTCAGAGTACCGAGCCATGGCACACGGTGTCACTGAGTTGGTTTGGCTTCGATCGCTGCTGACTGAACTTGGCCTACCCCTGGCTACTGGTTCGACTCTCTACTGTGATAGTAAGTTAGCTCTTCTTCTTACCCAGGACTCGGTGCTACATGAGCGCACCAAGCACATCGAGATGGATGTTCATTTTCTGCATGATCACGTTCATACTGGGACTATTCTTCCAGCTTACGTCTCCTCGGCCGACCAGCTGGCTGACGCCTTCACTAAAGTTGTTGGCCCTACTCGTTCAAATTTGACCATTTCCAAGCTAGGCATGATTGACATCTTTGCACCAGCTTGAGGGGGAGTATTGGAGTTATTATTATTATTCTGTAATTATTGTGTATGGGCATATTTATAAATATTTAACTTTGAGATTATATATATTGGCTCCTCATTGAAGACTAAGGCTTTTCATTTCTCTACAATGTAACCTTAAAAAGAAGAAATGCGAGGACTATGGGATGCATGAATGAGATAAGGAATCATAGTATCATGAAATTATGCCAATATACTTCAAGATCAATCCATACAATCGTGTAGGGAATGTAGCACCAAAATTAAATCAACTGTGCATAGCTGTTGTTCAGCTTATTCGGCAATGAATGAGCAGAAGATGAAAAAAAAATTTCAGCTTGATTCAAAAATTTAGGGTTCGTTTATCTATGCTCAACTGGTTAACAGCTCGGTAAGAATAATATGTAAGTACGCATGTATGTACTATTATATCATGTTGGAAATATTAGAAGAAAAAATATTAGCTTGATTTACTCATCCACATAGGGGCCTATATATAAGAGATTACATAAACTCATAACTCTCGACACACGGTGTGGGACTAAACCCACTCACATACTAATAACATTAAATAATAACAAACAATTTTCTCCGACACACCCCCTCAAGTTGGGCATCTAATGTCTATCATGCCCAACTTGCCTAATATTCTGTCAAAGGAACACTGACTCAGACCCTTAATAAGCACATTTGCGAGTTGCTGGTTCGATGGAACAAAGAGAATACTCACGATCCCCCTAACTATATTTTACTTAGTGATGTGTCTGTCAATCTCCACATATTTAGTACGATCATGTTGGACTGGATTGTGGGCAATACTGATAACAGTTTTATTATCACAATAGGTCTTGATAAAACCCGGGCACTCCACACCCAGGTCCCCATAATCAATTGAATCAACAACCATTCACATATCCCATGTGTCATTGCACTGAACTCGGCCTCAGTTAGGGCTGAGCATATTATTCGAAACTCGAAAATCGCTCGAAAATCGTTCGAAAATTGAGTCGAATCGGAATCGGGTAAAATTGATTCGACTCAATTTGAGTCGATTCAATTTGACTCGAATCTGATTTCGAGTCGATTTCGAGTCATCCCTGAATCGCTCGAAATATGATTCGAATCAGCTCGAATTAATTAAAAAAATTATGTATTTATTAATATATTCTTATTTTAAGATTAAAAATAACAAAATTTAAACCTAAATAAAAAGAATGAAGGCTTTAAGTGTTTCATTTCCTAAATTTATAGGTTGCCCAATTTTATTTTGAGCAAACTAGGAATAAAGCGAAAAATTGTTAAATTTCGAGCCGACTTGATTCGATTTCGAGCCGACTCAATTTGATTTTGAGCCGACTCGATTCGATTTCGAGCTGACTCGATTCGATTTCGAGACGACTCGGAATCGAGCCATTTCGAGTCGAGCCGACTCGACTCGAAATCAATTTTGATTTCGAGCCGAGTTCGAGTCGAAAATTTCGATTTCGAGCCGAGCCAAAATCACTCGAACTCGACTCGATATCATCCCTAGCCTCAGTACTGGATTTGGCTACCACGTGTTGTTTCTTGCTTCTCCAGGTCACCAAATTGCCCCAACAAGAGAGTAATATCCTGATGTAGATCTTCGGTCATCAACTGAACCTGCCCAATCCGCATCTGTATAGACTTCTACTGTTAATGCCTCGTTGGGTAAGAACAGTATGCCCTTGCAAGGAGAGGATTTGAGATACCTCAGGACTCTGTATGCAACATCAATGTGATGTGATCATGGTGAGTGCATGTACTGGCTAAGGACACCCACATCATAAGAGATTTTCGGACGAGTATGGGAAAGTTAGATAAGTTCCTCACCGGTCATCGGAAACCTGGTATGTCATCAACAACTTCTCTACCATATCTACCAAGCTTATGATTGACTTTAATTGGGGTGTCAGCGGGTCTGTATCCAATCATTCCAATTGTCTCAAGCAGATCTAGAATGTACTTCTTCTGTGATATAAATATCTCATGTCTGGATCTAGCCACCACTATGCTAAGAAAATACTTGAGAGGTCCAAGGTATTTCACTTCAAATTCCTTATCCAACCTAGACTTTAAATGTTCAATCTCCTATGTGTCATCACCAATTATCACTATGTCATCAACATAGATAATAAGAGCAGTCAACTTATAGTCCTTGTGTTTCACAAACAAGGTGCGATTGGCATTGCTCTGTTTGTATTCAAATGACATCATTGCCCGGTGAAATCTCTCAAACAAAGCACGTGGAGACTTATTCAAGGCATAAAGGGATTTCTTCAACTTGCAAACATTTTTTGTTGATCCTTTGGAAGAACATCAGGAGGTGGGGACATGTAGACTTCCTCCTCAAGATCACCATGAAGAAATGTGTTCCTCGCATCCAACTGACAGATGCTTCATCCTTTACACACGGCACATGAAAGCAAAATCCTGATTGAATTCATTTTAGGAACTAGAGCAAATATCTCCTGATAGTCGATACCAGCTGTTTGGGTATATCCCCTAGCAACCAACCTAGCTTTGTACCGTTCAACAAGGCCTTGTAAGTTTTGCTTCACAGAGAAGACCCACTTACATCTCACAACAATTTTCCCTTTAGGTAGATGGACAAGATTCCGAGTATGATTCTTGTCAAGGGTCATTATTTCCTCCAACATGATTGTCTTCCATTCATTGTACTCAAGAGCTTCCTGCCAAGAATGAGGAATAGATATAGAAGACAAGGAGGTGACAAATGTTCTATGTGAAGGAGACAGAGTCATAGCTCACAAAGTGAGAAAGGGGATGATGGGCAAAAGAAAAATTACCTCTGTCAGTACCTGAAGATGGATCAAGTGGAAACCCAGGTAGTGTGGGCAAGGCCAGTGTGTCCGTGCCCCTCCTTTGTCGTGTGTAAACCTGCAATGGAGGAGGCATCACCGGGTACCCAGGGATAGGAGGGAGCACCAGATCACTAGGGACAAGAGGACGCATCACCGGGTCCCCGGAGATAGGAGGGGCTCCAGATCACCAGGGACAGGAGAAGAAAATGTGAATGGTGGAAAAAGAAGGAAAAATAGGAAGGGAACGGAAGGAGGGGAACTCACTTCCCTAGTAATTATCACCCCCTGAAAAGAGGTCCCATAAAAAGCTTCAAATTCCCGGAAGGTGACATCCATAGTAACAAATGTCTGCTTGGTGATGGGATGGAAGCACTTATAGCCATTTTGGGTAGGAGAGTAGCCAATGAAGACACACCTCAGAGCGCGGGAGCCGAGTTTGCTCTTATGATGGACGTACATAATACACATATCCAAAGATACGAGACGGGAGAGAAGTGGGACGAACCCCTGGAGTGGTCAGAAGAGTATGAAATCGAAGGACACGAGTAGGAAGACGATTGATGAGGTAGGCATCAATGAGAATTGCATCACCCCAATAATATTTAGGGAGATTCATGCGGAGAAAAAGGCATCTGACAACCTCAAGGAGGTGTCGATTCTTGTGCTCAGCTACCCCATTCTGAACTAGGGTGTAAACACAAGAAGTTTGATGTATGATACAAAGATCACTCAGATATTTCTCAAAACGGGAGTCAATATACTCACGGTCATTGTCATTGCGCAAGATCTTAAGGGTAGCACCAAATTGAGTGGTGACCACCTTATGAAAGCGTTGAAAGAGAGAAAACACGTCGTTTTTATGTTTCATCAAATATACTCAAGTACAACGAAAGTAACAATCAATAAAAAAAACAAACCATGAGCAACTAAAAATAGACGCAGTAGGACTGGGGCCCCAAACATCAATATGAATAAGAGCAAACAGAACTGAGTTACGTGGAGACATAAGAGAAAGAGAACTACGGTGATGTTTAGCGAGTTTATATACATCACAATGAAAACACCAAACAAAGAAGGAGAAATAGCATGAAGCAAAAATTTCATAGTAATGATAGAAGGATGTCCAATGTGACAATGTCAGGAATCCAAAACAGAGGGTCGATCTGCATGAAGATCTTTTGGAGGCGGAGTGAGGTTGGATGAAGTGGAGGATGAAGGGTCGAACACATAGAGCCTGTTGCATAGTCTACCCGAGTCAATCAACGTCCCCGTCTTCAAATCCTAGGTAGGAAAAAAGGTTACTGAGCAGTTCATAGAGTTAGTCAAATGACTAATAAACAGAAAATTGCGAGTGAAAACGGGATCATGAAGGATAGAGGAGAGAGTATGAGAGGTGTATAGAATGGATCCTTTCCTGACAATGGGAGATAATGATCCATCAACAATGCTCATTTTGTCTCTGCCAGACAGAGGGGTGTAGGAGTAGGACACAAAATCGGTGGCTGACCCAATCATGTGATCAGTAGCTCCGGAATCAATGATCCACTGTAAGGAGAAGTAAGTGGAAGCAAAATGAGCACCTGCAGGACCCTGGCGGGCATAGGAAGAGAAGGATGAATTGTCCTGCTCAGCAGGAGAGCCATGCATCAACCGGCGGAAAGCCAAAATTTCTTCAGCAGAAAGAGCAGGGGGTGTCGCGTTGGAATCCAGAGATTGATGAACAGAGGTGTCATCCACAACATCAGACGAGTGTGCAGATCTAGACAAGGATGATCTATTATGGGAGTGACCAGAGCCATGCACACCACAAGGAGCAAGACCGACCTTGGGAGAAGGAAAATCATGGAGCATGAAGCAAGTATCTCTGGTATGGCGAGACCTCCCGCAATAATCACATACAAGGTGATCTTTCTTTGTAGGCTTCGATCTAGTGTCACGAGTAGAACGAACCCTGTGGTGAGAAAGAGTGACAAGAGCAAATCCCTCGGTGGCAGAGTCGGGAAAGAGAGTCTGTCGGTGGTCAAATTTCTGATGTACAAGGTTGCATACTTTTGGTAATGAAGGAAGAGGAGAGCATCTCAGAATCGGGTCAAAATTCCTATATGAGCCATGAAGAAATTCGAAGATGTGATTCTGTTCTTCCCGCGCTCACACCAGCACTTCATCTTCAAAAGACACGGGGGTCAGAGAATCAAAATGATAAAACTCCTGATAGAGTTGGGTGAACTTCGAGTAATAGGCAGATGGGGGTCGATCACCCTGTCGCAGGAGGAATATCACGTGTTAAAGTTGATAGATCTGAGCCGTATTTCCACGACATGAGTAGGTGGTCTCTGCGCGCTTCGAGATATCCGTAGCAGTATCCAAGAATAGATAATTCTGAGCGATGGGCTCCACTAGTGCCTTAATCGTGCCACTAACATAGCCAAACAACTGGCAATTTTTTATGGCAAAGATGAAAGAGCGTGCCCAAGGAATGTAGTTGGAACCATCTAATTCATAGTGGAGATTTGAGGGGTATCATGTTCAAGAGTTGCACGGCTAGATACGGAGACCGGAGTAGGAGCTGCTCCACCGGAAGACATATCTGTAGAGGAGTCACTCCCCGCCATAGAAGACCCCAAATAGAAATCAAGGGTACACACAAGAGATCACAACGGGTGACGTAAGATAAGGGTAGCCCTCATAGAAAGACGGGAAGAACCCACGTGTCCAATAAAAATTGAAGAAGAAGAAAAACTGGAGAGGGGGCGTTGGAAATGAAGGAATCAAGAACCCATGAGAATGGCACCCCTAGAGGACGGGAGAGGGCGCGGAAGAGAGAGGAGGAGGCGCGGCTTTTGTGAGGGACAGAAGCCGCGAGAGAGATCCAAGCGGAAGGAGAGACTAGAGCGGAAGAGGGATCGCGAGCCGGGAGCGGAAGTGGGATCGCGAGCCAGGAGCGAAAGCGGGATCGCGAGCCAGGAGCAGAAGCGGGATCACGAGCGGGAGGCGAAGGCGGAATCGCCGAGCAGGAGAGGAATTGATGCGAGAACCCTAAGTCTCTGATACCATATTGGAAATATTAGAAGAGAAAATATTAGCTTGATGTACTCATCTACATAGGGATCTATATATAAGAGATTACATAGATTCATAACTCTTAACACACGGTGTGGGACTAAACCCACTCAGTCACTCACATACTAATAAACTCAAATAATAAAATAATAATTTCTCCGACATATATATATATATATAAATTTATCTATATTATATAAGACAATATATATATTTGTCTGCTCTTACCATAGTTTTAATACACACTACACGATCGCCCAATTAAATTACGGCAACGATTTCTCCTCACAAATAACTCCCACGAATTACAAAATTTGTCCTTCGTGCTAATTTCAATCGCTAAACAGCTATTCGTGTGGTTACTAAACCGCCCGCCTAATTTCAACCACTAATACCCCCATTCGGTGGTTTCTGAACTCCAAAAAACACTCTCAATGCCTCCTCAATTCATTCCCGCTATTAATTTCTCCCACTCCGCCCCCTCGATTCCGTCTCCCTCCACCCGACGACCGCCGAAACCCCTTCACAATCGTTGGATTTACACCAGCTGCCGCTCCTCACTCCGTTCCATTCGTGTCACGACCCGTCTCGACAAAAGTCAGAGTGCGCTTCGGGCGGACCGTGATGTCGCAGGCATGGGCGGAAGGAAAGTCATGGATATTAAGGCGGATGCAGAGAATGCTGAAAATAGTTTTAAAATAATTATTCTTAAGTAAAAACAATTTGATTTTTATGTTGCAAAAGTTTTTAGGGTTTAAAACAGTGAGAGTTTTAAATGCATATGCAATTTTTGCAAAAAAATCATATTTTTCGGGTACTACTACAGTTTTCATGCAATTATGATTCACAAGAGGATGCACATGCATCACTATCAAATTTTAGTACATAAAATATTTAAATAGTCTAACAGTTGTCCATGATACCATAGAAAATGTTTTGTTGCAATTATTACATAAAAGAAATATTTGACAGTAAAAGAATTTGATAGTAATGCATGTGCATGCTCTTGTGAATAATAATTGCATGAAAATTGTAGTAGTACCCGTAAAATATGAATCTTTTTACAAAAATTGCATGTGCATTTAAAACTCTCACTGTTTTAAACCCTAAAAGCTTCCGCAACATAAAAAATCAAACTGTTTTTACTTAAAAAAATTATTTTAAAATTATTTTCAGCATTTTCTGCATCCGCCTTAGCAGGCATGACTTTCCTTCCGCCCATGCCTGTGGCATCACGGCCCGCCCGAAGCGCACCCTGACTTTTGTCGAGACGGGTCGTGACAGTTGGTATCAGAGGGAGGTTAGTTCAAAAGATAAAGTATTTTGTAATTATCAAATATTTTAAACTTTAAAAAAAATGCATGCATCATTTCTTCACTCACTTGTCATTATCTGTTGTTCGTGACTGAAACACGCACACACTGACTCATAAACATAGTATGCACACGAATGTTAAGGAGTTATGGACAAACTTAACATTTTTGTACATATGAATTTCCACTATGACATACACCGCTTGTGAATATTAAATTGTATGAGCGGTTTAATACTTTTAAGTGCTATCGATCTTATTCTGTCCTCTTGTTCTCCTTCTAGATAGCTTCTAAGTGTCTGCAAGAAATGAGATTCTTCTTGTGAATTGCTCTGTTGAATTACTTCAGCGTGGTTTTGTGTTCTTCCATCCCTAGGGTGACTCGCTTCCGTCGATACTCAATCGTCGTTTAGCTTCATTTCCCTGTTGATGTTCTATTTTCGCTTCGTGCGAGATCTTTTCGCTCTCGGATTCTTGTGTTTTGCCGCTCAATTTTGAGTTAATCGAAGAACTTTCCTGTGTCCCCTGAAGCCAATCTTTTGTATCTTGCCGATCTCGCTAAGTATGAAGAGTTCCCCTGTGAACGTGTATCTGACTGGCGTAACAAGTATCTACAAATTTTCTCTTGATTTTGATCAGTCTATGCGCTTGTTCTCCTCTCTGTTTCTTTGTATTCATAGTTAACTTCTATGCCTTGATCTGCAAACCATATTGGATTGAATGTCATCTGAATCTTCGCCCTAAGAGATCTCATTCAAAGAATTTTCAGAAAGTTTTAGGACGAAACTTCCTAAGTAGGGAAGAATGTAACAACCCGGTTTAATATATGTAATAATGATAAGAATATTATTATTATCATTATTAAAACCTAATCCTATTATAAACCTAAACTGTCCAGCCCCTTTGCTCTCGATCCCGCTCCAGCGCCATCCCGCTCTTCTCGATTCCGCAAAGCTCCCGCAAGCCACAAGCGCTCAGCCCGCCGCTCGCTTCCCTGTCCTCCGATGACTCCTCCTTCTACTTCTGTCGACACCTCCTCTTCTGCTAGGGCTGGCAGCCTCCTGCTCATCTTCATGGCCGGCAGCTTCTCCCTCCTCTTTGGTCGGCAACCCTCTTCTGTCTCCTCCAAGGGTCGACAACAACCTATGGTTACTCCTCCCGCCTCTGTAAGTCCCGGCAGCCGCCTTCTTCTCCTCTCCAGAACCAGAGGGTTTTCCTCCTCTCCTAGGGCAACAACATCAGCCCTTTTATTCGTCGTCTTGACTGAGATATTTGAGAAGGATGTCTAGGGTTTGGTCCCCTCTCCTCCTTGGGCTCCGATTTGGTTCATATTGATAAGATTCTCCCTCCTCTCCTTCTCTTTTCAGATTTCCATTTGTCTCTTGGAAGTTTTTGTCTCCAAATTGTATAGAACTTGTGTTTCTGATGTTTGCCTCCTTATAATTGTCTAACTGTGATATGTTTGTATTTTTCGGCATCGCTCCTCGATTCAGTTGGTGGGACTCATGTGAAGTCCTCTCTAAATTAGGGTTTTTCCATACTCAAGCGTCGTCAAGCCTCCATCTCCGCATGGAATCTTTTCTCCCCTCACTCTTGAGGGAGGTAAATCTCTTAGCCGCCTCTGATTCAATTTTGTAGCGAATATTTGTTTGTGTTAGCATAGTGATAATTCGTTGTGTCGCATTCATTGTTCTTGTACAGGTCCAATTAGGGTTTCTGATTTCGCTAGCGCCGCTTAGCCGCCGCCGCCAATTTCAGCTTCTTTAAGACAAGTAGAGATCATTCTCTCCTGTAAGTATTGTGTTTAACTTATTGTATCTGTCCTTTGATTTAATGTCTGCATCCCTGTATATAATTGATATGCCAAATGATTTTAATTCATGAGCGCCGAACTGGAAAAATTAATAGTGAAGGGTTTAGACTATTGGAATTGACATGCGATAGTGTAAGGAGGAAATTTTAATTGGATTCTCACTTTGATGAATTTTGCCTCTTTTGATGAATAATTTGAGGACAGTAAGTTTGAGCACGAACATTAATAGATTTGAATGATCATTGTTAAGGCTCCTGGCTAGTGATTTAAAGATTGTTGGGTTATGTCACGCTCGTACCATACACACATTTGAATTGAAAGATCACACTTGTAACGAATTATGAATAACAAAAATATGTTTGGTGTTTTGATATCATGCTCGGTAGTGAACACATGTTTTTCTTGGAAAATAACTGTGCCTTAGAATTTGTTTAACCTAGGCGAGTTCTCGATATCTCTGATCTGACACCTGTCAACTTACCTCTGCAATTTACTCGATAAATCTTCTTGATATTTTGACCTTGACCTCTCTAACCCGTGAGGCTTAAACTCACTGTTTGGTTACTTCTGTGTCGTCGAGTCTGGTTTCGTATGTCTGTCTGAGTAAAATCTATTCTTGGTCTGATCGCTCACTTTAAGTATTTTCGTTTCCGTTAAAAATCACCTAAGTATAAAGTTCGAAAATAAATCCGTAGTTGTAAGCAAATCCTTGAACTGTAACGTCTAACTGGGCATCTGTCTGCCGTCATGGTCACGGCAAACAGGATTACTTTTCCGACAAAACTTGCACGCAGATCTGATTGTGAATGTGTGCCCGTTATAGCACCTACACCCTTCATCGATCACGGCTTGCAACATATTACATGAATAATTTTAGGCTATTCTCCGGAGTAGTCTAATAACTAACTTGTTCTGTTTAGCTCTTTTATTTGTTTGTCTCGAATAGTTTTATTTCATGAGAAACTGGTACACTCATGCATTTCTGCTTCTACCTTACTTTACTCACTCTGTATATTTCAATATTTTGAGGCTTTTACTTTTTGTTTTGGAATTGTCTTAGTGTTCGTACAACGCCGCCAGGTACTCGAGCCCGATCAGCATTAAGTTTCAGGTTCTATGTTTACGTTTCTTTTATTGTCAAATATTTCTTTTATGTAATAATTGAAATCAGATATTTTCTCTGGTATTATGTACAACTGCTAGGCTATTTATATATTATATGTACTAAAATTAAGTATTATTTGCATGTCCATTCATCTGAGTATGTCATGATATAAAAACCTATATCTGAATCTTGTGTTCGGAATTTTATTAAAAATACTTGTGCATTCAAATTTTCCACTATCATGTTTTAAAAGCTTCCGCATATAAAAATCAACATGTTTCTACTTAACAGTAACTATTTTAAAACTATTTTAAATATTCTCTACATCCGTCTTAGCAGGCATGACTTTCTTTCAGCCCATGCTTGTGGCATCACGGCCCGCCCGAAGCACACTCTGACTTTTGTCGAGACGGGTCGTGACAATTCGGTCATTTAATACTCTTGCATTTTGCAGGTTTGTGATTCAGTCTGCAGAGGTAAACCTTTTTTTAACTTATCTTGCGCCTCCCCTGCTCCGACGGACTGGATTGTGTTGTTTTTGCTCCAATTTCAAGAATCGCAACTGCATCTTTTTGCAAGATCTCAACTCGAAGTAATCTTAATAACCTTCCTAATTTCTTTTGCATTTTTCTTACACGGAATTTAGTGTTTCCGTCCGAACCTAATTTTAGTAAAGCCAAAAAAGCAAATCCCGCAACTTTACTTCTGAAAGCGGCAGACCTAACTTTGGTAAGACATCTATCTTCCTCTATCTACCTTCTCTCTTTTTCTCCTTTCCTCAATCAACGCATGGAGAAGTCCACCACTTCTGATTCCCAGACCAGACCCAAACTATCATAGCTCTCAATACATTCTCATTGGAAGATCAAAGATGTTTGATAAAATAATGCCCATGGAATCCTCTCATCAGTTCTCCATCTTTAGTATCCTCTGTGCCAATTTTAAGTTAACATCACACCATCAAATCTATACTAATGATTGTGATTTCCTTAATTTGTCACTTCAACTGCAGGTTCCATAAACATTTCTGGGTAAGCATAATTGTATTTACTTCAACCACAATTGACATTGCCGCCTGCAGTCGAAGACATTGCATAACCTCTTCACTCCCCCAGATATTGAAATTACTCTCATCAATTTCTTCCCCTGCTTTGACTTGCTCTGCTTCTGAGAGGATTCATGGTGTCATTAACACAGATTCTTGCAATATGGCAGTCATTAACACAGATTCTTGCACATTTTCTTCCAAAAACACGTACAAAATTTTAAAGCATCATTATTACTTCAATGTTGAACCTCCTCTAAAAAGACATTTATATCGACTCAATTGCCTTGCTTTTTTATGTCATAATTTTACATATTAATTTTAGAGTCTATGAAGTTTACAACATAATTTAAGTGTTAATTTTAGTAAGCATTGTAAATATTTACAATACGGACATACAAATACTAGTACACTCAATACTTAGTAAGTGTAAATATTTTAATTTTCTCAATGCTTAGTAAACTCAATACTTAGTAAACATTTTAGTTCTGCTTTTTATTTATACCTATATTGTTTAATTTATACCTATGTACTGATGAGGTATAAATAGCATTAGATGTTTTGATCATGGAATGTTTCTCCACTGTCACTTACTCACTTAGACTTCTTTAGATTCTTTAGCATGCATGTTGTAATAAAATATATGACTGCTTTACAATTGTAAAGGCCAAATTATAGGCTCATTTTCTTCTTCTCCTTTAGTCCCACATCTCTTGTATAGGATTGTTCTCCTTCTCTTCTCCTATATATTTGTATTCTCTCTTGTATTTTACACATAAAGAAGTATATGCAAGATTTGTTCATTCCTTTCTACATGGTATCAGAGGGAATCAGTCTCTCCTTGCGGCTAGCATTTTTCTAACCGCCTGGACTTCCTCTGTTTGCGCTTGGCACGGTCTGTGTTTTCTAACCGGGCAGCCTCTTCTTCTCGCTCAGGGCGCGGGCTTCGCGGCTTGGCCTTTTCTACCCGCTTCTCTTCTCCTTCATTCCCGTGGCCTCCACCTCTCCTCTCTTCCCTTTTTATAGGATTCACTCTGCCACGTGGGGACCACTTCCTCTTCCTCCCTATCCGCGCGGTCTCCACTCTACCCGCGCAATTTCTTCTCTAACCGTTGCGAGCTCTACCCTCTCTTTCTCCTACCCGTTGCGAACTCTGCCCGCTGCGATTTCTCCTCCGCGCGGCCTCGTCTTCTCGTGATTTCTCCTAGCCGCTGCCTAGTCTTGCCGCTCGACTTCTCCTACTCGCGGCCTAGTCTTCTCCCTTTGTCTTCCCGCGCGGTCTCTCCCTCTCCCGCAGCAACCTCTTCTACCCGCGGCGGCTTCTTCTCCTCTCCTCTTCTCGCCGCGGATTGTTCTTTAATTGCTGTGCTCTCCGGATCTTGGTCGCGGCATACCTCTTGCCGCTGGTAGGCTATTCTGTGCAGTGCTGCTTCTCAACCAGCTTCTCGCGCGGCTTCTCGCGCGGTTTCTGCTCTGCTTCGCCTCTGCGGCCTGTTCTCGCTGTTTTCCGTGCCGCGCTGCCGTTCAGACTTATGGCATCCGACTCGCTCACTGCTGATGGGGTTGTTGCGTTGCGTACTCCACTACATCTTCAAGGTCTGGTTAGTCGCTCCTCTGGCTCCGTCGCCTCGCTCTTCAAGGACGGTATATCGTGCCTCTCTCACTGCTCTCACTGTATTGTGGACTCAGGTGCTACACACCATCTCTCTCCGCAACAGCCGCCCAAATATTTGGATACTGCTTATCCCAAGCACATCACTGTAGCCAATGGTGACACGCTCCCGGTTTCTGGTGCTGCTAATCTGTCTTTTACTCCTACTCTTTCCTTATCCTCGGTTCTTCATGTTCCGGGCTCTCCTTTTAACCTTCTATCTGTTAGCCGTCTTACGTAAGACCTTGATTGTTGTGTTACTTTCTCACGCTCTTCCTTTGTGGTGCAGGATCGACTAACGCAGACTATACTTGGTAGAGGGTGACTGTCTAATGGGCTATATCTTCTCGACGTTCCTCCCACTGCTCTCACCTCTGTGTCCACCACTGATTGGCGTCGAATTCTTGGGCATGCCCCTCTCCCAATTCTCAAGAAAGCTCTTCCTACTGTCTCTCTCCAAGAGTTCTTTTGTGAATCATATATCTTCGGTAAACAACACCGTGTCTCATTTTCTCCTTCATGTACTCGGAGCGATTCTCCTTTCTCCCTAGTACATTCTGATATCTGGGGGCCTTATAAGGTCCCTAGTGTCTTGGGGCATCGGTACTTTGTTACCTTCATAGATGATTACTCGCGGGTTACATGGTTGTATTTACTTCGTGATCGTATCGAACTCACGACTACGTTCCGTGGGTTTCTTACAGAAACGTGCACTCAATTTTCTACCTGTGTCAAAACTATTCGTACGGACAATGCTCGCGAATATACTGGTCGAACCTTCTCCAACCTGGGCGCTGAGTTCGGTATTATACATAAGACTTCGTGTGCTTATACGCCTCAACAGAATGGCGTAGCGGAACGGAAAAATCGCCACCTCCTTGATGTGGCTCGATCTTTCATGATCCAAATGCAGGTCCCTCCCCTCTATTGGAACTTTGCCGTCTTCACTGCTTGTCATCTCATCAATCGTATGTCTTCGTCTGTCCTCAACTTTGTGACGTCCATTACTCTCCTTTACCCATTCATAACTCTCTTCTCTCTCACACCTCGTGTGTTTGGGTGTACCTGCTATGTCCACCACCTTGGTCCTTTCAATGACAAGCTCGTCCCTCGTGCTACCAAAGCTATGTTTATTGGGTACTCCCGCACTCAGAAGGGGTATGTCTGTTTTTCTCCTACCACTGGTAAGGTGGTTGTGTCTGCTGATGTCTCATTTCATGAAGACCAACCATATCACACCAGTCCTTCTGATCCCCTTCTTCCTCCTCCGCTACCTCGGCCCATCATACCTGTGACGTCTCCACTTCCACCACTTCTCCCTACTACTCCACCTCCACCACTTCTCCCTACTCCTCTGCTTCGGATTCCCACACCACCACCAGTTCCTTCCAAACCTCCTGTCATACAATACACTCGTCGTCCTCCACGTCCAGATGCCCTACAACAGCTTCCCCCTACCAGTGTGCTCTCGCAGCCCGTTGATCCGGCAACCTCTTCAATAACACATCCAATGGCCAATTATGTCTCTCTACATCGGCTCTCTCCGCCCCTTCTTAACTTTGCTCTCTCTCTCTCCTCTATCTCTATACCTAACTCTGTGCAGGAAGCCCTCCAGCATCCACAATGGCGTGCTGCCATGGACGAAGAAATGGCTGCTCTATGGGGTAATCACACCTGGGATCTTGTCTCTCTTCCTTCTGGTCACAGCTGTGTTAGCTGCAAATGGATCTTTACTATCAAACATGCTGTGGATGAGACGGTTGATCGTTTAAAGGCTCGGCTGGTGGCTCGGGGCTTTACCCAACAGTATGGCCTTGATTATGAGAAAACTTTTTCTCCAGTTGCAAAGTTGAATTCCGTTCGGGTCCTGCTATCCTTAATTGTTCACCGCTGATGGACTCTTCATCAACTTGATGTCAAGAATGCTTTCTTGAATGACGATCTTCTTGAAATCATATACATGCATCAACCACCCGGGTTTGAGACCACGAGGGAGTCTCGTGTATGCTTACTTCGCAAATTTATCTATGGTCTCAAACAGTCTCCCCGGGCATGGTTTGGGAAATTCAGCAAGGCCGTTCGTGAGGTATGCTTCAAACAGAGCTCTGCAGACTCCTCTCTCTTCACTCGTCACAAGTCAACTGGGACCATTATACTTCTGGTTTATGTAGACGGTATTCTGATCACTGGTGATGACTCAACCGTGATACAACATATTAAGCAACATCTAAACTTTATCTTCCAAATCAAAGACCTGGGAAATCTTCGAAACTTTCTGGGACTGGAGGTAGCTCGACGACCTGATGGCCTAGTCTTATCTCAGCGTAAGTATTGCATTGACCTTCTGCAAGATGTCGGCCTCTCAGGGTATAAACCTGCGGATACCCCGATGGAAGTCAACCACATGCTGAGTACTCAGGGATCTGAGGAGGACTTTCTTCTTCTAAATCCAGAATACTATCGTCGTCTTGTGGGAAAATTGATCTACCTAACCGTCACAAGACCAGATATATCATTTGCGGTTGGTGTGGTAAGTCGGTTTATGCATACCCACGGGTCTCTCACCTTTAGGCTGTGGAGCGCATTCTCAGGTATCTGAAGACTTCTCCTGGGCAAGGACTTGTGTACAAGCCATCCTCTTCTCTTTCTTTTATTGCATACTCAGATGCGGATTACGCGGGCTCGTTGGATGATCGACGGTCTACAACTGGGTTCTGTACTTACTTTGAAGGAAATCTTATCACATGGCGGAGTAAGAAACAGACAGTTGTGTAAACCAATTGCTATCAGAAGTATTTGGGATGAAAATTATTCAAGTATGATAGAAGATTACCCAAGTTCTAGCACCACTAATGAGTTCTACATTATAAATAAGTTTATTCATGACCTCAATGATATTCTTCAACAACATAAATGTTCGATTAGAGAGTTCGATTTACCACCGATAAATGAAACATTCAACCAATTCAATAACCTCTCCAATCTTATTGAAGCTGAATTATCATTATCTATTACAAGAGATTATCTCAACACAATTACATTATTCAATGAAGGACAATTGCATGCTTACAATACGATAATTAAGGCAATAAGAAACAAGTCACATGAGTTTTTTTTATTGATGGATTAGGCAAAACTAGAAAGACATATCTATACCGTGCATTTTTTGTTACTTTTAGGAATACATGTTGCATAATTTTGGCTACAGCTACTTCAGGTATTGCCGCAAATCTTTTACCAGGAGGTCGAACTGCACACTCAAAATTACAAATACCAATTAAATTAGATGCCAAATCAGTTTCATAAACAATCAGATTTTGCATAAGTTATCAGACAGTCATCAGCCACAATTTGGGATGAAGCACCACCGGCTGATAGAATGGCGTTTGAGACGGTTGATCGTTCATTTCGCGATGTTACAGATGTAAATAATCCATTTGGAGGAAAAATTATCATTATGGGTGGAGATTTCCACCAGGTACTATCTGTTGTTGTCAATGGAACAAAGCACAGATAATTAATGCAAGTATCGTTCAATCATATTTATGAAGTCATGTAACGATATTAACTCTAACAGAAAATATGCAGGCAAAAAATGATCACAAATTCTCTAAATATTTGCAACGAGTTGAAAATGGTACGGAAATGACCATACATGATGATATGATTAGGATCCCCAGTCCAATGGGGATATCATGGGAGGGTGAAAAGTCTATTGATGATTTAATAAATGCTGCAGTTCCCAATTTGTGTTCGCACGTCGACGATAAAAACTATATCTGAAATAGAACTTTATTAACACCTCTAAATGAGCATGTGAACATGTTGAACGATACACACTTCTACAATTCCAGTGTGAAGAAGTTATATACAACTCTTATGATTCTGTCGTTCATGACAGGAGAAATTTGTATCAACTTGAGTTTCTAAATTCATTGACACCAGGCAACTTACCACCTAATAAGTTAAAGTTAAAAATTGGAGCACCAATCATGTTACTCTGAAATATTGATCCGAAGATAGGTCTTTGTAATGGAACAAGACTTATTTGTCATCAGTTTGCAAAAAATGCAATCGAAGTAGAGATTTTAACATGCCACTTTAAAGAAAACTTGGTCTTCTTACAACGAATACCATTGAAAACTATTGAAGATATTAGATTGTCATTTGAATTAACAAGTAAACAATTTTCATTGCGACTAAGCTTCGCACTGTCGATTAATAAATCACAAGGCCAAACAATTGAAAATGTCAGGATATACTTACCAAATAATGTGTTCACTCATGGTCAATTGTATGTGGCGTTATCGCGAGGTACCTCGTGAGAAAAAACAAAAATTTTGGTATAAAAGGGCATAATAGATGGTCATGAAGGTATCTATACAATGAATGTTGTTTACAAAGAGATTTTCAGACAACTTAGACAACAACAAACAACATCGCTCCATGGTATGTCCTTGATATGGATTAATTTATTTGAAATTGAGGTAACAAGTTATACTTTAAAAAAACTTGCTAAAATTTAAATTCAATTATTGTATCTCAATATAATTGTGTTTTTAAAATTTAGGATTTAATTACTAATAAAAATTTATCATGTAATTCTATTAGAACTAGGACTCCGGCCTCGAGGGCCTAGCGAAACTTAAAAATGTTATGAAATCTAGTTAATATCTACAACTAAGTGTTCAAATTCAATGCAAGTTCAGATCAAAGGGCGTAAACAACCATTTCTAAAGAATCAGACGACAGTGCACTTACAAGTAATAGTACATATTGTAACACTGACAAAGGTATGTGAATCCATGACAGTAAGTGTTTTGATGTTAAAGTATTTTAACGCTCATACTCCACTATCCAGGCAAAGAACACAAGATATCCGATCGTACATTTCCAGACTGGATTGAAGAAATATATCAAGGAGAGCATGGTGTGCCTGAGACAACATCCTGGCACGATTGGCCGCATGTCTATGACTACATTGAGCCCAAAATAGTAATACTGAAGGTGCGTAAGGACATGCATGCCATAGACCAGTGGAATTTTGTTTTTAGTGAATTCGCCAAATGAAAAACCATCGTAGTGCCAAAGTCCTACGACATCGAAGAGGCGAAAAAAGAAATTCAACATAAATATTAATAGTGCGAAAATGTTCATAATGTTGGATAGCATGATATTACAGTAATGTCTACATATATTATGTTGTTTTTTTATCTCCGCAGTTTATTAGAGTACATTTTGTATTCTATTCCTCACTTTTTATTATGAACATATAATCAATTTCAAGATGATTTTTTAATGTAAAATATATTTTTTTTTTGTTAATTGAAATGCTGAAAGATTAGGTGAGCCATAAAAAAATTGAAGCAAAAAATAAAGCAGGTGAGTTTTATTGTTTATTCGGTTCGATTCTGAACCTAGGATGAACAAACAAAGAAGCATTCCTTTCTTCTCTAAGATTTACTTCTTTGTTTTTATTTTTCACTGCGTTGAGCATGTTGGGTTTAGGATCCAGTTTCTGGTGAATTGATTATTTTATTGTTGTCAGCTTTATTTCCTCCATTTGCCCATGACTAATGTTGCCTCTCAAGACAAATGACGTCGTCTATGACAAAAGTCACCCCCTACGACAAATGTGTCTACCCACGACCAATGTCGCCCCCTCTACAACAATTGGCTCCCCCACAATAAATGTCATCTCCAAGACAAATATCGCCGCCGACTAGTGTCACCCTCACGACAAATGTCGCCTCTCACGACAAATGTCGCAACCGACGATAAATGTTGCCTCCCGCGACTAATATTGCCCTCACGATAATTGTCGCACCCCACGACAATTGCCGCCCCCACGACAATTATCGTTGCTCACGATAAATGCCGCTTCCCACGATAAATGTTGTTACCCACGACAAATGTCGCACCCTCCCTCCAACCACGCTGAGTGTCTCCCCCCCCCCTCCCACCACGCCGAGTGTCGCCCCCGCGCCGAGTGTCGCCCCCGCGACGAGTGTCCCCCCCCCCCCCCCGCGACGAGTGTCTCCCCCCGCGCGACGAATGTTGCCCATGTCGCTCCCACGTCATATGTCGCCCCCACAACAAATGTCGCCCTCACGACAACTGTCGCCGAATGTCGTCCCCCCCACACGTCATATGTCGCCCCCACGTCATATGTCGCCCCCCACGACAAATGTCACTCCCCGCCGAAGGTCGCTCGAAACATCAAGCACGGGCAAAGCCCACCTAGATGCGGTCGAAGTCCACCCGAGAGCATCGAGCACGGGCGTAACCCGTGCGAAGATGCTCGTGTGTGTGTGTGTGTGTGTTGTCCGATATATTAAACCTATTTTATATATAATAGCATTTCCCAGGGTGCTAAATATAAATTGCACAAATCATTTTGTGTTGTCCAAGATATTAAACCTACTTTATATATAATAGCATTTCCAAGGTGCTAAATATAAATTGACAAATCATTTAGAACAACTTTTATCTTAATTCATCCTTCAATAAGCCTATTAAGATATATCAATTCATGTAAGTCTACAATATAATATTTTACCTTAGTTAAATGTCACACCCATAACTTCTCTAATACAATTATACCATAATCTATTTTTTTCTAGTTTTATCACATCCATCTTACCATTCTCATTTGTAACACACTCAAACTTGGATATCAATAATTTTTCTAAAGTGGTGTTGTCTGAAACCTGCATGAAAAATGATGAGAGTTGTGTTAGATAGATGGACATCGTAAAATTTAATCACTCTTATGAATATGAATCGTTTGAAAAATTGTGCAAAAACTAAGTTGTTCCCCGTAAAGCACGGAACATGAAGTATTTAGGCATTAGTTTGACTATGACTAAAGATATGGTGCAGTGGCGACAAATGATCCATATAGCCAACCTCACTACGGTGGGATAAAAACTTGAGTGTTATTGTTGGTGTTAAACGCACACCAAATCCTGCTATATGAACACCAAATCCTGCTATATGAACACCAAATCCTGCTATATGAACATCAAATCCTGCTATATGAACACCAAATCCCGCTATATGCGCACCAAATCCCACTATATGCGCACCAAATCCCGCTATATGCGCACAAAATCCCGCTATATGCGCACCAAATCCCGCTATATGCACACCAAATCCTGCTATATGCGCACCAAATCCCGCTATATGCACACCAAATCCCGCTATATGCACACCAAATCCCGCTATATGCACACCAAATCCCGCTATATGCACACCAAATCCCGCTATATGCACACCAAATCCCGCTATATGCACACCAATTTTCAAAATAAACCCCTATTATTTTCTACTTTAAGCGCAGGCTAGCCTTCTCGTTCTAAACCTAATATCCGTTGTATCACGACTGGGCCCTTCCTTGTTGGGTTTCTCTATGAGGATGACACAACGCTTGTGCACGCAGCGGAAGGAATAAAACATCAAGACAACCCAAAAGAGATGGGATCGGGCCATGAAAATTGAATCAAGAAGTTAACAAATAACTAGGCAAAAATTACCTTAGCGGCGTTGAGTCACAACTCAACGGAGATGCTCCAAGCTTCGTGTCCTCGTCGGTGGCGAGTTCTACGTGAAATAACGTCCACGTCTCTGCAGAAATCCACACGAGCGGGAGAACCCCGAGCTTCGTCGCACGAAGGGACGGGAAGAAGATCAACCGCACCTTTGCACTTCCCACGGACTGCTAGGTCCGCGCCAGGGAAAGCAAGACCGGCGACGGTCGTCGGAGATGAGGTCGTCGGAAGAGCGAACAGGCGGCGGCGGAACGTTTCCGTCCGGCAGGGTTCGGGATTCGGCGGATCGGGAGATCGGCAGAACTCTTCCGTCGGCTTCGATCCGGCTACAGGAAAATCCCGATTATCTCGATGGATCAATATTCCCAAAACCCTAAGTCCCCTATTTATACCAAAGGCATAAATAATCCAAATAATATCGCTATCCGCAGACCACCCAAGTTAGGGTTTCTGGACCGTTCGGCGAGAATCACCTCCAGGTTCGGCGAGAATCAGTCGGCGAGAATCACCTCCAGATTCGGCGAGAATCAGTCGGCGAGAATCGGCGAGAATCGGTCGCAGAATCGGCGAGAATCGAACAGTTCGATTCTCGACGATTATGCCTTAGTCGCCGAGTCATACTCGACGACTCTCGTCGACTCTCGACGAATTGGCCTTAGTCGCCGAGTCATACTCGACGACTCTCGTCGAACCATTCTCGACGTGTCATTCTCGACGAATCTCCTTGGCAACATTTGCCTGACCTCATTCTGTATGGTGATTGGTAACCTTTACCAACACAGTCAATCTTCCAATTTCTCCACATGCTCTTATGTGCGACCCTGCAGGCTCATATCGCGTTGGCAGTGAGATTACATGTTTGACCACTTCTAGATCACCATGGTAACTCCAACATTCCTTCCCCGATGTCTGGCATTTTCTTTGACCAGCCGGCATCCGACGTCGGATATCCAATGCTAAACATCGCCTCTTCTCCAGTTCTTAATAGATTTGCTCGACATATCTCTACGTTTGAGGAGGAAGACTGTAATGTAGACGGATGGTCGCGGTTTCCCCCAACGTCAAGTTGTATAGACTTCATCCCTATTCTCGGAAGTTAAGATGGCAGGGGAAGGGGAATCCATGGTCATGTTCGTGCTGCGTCTACTTGACCATGTCGATCTGTTGTGCAATTAAGCAAAATATTTTTTATTATATCAGCGATGTGTATTTAACAAAATGGTCTGCATTTAAATTTCCGTGGGGAGCATCTATCACTAATGTGCACACAGCAATATTGTCTTTAACACCACTCTTTTTTTATTGCCCAACAATAAGAACTGTACCGAGGAGCTTCTTCATTTTAACGACTCAACCTTAACTCTAAAATTATATTCTTATTTATATCTCTATTTTTCTGAAATAATTAAATAAAGGTACATAAGTCTATTGCACCTAGGTTTTTTTTCATCTAATAATAAGATAGATTTATAATTGTTAATACCACATCAACTAAAATTGCACATCATATGTTTGGCCTTTGTTCTACTAATTTGAAGCTCTATCTTCTAAGTAATACCTCCATATTCTAACCTTTTATTCAACTCTATAGATCTTTCATGGATTACACTTCTCGCTAACGAAAAACACACACCAAGACACCTAGCTTTACTTTTATAAACATCTACATTATTATTACAAAATACCCTAACTCAATGTTGCTGACGGGTGTAAGCATATTAAGATTAGGAATTACTTATTCCATAACGACTTTAAATCATACCTTAACACCACATTTTTTCCTTAACGCACAAATCTCATAAAACTACCTCATATAAATTTTTAAGATTAGTAAAAAACATTTCAAGATCTTGTTCTTTGTTCTCTATACACATTTCCATTAGTTGCCCAACATGAAAATGACTTCTACTTTAGATCTTTCTGGCATGAAATCTAATTGATTCTTTGAATTTGAAATAATTTTTCTAAGACTATGTTATGGGTCTCTCACGTAAGTGTTTGGTAACTTCATCGAAGGTGGGGATAAAGATGGGATATGTGCTTGACGGAAGGAGAGAGTGGGAAAGAGAGAAGCTCTGTTAGACTCTAACCCTAATTTAGGGAGAAGGAGAATAAGGGAGACAAAGAGAGATAATTCTTGCTTACTGTTTCATAGCCCAATGGGCCTTTACATAGATTTGCATACTAACAAATTAACAAAGATACTCGGGCATAAAATAAAGACACAATATGCATTAGCATGACAAACACACAACACCTAAACTATCTGACATAACACGAAATAAAGATACATAAAATATGAAATAAAAGTTGATTATGCAGGTGTGACGTCCGTCTTGCATCATAAAATGACACAGGAGTTTGACGTTCGGTATTTGACCAAACAGGATAGTGCTAAGTGAAAAGGGAATGAAAATTATTAGCCCCACATGAGGTTTGTGAATAAGTGATTGTCTGATAGTGATCAAGGAAAATTCATTTTTGCACCATAAAAGTGCACTTTTATGATGCAAGACAAACGTCACACCTGTCTGTCACCCTATAGTCTCACCAGAGGGCCCACCTTGAAGTCCACCAAGGCGGCTTTCATCAGGGATGCAGCCCATACCCCAACCCGTCTCCGTCATGGAGTCACCACCATGCGGCAGGTTGTTGAGGCTCGGGATCAAACACTCGACCTCCTAGATAGGTCTTTCACTAGAGCTCTCATCACCAACTGATCTTTCATCTAAGCTCAGTTGATGATGAGAGCTCTGGTGAAAGATTCTTATATAGGAGGTCGTTTGTTTGATCTCGAGCCTCAACAACTTGTCATATAATGACGACTTTATGGCGGAGACGGGTTGGGGTGTATGGGATGCAGCCTTGATGAAAGCCGTCTTTGTGGACTCTAAGGTGGGCCCCCTGGTGAGACTCCAGGGTGACAGACGGATGTGACGTCTGTCCTGCATCATACTCCTTTCATCTCACATATACTACTAAATTCCATGCAGGCCACCAAGTCATATTTGCAAGAATCGGAAGCGTGCAATGCATATTTTGAAATGATCGGAGAGAATAAGGAAATAGCTAAAGTGGAAGCAGTAGCAATTTTCACAGTTGCTATGTTATTTCAATTGCAGATTTTGTTTTTCATAATGTTCTATTCTTTGTTAAGTATATTTCTTTTTAATTCTCAATTTATATTTTAAATTTATGTTCAACTTGATGGATAGTATAAATTTTACTCAATCTCTTCAAATCATTTCTAATAGTTCTGAGAAAGAAATCAGAACATGAGACAAAAATTTTAATAAAGATTTAATAAATACAAAGACAACTTGTTTTAACTGTCATTAGAAATAGGAACCAAACCAGAAATGCATAGAATTAGACAGGATCATTAATGAATAATTTAGTTCTGTTTTTTGCTGAACAAAAACCGAAACCGTTCACATGGTGGTTTCAAAAATTACGTTGAAACCGGAATCGGTCAACCAAATAAAGTTTTGGTTCCATTTTGAAGAACCATTACGGTTCGGTTCTCGGTTTAGTGAGAATGAAACCAAACAGAAACCATGACATCTCTAATTACAAGGTGAATGAAAGATAGACAAAAAGGTGATGCCTTTTCCTAGTGGTTTATCCTAGCGTTCTATTGCTGCTTCACTTCGTAGAGTGATAGCACTTCCTAATTTAAGCCTCACACCATATAGAAAACTCTTATTGCACTTTGATTGGCTCTCTTAGAGTAGATTTTCATAGAGTGAAGGTTAAAAATAAAAAAATTTATCTGAGTTCATTTAGTTATACTCTAATTTATAGCCTCCATTTCATGCAAGAGTACATAACCATGAAACCCTTGAATAGAATAGGATAAGTGATGGAAAATATTATTTGAAAGTACCTAAGATGATGAAGGTGATTTGGACGCACATGTACACTCTAAAAGCTCCTTGGCCTTCAATGATGAATGTGATTTTGACCATGATCGTAGAACATCAAGCAGCGGAGGGCAATTGTGGATGGGATGGTCCATCGAAGTTGTAAATTGAAGTAGAGGGTGTATGATTGTGCAGGGTTGTATAGGAGTTGCAAATGTAAGACAAAGGTTCATTAAGGGAGAGTTCCGACTAGTAATATATGTAATCACAATATTACTGCTTGTGGTGGAGGCGAATGGGGAATGGGTCAATGGGATCGTGTAAGTAGAATGTAAGAGATCAAACTTTTTAGAAGTAGATCAATGCTATCATGGTGTAGATCCGATGACACAAAGCACATTCAATGTTGAGGGATGCAAATCAAATAGCGGCAGAGGGATTGCAAATTATCATTAATCCCTTGGCATTTGATGAGTTTGATAGATTTCCGTATATAAGCTGACATACCCTTCTGTAGTACTTCGGTTAAAAGGTTTAGCACAATCTAATGAGTGCAGTGATAACTCATGTATAGGAGGCTACTTTTCAAATAAAGTTTAACATTTGAACCGTTATTAAAGAACAGGTAATTTGCAAAAATATTTGTGCTAAAAATTGAACGCATGCTGCGAGATCAGTGATACTGATTTTGACTAGCGTATATTCATTCTACTCATTTATATTTAGAACCCTTTGGTGATAAACGGATGTAATAGGTAGACTTTTGTTTTATTTTGGCAGATATATTTGTAAGTGTGCTGTTTGAATTTAATTGATCTGACGTTTCCTAGGACCAAAAAGTTAACGCATGGTTGATGAACTGGCTATATTAGTAAAGCCATCAAATTTAGTACTTGAGACGATTGGACAGTTAGAATTTTAACATTCCTGGCTGGGTGTGATGTACTTTCACATGGCACTAGTATCTTGGATATAACAAGAATATCCAATAATAATTAAATTTATAAATGGAAGGTAAATACCTGCATATCGCAACAGTCACCGTGTAGGATGTATGAGCGACAAAATTCAAATAGAATGATTGCCTCCAATCAACATGTACAGGATCATCACCAAGGACTTTTTCCAACTGATGGCATGAGCATATCAAAACATTTCACGTTAGTAATAGGAACCATGCTAATATGGAAATAATATACCTTGATGGTTCATTAATACAATTAAATGTTCCCGAGAGAATACAGTGGAAATAAATATTTATTCAGAAAAATAAAATTAAGCTCAATTGACCGTTTGGAAAGAAAAGATTGTTTCCAGCCATTGATTCTTTTAAAACTGAAACCCATGCTAGGCAACAATTTGGACTAATTATTGACGCAGGGCAATCCTATATGATGGGGAAATAAAGGGTAAAACTCTTACATGTAGTCACACATAAATCCGACGATTTGTAACTTGCAATGATAACTTGCTTAATAAATCAAAATTGGAAGATATGCCGCAACAGTTAAGCTAATAAACAAGGAAACACGTGAAGTTTGTATAGATGCAAGAGAGCTCAAAATCAAATAATTAAGTAAATGAGAACTTTTAATGCCTCAAAATTTGAAAACAATAACAAACCAATATCCTTTGAGTAGAAAATTCACGAACAATTCAACATAAAATCGATGACAACCAACTTGAAAACTTACACAACTAGGTAGTAGAGAGTTTGGAGAGGATCTCCCGAGGTGGAGGCAAGTCGAAGTGCTAAAATTCGGACTCCCGGTGAAATTTGGACTGCTGGACAGCAGGCCACAAAGCTGTTTCTGGATTTCTGGGGCTGTTGGAGGTTGCCGACTGCGTGGAGGACGCAAGGGGGGGTGGAGACAAACCCAGATCAGGTCGACGCAAAAGTACCAGACACCGCACCCGACCGGACCTCTATCGGCCCTGAGTCATGCATTTTTTTTGGCATTTTTGTAACTTTGCACTTTTTGTTTTTATGTGTAAATATATATATATATATATACACATATAAATATATATATATATATATATGTATGTATAAGTATATGATGAAAATCATTTGTTAAAACCCTCACCGGTTCAATACCCAGCCGGCCCGAGCAAATGTTTCTCTTCCCGCAAGATTAGGGCTAGGCTCCGCCCGCACCTCCCCGACATTGACGTTGTGCCAGGAAGAAGCCGTGTCGTCCGCCGCTCCACACGTCGCATGGCCCTCAAGTCCCGTTCCGCAGCCACGAAGCACATTCCCGGCGGTTGCCGCTCCACATCCAAGACCGAGCTCGGTTACTTCGATAAGTATAAATAGGATGTTTCTATTTGCTATAAAATTGATGTTGATGAATGATTTGAGAATTCTTGTGTTTGATTCCGTTATGAGAGTAGTTGTAGTTTGTTCTCTGCTTTCTGATTGTTGTGTGAGGTTGTTGATAAAGATTTTGATAACCTTTTGAAGCGGAGCAGAGACGAGCACGAGTTTTGGGCTCATTCGGGACTGATTTGACGACTTACCATATATGGCATGCTCGGATCGACGATCGGACTCCGCAGATGTGTCTGGATCTGCGTCGCGGGTCGAGATCATATATTAGTTTATTTTTATTGGTTTATTTTCATGTATTTTAGTGGTCTCTCTCACCGGTCAATCATAGCCGTTGATAGGGATGTCTCAGTGTCTTGTTTTATTATAAATATTGGTTTAATAAGAGGTTGAACCAAGGCATTGCAGAATTTTGGAGAAGTATTCCCGGATTCCAGCGATCACCCCCCCCCCCTCGGTGCCGACGCCGTGGAGCCCTAGGTGACGATTCCTAGGTTGGTTTTCTCCCCCCCCCCCTATCCTTCCCCTAACCCTTGTCATCATTTTCCACCTCTCAAACCTCAAATCCACCCGTTGCAGCCCTCCATTCCAGCCCCCGAAGACGCCGGCCTGCTGCCCTCTTGCAACCGCCCAACCCGCCACCTCCTCTCCAGTCCGCCGCCCCTCCACCACCGCTACAGGGCGCTGACCACCTTGTCCTCTCCCCACTACCCAACCGACCAGCCCTCACCCCTCCCCACCGCCGGCCACCTCCTAAAACTGACCTAACAGCCCGTCGGCCTCCACCTCCCCCTCCTCCCCAATCCGCCAACTTCCCCTTCGTGGATCCACCATCCTAACAACCCTAAAATTCTAGATCAGTCCAGATCTAGAGTTATAGCCTCCCGATCCATTATTTCCACCACTCATACTTTCCATTTTTGCCCGGATCCGACCCTAAATAGCGGATACACCTCTCCCCGGCCCGAATCTACTCGTACGTGGCCGAATCTACCCATTTCCCGCCCGATCGCAACATTTACCGCCGAGGAAATCCACCCCCTTCATTTTCACGTCGCCGGTTCCATCTTCGATCGCCGATCTACACATCCGGACCCAAATTTCTCAGTGTCTCTGTTCAGCCCGCTACTTCGTGAGTTTCTTGTGATATTTGCTTATTTGATTTGACATTTTCATTGGTGGATTAATATATGTGTTGTGATTCTTGTTAATAGAAAATTGTTTTCGATATAATATTAATTTGCAGGAGAAGTTATTCGCCGCGCGCTTTGCTTTGACCCTCCGAGAGGAGGAAAGCCGTTATAAAATTCTCGAATTAAATAATTGTTTTCAAGTTTGAATATTTGCGTGGTGTTAGAAAATTTCATTGTTCAAATTTATTTGTCACTGTAACTGACGGCCGCATTACACTTAGAATCATACTAAAGAGTCACCTTTCCATTTATACCTAGAGTTCTAGGTTTTGTGCACCCCTTAGCCTACCCTACATCACCATTGTTGTTGTATTGTAATTTCCCGTTTGAGTGTCCTAGCTTTTTTAGTCCTGCAGTTGTTGTTAATAAATGATTAATCGTTGGCATTTGATGATCCATGTTTAAGGAGTACTGTGAGTGAGATTAGGAGTGGTTGTTTGCTGTAGGAGTATAGTTGTTGAATGTATGAGCATGGATTCTGACTACAGTTCTTTGTTGAATGCTTGCTGTTGAAGTTTCTTTAAACAGTAAAGTAAGAAATTAATTTACTCTTAGTGTTTAGAGATTTTGTGGAGCCACCTGTGTGAGTGTGAGCGTATTTTTCTCCGTGATGCCCGGGTGCGATAACGGCTGGCCATGGAGCGGGAGATCGAAGTGACGAAAAATTCCTCGGGAGATCGAAGTGACGAGAAATTTCTCGCGGGAACGTCATCGACTTCGATTGCGGAAAGACGCATCTTTTTGTGGGTAACTTGTTTCTTTCCCTTCCTTTGTGTGCGTCAAAATTTTCTCTTACGTTAATTAGATTCATTGTTGGGTTTTCGCCCGGAATTTGTCAGTGAATGCTACATCGAAAACTTCAAACGAAAACGTATTTGGAGTTCACGATTTTTGTTTTGCTACGACAAGGGTAAAGAACGAAAGTTGCGAGCCTACTTTCCCCGAATTTAAAATTGAACCTTTTTTTTAAGAAAATTCATTTTAAAACAAAGTAGTTATTTTGTGTTTTACAAAAAAAAATTTAAGTTGTTTGTTTTTCAAATTTCGTGCAACTACCGCTCAAATCGTTTGCATACATCTAGGGTTTCCTAAAAGCCGACAGACGCGCAAACCTTATACGTCGTCCTGCATCAATTTGGTATCAGAGCCAGATTCCGAAATTTTCTAAGTTTCAGAATCCGCCATGCGCAGAATAGGAATCCCACATAACATTTTATTTTTTCAAAAAAAAAAGGATTTTTTTTATTAGCATAATCATACATTTGCATTTTACTTATTTGTTTGCATGCATCTGCGTAGTGGTAGGTTAGTGAGTATGAGTTCACCCCATCACAATTTACCACTGAACACCCTCAAGAGGTAAACTCGAAGGTGCGTCGAGTTGAGTGTGGTCAGCCAAGTCGGGGATATGAAGGGAATGAACCACCCCCGTAATTTCTACCTTTCGCCCACCAAATGACAGCGTTAACCGAGAGTATACACCAGGTGCAAGAAGGGTTTGAACACCTTAGTGTTATGGTGAATAGTTTAGAAGTACTCCCTCGAGTGTAATGTCACCTCCAATTCGAGATGAGCATTTTGTCCATCCACATTACGATGTCCCGCCACACTACGCAGAAAGGTCCAAACTTAGAAGAAATCCTCTATTTGAGGAAGAGGTTAGAAATCTCACAGATAGGTTTGACTTTGAGTACGACCGATGTATAAACTCCTCAAGGTATTTTTTTTAACCCCAACGAGAACCTTTCTTTGGCCCTTGAGATAATTTATCAGGAAAGGCTCTTTTATGACCATGCGAGAGAAGAGCGTCCGCGAGACCATCGTCGGCCTATACCGGCCATGCATCGTGATGATCGGCCTAGAGATTGGCATCGACCGTCACCCCCGCGGCATCGAGACAATCGTGATCCTTACGATGATGATTATGTTACGCCCCCGAACATGACACGGATCTCTGGGCGTCAGTATGCCCACAGGCAGAAGGAGAAGACAAACGGCAACGGGGCTGAACCAACCGGTTCAGCCCCCACTCATTAAGACTGGGCGGCTTGGGGTTGAACCACCCGATTCAGCACTGTATGGGGAGGGGCCAATCAGCCCCTCTTGGGCCCGGGTATATTTATACCCGAGACTCTCTCTTGGAAGGAAAGCAAGACTATCATCAGGTATTTCTCTCTTTCTTCTCCTAACCCAAATTTCTCTCTAGCTTCTTCCCTAGTCTTCTCTCCCTCTCTAGTTCTCTATCAATTGGTATTAGAGCATCGTTCCTACGACCATGGTGACCACTCGCTCGCAAGAGTAGAGCCACCGGTTGGAAACCCTAGAAGGAAACTACGTCGGATTGACGGATTCGGTAGCCGCCATCGAGGAAAAGATGAGGGTTTCAACGCAACGGTTGGAGGAGCGGATTGACGCTCGCATGGAGGAAATCAAAGCTTTATTATCGCAAAATCTGAAAGGAAAAACGACAACGAATGAGGAATCTGGCGGCTCATTGGTCCCGGCCCTAGAGCCGAATGGGACTCATCCGTTCACCCCGCAGGTGAGCGAGGCCTCCGGATCGGCGGGACACGGACGCGCCGAGGCGGGATCGTTTAGAGCCACGGGCACGGCGGGAGCCTGGAACGGCCGCGGTACGGCGTTGGGCGCGGGCTTGTTGCAGGGCGGGGCCGGCGAGACCGGTTTCGGGCGCACGCCGCGGAGACGGGTCAGTGAGGACTTGGGAGGGGCCGGACGGGCTCCTGGACCACCGGTGCAACCGTTGGGAGGTGCAGATGGTCTTCTTACCCACCCGCGCAACTACGGGCCACCAGGGGGCTTTGGAACCGGCGCTCCTTGGGGCAGCCAATCGCAACCGGCAGGTGGACTGCCTCGCCAAGGATATCCGGGCACTCCTCTCGAGCCTACGGAACACGGGAGGCCCACATGGTATGGACAAGAGTCGGGGTGGCACGGTCAGGCTGCTCCGCGAGGCTACATGCCACCAAATTTGACACGCAAGAATTTCCCCAAGTTTAGCAGTGGAGATGCTTTGGAATGAGTGCAGAAAGCGGAACCTTTTTTCAGTTATCAGGAGATTCCAAAGGGCCAATGGGTACATCTTGCGTCCTTCCACTTGGAGGATGATGCCTTACAGTGGGCACAATGGTTTCTGAGGGGCAAGGATTATGTGCCCTGGAATGATTTTGTGGAAGGATTCACTGCTAGATTTGGGCCGTTGGAGTACGAGGACTTTGAAGCCCTCCTTCAGAAATTGCGACAGAAGGGAATGGTGATGGAGTATCGTACGGAGTTTGAAAAGTTGGCAAATAGAGTGCACTGGGAAGAAAGAACGTTGCTCAGTTGTTTCCTGTCGGGACTTAAGGAACATCTGCGTGACGAGATTCGGTCATATATGCCCCGCAGTTTAAATCACGTCATCAGCCTGGCACGCATTTAGGAGGAACGCTTCAACAGACAATGAGCCCGCATCGCGGGGAGAACCCCGACTACCCTGGTGGTCGCCAGGAGAGAGCCAATGGCGGCCGGCAAACCAACTGTGACACGACTATCATGGGTCGAGCTTCAGGCGAGGAAGGAGAAGGGTTTATGTTTCAACTGCGACGACAAGCACACGCCCTGGCACAAATGTCAAAAGATACTGGTTTATATGTTACATGAGGATGTGGAGGACGAGCTCACTCCCTAACCAGGATCGGACAAGGACTTGGATTTGACCGAGTTTGGCATGTCCTTACAGGAGATGGAGGGATGCAACGCCCCCCTCACTATGCGGATTGCGGGGAAGGTTAGCCAGGAGCGGGTGATGATTCTGGTGGATAGTGAGAGCACCCACAACTTCATCCACCCTGATGTAGCACAGCGAGTGGGACATGTGATCAATCGGGCAGTCGCCTTTCATGTCATATGGTGGATGGAAGCAAACTTCAGTGCGAAGGAGTTATGAAAGGGTTGAGCTACGAATACAGGGGTACTCGGGTCGCACTGACATCTACCTCCTACCTATCAGAGGCTCTGACATGGTGCTTGGGGTACAGTGCCTACGACAATTAAGGTGGGTGACCTTTGACTGGGATCTGATGACGATGGAATTCTCACAGCACAATGGCGGTGATCATGGAGGTTACATCGGCCCTCGCAGCGCCTCCAGTAGCACCAGTTCAGATGCAAGCGATACTGGCACACTATGCAAACATATTCCAGGCACCTCGTACACTTCCACCGCTGAGGTTCAGAGACCATCAAATCCAACTCAAGCCGGGGGTCGAGCCAACCAACATCTGGCCGTACCGTTATCCGTATATCCAGAAGACCGAGATTGAGTGCAGCGTCAGAGAAATGCTTGCCGCTGGAATTATTCATCTCAGTACTAGCTCCTTCTCTTCTCCCATCATCCTAGTAAAAGAAGGATGGATCGTGGCGATTCTGTGTAGATTGTCGCGGCTTGAACAGCTCGACTATCAAGGACAAGTTTCATATTCCTTTGATCGAAGAGTCGTTAGACGAATTGCACGGCGCTATTCTTTTCACTAAGCTCGGCCTCCGGTCGGGCTATCACCAGATTCGAATGCGAGAGGACATACACAAGACAGCCTTCCGCATGCATGGGCACTATGAGTTCCTCGTGATGCTTTTTGGACTCACCAACGTCACGTCCAAGTTCGAGCCGTCATGAACGAGATCTTTCGCCCTCTTCTCCGCCGCTCAGTGTTGATATTTTTTGATGACATGCTCATATACAGCACAAGTTAGGAAGAGCACCGGACCCACGTCGAGCACGTTTTCACCATCCTCCGTCAGCACCAACTCTACGCCAAGCAGTCCAAGTGTTCGTTTGGACGGGAGGAGGTTGAGTACCTGGAGCACTAGGTCTCCGCTCGCGGTGTCAAAGCCGACCCAAAGAAGATCGAGAGCATGCTGTCGTGGCCTCATCCTCATACAGTCTGGGCTTTACGGGGCTTCTTGGGACTTACGGGATATTACAGAAGATTTGTGAAAGATTATGACAAGATTGCACGGCCGTTGACTCGACTATTACAGAAGGACGCCTTCCTTTGGCAGGAAGAGGCAGAAGCGGCATTCCAAGCCGTTAAGGGGGCCATGACGACCACACCGGTCCTCGCTCTTCCCGATTTCAACAAGGAGTTTGTGCTTGAAACCGATGCATCGGGTCTGGGCATTGGCGCGGTATTGATGCAAGAGGGACGACCATTAGCCTTCTACAACAAGGCGTTGGCCCCCCGTACTTTGGGGCTATCCACGTACGAGAAAGAGATGTTGGCAATCATCCATGCGCAGGCCGTGTGGTGGCCTTGTTGGGACACTTCAAAATCCGTACTGACCACCAGAGCTTGAAGCACTTTTTGGAACAGCGGGTATCCTCTCCTCTCCAGCAGAAGTGGGTGACGAAACTGTTGGGGTATGATTATGAGATCCTCTACAGGCAGGGCAAAGAGAACGTGGTTGCTGACGCTTTATTCCGCTTACAGGAGAGCACCTTCGCCCAAATTTCGGGTCCCCTATTCGACTCGTTAGATGATGACCCTGCACTACGAGCCCTCATGGAAGCTCTTCGGCAGGGGCAAGTTATGACACCGGGCTATCAACTACATAATGGAAGACTTTATTATCACGGCCGAGTGGTCATTCCTCCCAACTCAACTTGGAAGACAGTCATGATGCATGAGCTCCACTCATCCCCGACTGGAGGTCATGCGGGCATCCTCCGTACTCTTCAAAGGGCGCGGGCAAATATTTTTGAAAGGGATTACGGCGCGACATCCAACGGTTTGCGCAGCAATGCGAGATGTGCCAGCGACAGAAGTATGAGACGACCACCCCTGTCGGCCTGCTTACACCTCTGGAGATTCCGCATCATATTTGGGATACAGTGTCTATGGATTTCATCGACGGACTGCCCAAGTCTCAGGGCAAGTCAGTTATATTGGTCGTGGTTAATAAGATCTCCAAATATGGACAATTTTTGGCATTGAGCCATCCGTATAGAGGTGAGTCAGTCGTCGATCTCTTTGCTCAAGAAATTGTCCGCCTTCACGGCGTTCCGAGTGCCATCATTTCTGACCGAGATCCAACGTTTGTTAGTAATTTCTGACGGGAGCTCTTTTGACTACATGGGACTTGCTTACGCCTCAGCACGGTTAATCACCCCCAAACCGATGGCCAGACGGAGGTTCTCAATCGGGGAGTAGAAACATACCTCCGTTGTTTTGTGATGGACGAGCCTCGGACATGGACCCGCTGGATGCACTGGACCGAATATTGCTATAACACCTCCTACTATTCAGCCAGCAAGTTGACCCCGTCCGAGGTCGTTTACGGCCGCCCCCCTCCATCCTTGGGCAGCTATGAACCGGGCAGCACGGCCCTATCGGCCGTTGATCGGGCACTCCGCGACCGGGACCGCACTTTAGCCACTTTGCGTGAGAACCTCCGAACCGCACAAGATCGCATGAAGGTCCAAGCGGACAAACATCGCAAGGAACGGGAATTCGCGGTCGGTGATGACGTCTTCCTCAAGCTCCAACCTTACCAACAGTCGTCAGTTGCCCACGGGACGAACCAGAAATTGGCTCCACGTTACTATGGGCCCATTCGTATTATCCGCCGTGTGGGGCCAGTGGCTTACACCTTGGCGCTACCTGAAGGGTTGCGCATTCATCCTACCTTTAATATGTCCTTACTTAAACAGAAGATCGGCAATACAGTGCAGGCTAGCACATTCCTGCAAGAAGCGACAACAGCGGGTGAACTACGACCGATGCCCGTGGAGATCCTGATGATTAAATGAAAACAGAGGGGCACCGAGTACTGCCCTGAGATCCTTGTCAAATGAAAACACTTGCCAGAAGCACACAATACTTGGGTTGATCTACAGGAGTTCAAGGAGCTCTATCCGGACTACCATCTTGAGGACAAGCTGGTTCTTGATGAAGAGGGGAATGTTATGCCCCCGAACATGGCACGGTTCTCAGGACGTCAGTATGCCCGCGTGTGGAAGGAGAAGACAAGCGGCAACGGAGTTGAACCAACCGGTTCAGCCCCCACTCATTAAGATCGGGCGGCTTGGGGCTGAACCACCCGGTTCGGCCCCATATGGAAAGGGGCCGACCGGCCCCTATTAGGCTCGGGTATATTTATGCCTGGGACTCTCTCTTGGAAGGCAAGCAAGACTATTATCAGGTATTTCTCTCCTTCTCTTAACCCTAATTTTTCTTTATCTTCTTCCCTAGTTTTCTCTCCCTCTCTAGTTCTCTATCATATTACGACTATTCTCCCCGAGAAAGGCGACCAGATCTCACACGAGTTGTGAAGCTAGATCCGACACTGTATGATGGTTTTATAGATCCCAAGGTCTTTTTTGACTGGGTTATAGACATAGAGACCTATTTTGAGTGGTCTAGTATGACAGAGGACCAAAAGGTTCAGTTCGCCAAAATGAGATTGACATGGCGAGCGAAAATATTTTGGATAGGTGAAGAGCGTAGTCTAGAGAGGAATGGACGCCCTCCCATTACACATTGGCCACACATGAAAGCCATATTGGAGGAGCAGTACATTCCCCGACATTATCAGACTCGTCTACAAGACGAGCTGACGTCACTACGTCAAGGGTCCAAATTAGTTTCTAACTACTTAGCTTAGATGAAGGATCTTATGATTAGGTGCAACGTCGTAGAACACTCACGTGACACCTTATATAAATTTAAGTGTGGACTGCGACCTGAGATCGGTGATGAGTTGATTCAATATGGCGACTATTTCCTAGCTGAGACCATATCTATTGTCATCGATATCGAGGAGCACCAAAAAAGAACCTCTCAGTTCAAATTTCAGACCAAAACGAGAGATCAGAAAGATAATGGATCAAAGCCTACTTCAACTTACACGAGAGATCAGAAAGGGAAATCCCCCATGGGAACTGTGACCCCTTCACTGATTCGATGTAATGAGTGTTAGTAGATGGGTCATATATCTAGGGATTGTCCCAGGAGGAAAGACATGTTAGTTATTCATGAGGTGACTGAGGAGGATGAGCCTGTAGAAGAAGCTGGAGTCGAGAGGGACTCACGCATTTTGAACGATGAAGTGTATGGTACGCCTAGTGAAGAGGAGATAGATCACGGCGTTCTAGTGGTGAGATGCATGTTATCTACACCACAAGAATCCGTCGATTATTAGCGGACGAACATCTTCCAGGCCTACTTTAAGGCTAGGGAGAAAGTGTGGCGTTTAGTAATGGATAGCGGGAGTTGTATGAACGTGATAGCTGAGACAGTTTTACCCCGCATGGGACTCAGTGCTGAGTCACACCCTTCCCCATTTCAGATAGCTTGGGTCACCAAGACTATATTATCAGTAACTAGAAGATGTTTAGAGCCCGTCACCCAAGTAATGAGTGTTAGTAGATGGGCCATATATCTAGGGATTGTCCCAGGAGGAAAGACATGTTAGTTATTCATGAGGTGACTGAGGAGGATGAGCATGTAGAAGAAGCTGGAGTCGAGAGGGACTCACGCATTTTGAACGATGAAGTGTATGGTACGCCTAGTGAAGAGGAGATAGATCACGGCGTTCTAGTGGTGAGATGCATGTTATCTACACCACAAGAATCTGTCGATTATTAGCGGACGAACATCTTCCAGGCCTAACTTTAAGGCTAGGGAGAAAGTGTGTTGTTTAGTAGTGGATAGCGGGAGTTGTATGAACGTGATAGTTGAGACAGTTTTATCCCGCATGGGACTCACTGCTGAGTCACACCCTTCCCCATTTCAGATAGCTTGGGTCACCAAGACTACATTATCAGTGACTAGAAGATGTTTAGAGCCCATCACTATCGGTACCTATTCTGATATGATTTGGTGTGACGTTATGCCTATGGATGTGTGACACGTATTACTTAGACAACCTTGGTTGTATGACCGAGATGTCCTCATACATGGCAGATCCAACACTTGCTCCTTTCTACTGGACGAAAAGAGAGTAGTGTTGAACCCAGTGCGACCCAAAACACCAACATCTCGTGCGAGCCATAGTGAGAAAGAATCTCTTCTTCCCACTGAAAGGAAGAAGACTCTTAGCATTATACGAGGCACTGAGTTTCATCGAGAGAGTTTCGATGGTGGATTCTATTATGCTAGGAGACTCTTAGAGTAGTTACATGACATACACCCAGATGAGCTTTTCGCGGAGTTACCTCCCATGAGGTGTATTCAGCACGCAATAGATCTTGTTCCTGGAGCCTTCCTCACTCATCTACCACATTACAGATTGAATCTTGCCGCCCACGAGGAGCTGCAGAAGCAGATCGGAGAGTTACTAGATTGAGGATTTATTCGGCATAGCCTTAGTCCATGTGCGGTGTCAGCTAGGGCAGAAATCAGTCCAAAAACTGGACTGATTTCTGCCCAGAAATCATCCAGAAAACTGGATGATTTCCGGGCAGAAATCTTCCAGAAAACTGGATGATTTCTGCCCGGAAATCATCCAGTTTTCTGGATGATTTCTGGGCAGAAATCATCCAGATTTCTGGATGATTTTTGGACCAGAAATCATCCAGTTTTCTGGATGATTTCTGCTCTAGTCTAGATGATTACTGGCACTGTTATGCTCTACTTTCTTCTTTGTACTGCTATGCTATATTTTCTGGATTGTTTCTAAACTCATGGGTTATATTTTCTGGACTGATTTTATTCTAGAAATCATGGGTTAATTTTTGTTAATATTTAGATGTCCACCTCGGGTTCTGGACCTTCTGGGTCAAATCCCATAAGCAAAAAGTCCAGAAAAAATGCATCCGGCTCTAGAAGTGATCCTGGGTGGGAGCATGGGATCGAAATAGACAGCACAACAAAAAAAGTACAATGTAAATATTGTCTGGTCATTAGATCCGGTGGAATATATAGGTTGAAACATCATCTAGCAGGGACAAAATTTAACGTGGAAGCTTGCACTAAAGTACCTGAAAAAGTGAGAAATCAATTTTTGAGCATTCTTCAAGCTCATGGAGAGGACGCTTTAAAGAAGAAAAGAGATATTGAGGAAGCAACAGTTGACTACGAAGCTGAGTTGGGGCAACTAAAAAAAATAAAGGGAAAAGAGTCAATGAATGCTTTTGTAAGAAAGACCAGTCAATCAACAATTGGAGTTATATTTAAAAAAGATGCACGCGAAAAAGCATGCCAACAAATTGCTCGTTTCTTCTACACAAGTGCAATTCCCTTCAATTGTGTGAAGAATCCGGAATTCATAAATATGGTTGAAGCGATCGGACAACATGGCCCCGAAATGAAACCTCCATCTTATAACGACATAAAAGTCAAATACCTGAAAAAGGAGGTCGACCTAACTCTACAAAGATTAGAGGAATACAAGGCAGAATGGAGAACAGTTGGTTGCACAATTATGTCTGATGGATGGTCAGATAAAAAAAGAAGATTTATATGTAACCTTTTTGGTAAATAGTATCAAAGGTACTGTGTTCTTGTCTTCTATAGATACTTCTGACATTGCTAAGACCTCCGAAAAAGTTTTTCAAATGTTAGATGAGGTTGTGGAGAAAGTCGGGGAGGAAAACGTTGTGCAAGTAGTAACTGATAATGCATCGAACTATAAGGCGGCCGGTCATATGTTGATGGAGAAGAGAAAAAACTTATATTGGACACCATGTGCTGCCCACTGTATTGACTTGATGTTAGAAGATTTTGAAAAAAAAAATTGAGCTGCATAAATCAACAATAGCAAAGGGTAGAAAAATAACAACATATATCTACTCTAGAACTTTGGTTCATGCTTGGTTACTTGAATTTACAAAGGAGAGAGAATTGATTCGACCTGCAGTGACCAGATTTGCAACTGCTTACTTGACATTGGGATGTCTTTCGGAGAACAAAGGTGGTTTGATGACAATGTTTACTTCCGTCAAATGGAAGTCTAGTAGATTTGCTGGTTCTAAGGAGGGAAAATTGATTCAAAAAATTGTTTTAAACACGGGGCGTTTTTGGTCTCATGTGACCATATGTTTGAAAGCAGCATTTCCACTAATTAAGGTGCTTAGAATGGTTGACTCAGAAGGGCCTATGATGAGATTTATATATGAACAGATGGATAAAGCAAAGGAAAAAATTCAACTCAATTTTGATAACATCAAAAAAAAAGTTAGTAAGTTGGTTATTTTGAATTTAAGTGTTTATAATATATGCAATTGTTATTTTATTTTTTTGTTTTGTGACAATGTACAATATTGTTTCTTATGCAGATATGAGCCAATATGGGTCATCATTGATGAGAGATGGTCAAGCCAACTTCATAGACCATTGTATGCGGCAGCATATTATTTAAATCCACATTATCACTTTAGCCCGAGTTTTAGAGCGGATGCAGAGGTTAAAATTGGCTTTTATAGTTGCCTCCAACGGATGATTCCAAACGAAGATGAGAGGACAAAGATAGATATTCAGATGGATGATTTCAAACACGCAAGAGGCTTATTTGGCTTAGACTCGGCAAAGGCAACTAGAAGTAAAAGAGCTCCAGGTAAAATATTTTAGTTTATTAATCATTTTGCATATTAAATAATTAATATCATTTTAATCAAGTACAAGTTAACAACATTGTATTTTATAGCTGATTGGTGGGATTCCTATGGTGACAATTGTCCGGAATTGAAAAAATTTGCTATTCGCGTTCTAAGTTTGACATGTAGCTCTTCTGGATGTGAATGCAATTGGAGCGCATTTGAGATGGTGAGCTTCAAATAAAGAAATTGTTTGAATGATGAATAATAATTCTTATATTTGTATTCTTACTGTTTTTAATTGTCATGATATTTAATAGGTGCACTCCAAAAAAAGAAATCGTTTGCATCAAAAAAAAATGAACGATCTGGTTTTTGTGATGTACAACATGAGGTTAATGGAACGACAAGATAGAAGGGATATACAATTGAAGGAAAAGTTTTATAATTTCGAGGATATCCCTTCAGATGACGAATGGATCACGGAGAGGGAAGATCCAGTTCTTCCACGTAAGGGCAACTGGTTGGGGATCCTTCGCAGTACACATGAAATTTGTAGTGATGACAGTGTTGAAAAAAATCATGAAGAATCTACTAAAGAAGTAAATGAAGAAGGTAAGTTTTATAATTAATGAAGAATATTTGTAAAATTCAAGTTTTCACTATTAGTATCAAGTGTAAATAACTCGTTTAATTATCTTCTTCTTCTTATAGGTGGAGTCGAAGATCTGACCTTAAGGCGCAGTGATCTCGAAGTTACTGAGTATATTAGTAAAGGTGAATGGGATGACGATGAGGATGCCAGTGGTGGTGATGAGGAAGATGCGATTATTGTTGATGAAGATATGATTGATGTGTCTGTTAATGATCTGTTCTGATGATTTTCTGATAGACCATGGACCTCTTAGATTTGTTATTTTGTGTTAGACTTTTTTTTATTTCCTATTTGATATGTTGGAAAACTTCTATTTGATGTGGCTGCTAATGATTTTTGTTTTTTGTTATATTTTATATTTCAAAATTAACGATCTGCTAGCATTGTTATCGTTTTAACTATAAACTTAAATAGGAAATTTGTCATGCAAGCTTGCAACAGTCCACGATTCCATCCTAGTCAAGTAGCTCCTGATGCTTCATCATTTGCTTCTGAGGTTAGATTATTAGACAATGTGATGATTTTTCTTTATGATTATCTCTCAGATTTATGTTTTCTCATTCGTAGGTTCATCTTCATAACTTGGTTACTGAAGATAGTTTGAAAAAGATGGGACAGTTAGGACAAAAAAGTATACTCATCTTGGTTTTACAGTTGCTAAAGTAGAGTCAGAACTCAGAAGTTTCACTAGTACTCAGGTACATTTATAATTATAAATGTTTCTTTATTCATGTTCTTATTTTGCCTTAGCCTTAGAGTCGACCAATGAAAATTATTAACTATATAATTTTTTTATAAATTATTTGTGTAATTGTATGACTTCAAATTCATTTTTATTTTATAAGTCTGGCTTTATGAATGTAGTAGGATGTAGGATCTTACGATCCTCGATCCGATCCTACGATCCGATCCGATCCAACCCCTGAAACGATCCCACATAGGATCTCGATCCTGACAACCTTGGGTGTTACGTTATATCAACTTGCAACAGAAGTTGAACCCTCGACAGGCGAAATAGGTATCTTATTTACAGGAGTACACCTTCGTTCTCAAGCACTGTCAGAGAACGGAGAATAGGGTTGTCGACGCCCTTAGTCGAGTCACCCTCATATTATCTCAGATGTGTACTCAGGTGATAGGATTTGAGCATATCAAAGACGACTATTCCAATTGTCCTGATTTTAGTGGCATTTATGATGCGATATGTTCTGACCCTTTCACGATGAGACCGATTATCTCATTCGACACGAATATTTGTTTCGTGGGACCCGCCTGTGTATTCCCTGCACCTCGTTGTGAAATTTCATTGTGTGAGAATTACATGGCGGAGGCTCAGGTGGACACTTTTGACGTGAAAAAACAATATCCTTAGTTGAGGAGCAATTCTATTGGCCTGGGATGAAGCGGGTTATCGCATAGATTGTTAACAGCTATCGCACTTGTCAAGTAGTGAAGGGCAATAAACAACCCGCTGGATTATACACACCTTTACCAGCACCCAGTATTCCTTGGGATGATGTTAGCATGAATTTTGTACTTGCGTTGCCGCGTACTTTTAGGAAACACGATTCCATTCTTGTATTAGTCGATCGGTTCTCTAAAATGACGTATTTCATCCCTTGCAACAAAACCAATGACGTCTCTCATATAGCTTGTATTTATTATAAAGAGGTTGTCGCACATCGAGGGATACCTAAGACTATCGTTACCGACCGAGACATTAAGTTCACCAGCTACTTTTGGAAGCCACTCTAGAGATTGTTAGGTACTAAACTTTTATTTTCGACCACCTATCATAAACAGACCGACGGTCAAACTAAAGTTGTAAAAAATCACCCTGAAAATTGGGATCTAATTCTTCCACACACTCAATTGGCGTATAATAATTCGAAGAATAGGTCCACGGGTTTATCTCCCAATGAGATTATTCATGGTCACACTGCACGAGTGTCGCTAGATTTAGCATCACTACCACTCAATTTTAGGACTAGCCAGTTTGCACATGATTATGCATTGCATTTGCATGATTTGCATAAAGAAATTGAGCAAAAATTGCATAGTGTTTATGACGTATATGCAACACAAGCGAAGCACAAAAAAGCTACTAGTTTCAAAGTGAATGACTTGATACTGGTTCGGTTAAATCCGGAACGGTTACATTCGGGCACCGTAAAAAAACTAGTTGACCGTAAAACTTGAACATTTCTAGTAAAGCGAATTGGGCAAAATGCGTATGAATTTGAGATGTCTTTTGTTTGGGGAGCAAATCCTATTTTTAATGTAGCTGATTTGACTTTATTCCATGATTATCTGCATGAGTCTTTAGATTTTCCCTTTCTTCTCCATTTGATTCTTCTAGGTTTGTGAGTGCTAGTGAGGAGCAACGTTCAGGACACACCGACACTCATTCAGTTACTGACACAGCGCCTGCAGTTCTACCGTTTTCCACTGATAGTTTTCAGGCAAAGCATGAGACACCAGAATATACTTCCATACTAGTTCCCATAGCCGCTATTAGACTTCCACGACAAATCTTGGTTCTCGAGCAGATATTGGATGACGAGACAGTAACCACTACTGATGGTAGTTTTTAGAGATACTTGGTTCGTTGGCATGGCAGACCAGAGACCGAGATCAGCTAGGTCTTGGCCGAGGAATTACAGCATATGGATACTGATCTTCTACAGCACTACCAATCGAAGCACTCACAAGAAATGAGTGATTTCGAGAGGGGGAGAATTGGTGGAGACCAGCTCAGATCAGATCGACGCAAAAGTACCCGACGCCGCACCCGACCGGGCCTCTATCGGCCCTGAGTCATGCATTTTTTTGCATTTTTGTAACTTTGAACTTTTTGTTTTTATGTGTGAATATATATATATGTGTGTGTGTGTGTGTGTGTGTGTGTATATGATGAAAATCATCTGTTAAAACCCTCGTCGGTTCAATACATCTTCAGCCGGCACGAGCAAATGTTTTTCTTCCCGCAAGATTAGGGCTAGGCTCCGGCCGCACCTCCCCGACATTGACGCAGCACCAGGAAGCAGCCTCGTCTTCCGCCGCTCCACACGTCGCACGGCCCCAAAGTCCCGTTCCGCAGCCATGAAGCCCATTCCCGACAGTTGTCGCTCCACGTCCGAGACCGAGCTCAGCCATGGCCGCGTCTTGAAGGAGGCAGATGGTTACTTCGATAAGTATAAATAGGATGGTTCTATTTGCTGGAATGTTGATGAATGATTTGAGAATTCTTGTGTTTGATTTCCGTTATGAGAGTAGTTAGTAGTTAGTTGTTTATTCTCTGTTTTTCGATTGCTGTGTGAGGTTTTTGATGAAGATTTTGATTACCTTTGCTGTTGTATTGTAATTTCCCATTTGAGTGTGCTAGCTTCTTGAGTCCTGTAGTTGTTGTTAATGAATGATTAAACGTTGGCATTTGATGATCCCTGTTTAAGGTGTAACACCCCTTCCCAGTATTTCAGAAATCAGCCGTCCGGCCGGGTCAGCGATATAAAGAAAAGTAGGAAACAGTATTAAAACTAGTAGCAGCAGGTAATGAAATCTATACTAAGCAATTTAAGACTTACAGCGGAAGTTTAAAAAGTAAACTAAGGGTAATCACATACCTGATATCTGGATTTCACAGAGCCACTAAACAAGATATAAAACTGAATTGACTGAAAATCTGGTTAACCATAAATAGTCTGATACAAATTAGATAGAAACATTAATCTGTTACAATGTTCTCATCTACAAGTACATGCTGAAATATAGTAAACTGAACAAGATAAATAATACAAACTGACGCCACCATAAAGCTCATCCTAGACGCAGCTTCCCACCTGGGTCACCTGAAAAACAGTGCCCACGAAGGGTCAGAGTAAAGAAAAATAACTCCTCCTAGTGACACTAAAACCCAGTTTTACATATGAAAGCATGTATGCCTTTGAAAAATAATTTTATGCATTAAAACTTTTATGTTATGTGTTATGCATGTCTTCGCACTATTCTCTGGTCAAACATCTACTCGTACTAAAGCACGTGACTTTTATTTTTCTAACTCAAGTCCTGGCGTTCACTAACTAGCATACTGTCTCACGTCGGGTCTATACTTGAGTTCTAGGTGGCTTCTAACCTGCTTATCTACTAGGAAGGCTCTAGGCAGAGTAGCTCCTAACGCGCAACTGAAACTGACGACCCGAGACCATCTTACGAACCCAATTGTTCTAGTGTCACGCGGACACGGTCTCGAATCTACTAGCTGGCTCAAGGGAAGACACTTCTCAAGTCTGTACTACTCATAAGGTTCCATGTGCCTTATGAGAAAGGTAGTGCGCCTCTACCTAGCACGAAAGAACTCTGTGTGCTGGCTGACCTTTTTGGTCTGACGCTACTCTGCAAGGGATATCTTTTCTGGTGTACTACTAAGCGACCCTTGACTTTCTTGTGGTCGATTTAAAGGGGCATTCACGCCCTTATTTGGACAAATTCCAACCCTATTTATACGGTTAATGCTTTCATTCCCTACGTTGCTGTTTATGATCCAACTACTTGGGTGTTAGGGAAATCGTGTCACCCTACACGTTTTTCGTAACCGTTTGCCTATCACCACACCTTTCTATGCATGAACATGGTACTTGAAACAAATCTATTTATGTGTATAAAAATACAATACTTGATATATCTAACTAAAAGGAATTTAAATTTCCGTACAGTGGTGGTGCGGCGCTCGTAGACTCGGCGCGGCGACATTTGCTTTTCTGCAGGAAATCCTACTGTCTGGGACTTTCAGAGTGTTGCCCCGAGGCTACCAAAATCCTGCAGTCCAAAGCAAAATCCTGCAGTCCAAAGCAAAATCCTAATTTCATATTTCTCCCCTTAGGGTTTCCCGTGGAACAATTCCATACAACTAGGGTTATAAAGTGCAAATACTAAACTTCATAATTTACCTTTACGAGGAGAGATTAGGGCTCTCAAAGCGTCCCACACAAAAATCCGCGAAAGATCACGACCACCAAAACCTAAATAGGGCAAATAAATCGAAACTTAGTCTAGGTTAACTTCCAAAATCGAAGGATTTTTCATGAAGAAGGAAGACTAACGAGAAACCAAACTCACCGAAGCCAAAACGAACATCAACTTCCTCCGATTAGGGTTAGATCCGGTTCTTCCACGGCCAAGGAAGAGAGAAGAAGACTCACTGGCGCCTGCAGAGGAAGGAGGAGTGGTCGGAATGGGCTTCTGGAGAGGAAACGGCCACCGGTTAGGGCTGCGGGAAACGGCTGGTCGCGGAAACGGCGGAGTCGGGCTCGTCGCTTGCGGGAGACGGAACATGAGAGCTTGCGTTTTTTTTTTATCCGTGAGGGAAAAGAGGCGAGCGGTTTTATGAACCGTGAGGAAATTAATGATGCGGGTTTTAAATCGTGAGGTATGGTTTTGATAACCACCTCCCCTCCATCACCCAAAATCCAATCTATTAAAACAGCTATTGGCACACCCAACTCACAAAACTTTTCAATACTAACTCATATCACCGCGCGCGTCACATTTAATATAACATGCGTTACACACTAAAATTAACGCACTTATCAAATTAACGGACGCTAACAATAGGAATTGTAACAATGTACCTGGTCAATGCGCTGCCTCGATCAACAATCGTCGCGACTCGACCCTACAAAGAAATAAATTTCGCGTAACAATTTACGGATGTTACAAATCTCCCCTCCTAACAAAAATTTTCGTCCTCGAAAATTGAAACCATACCTGAATCGAAGAGAAAAGAATAGTCTGCATTGCTCTTTAGCTCATCCTCTCGCTCCCAAGTATACTCTGGACGGCCACAGTTCATCCAAAGGACTTTTACCATACGAATCTCTCTATTCCCGAGCTTCTGATTCCTTGAGTCCACTATCTTGACTGGTCTAACTCCAATACTAAGATCTGTTTCAATTGGTGCTTCCTCGGTACTGATGATCTGACTGGGATCTCTGACTGCTCTCCTCAGATAGGAGACGTGGAATACATCATGTACACCACTCATTTCCTCAGGTAAGGCCAACCTATATGCAACCTCACCAACTCTCTCAAGTACCCCAAAGGACCAACGAATCTGGGGCTCAGTTTCTTCATCCGCTTTATTCTAGAGACTCCTCTAACTGGTCTGACCTTCAGATAGACGTAGTCTCCAACACTGAACTCTACTGACCTGTGCTTCTGATCATGATACTTGGCCTGGCGATCCTGAGCTGTCTTCATACGCTCCTGAATAAGCCTGATCCTATCAGTGGTCTTATCAATCCATGACTCTCTGATAGAAGATCTTTCCTCACTCTCAGCCCAACATAACGGTGTCCGACAACGTCTACCGTATAGGGCCTCGAACGGTGTCATCCCAATACTCGCCTGAAAACTGTTGTTGTAGGAGAACTCCACAAGAGTAACATACTTCTCCCACTTTTCTCCAAAATCTAGAATGCACATCCGTAGCAGATCCTCCAAAGTCCTATTTGTGCGCTCAGTCTGTCCATCGGCCTGAGGATGGAAAGCGGTGCTGAAATGTAACCTGGTACCCACCCGCTTCTGAATATATCGCCACTCCCTGGAGGTAAATCTGTCATCACGGTCTGAAACTATAGTCTTGGGAACACCGTGAAGTCGAACTATCTCGTCTATATATAACTGTGCCAGCTTCGGACCTTGATCCGTCTTCCTAAGAGGAATGAAATGGGCGACCTTAGAAAGCCGATCTACTATAACCCACAAAGAATCATTCCCACTCTGCGATCTCGGCAAACCATGAATGAAGTCCATGGATATATCCTCAAATGTCCACTCGGGAATGGGAAGTGGCTGCAACTTGCCTCCAGGCCTCTGACACTCGGCCTTAACCAACTTGCAAGTCTCGCACTTCCCTACATAATCTGCAACATCACTCTTCAAACCTGGCCACCAGACTGTCTTCTTAAGATCTGCATACATCTTCGTGCTACCAGGATGTATAGAATATCTGGAATTGTGTGCCTCGAACAAAATGTCCTCACGAAGGTGACTAACATCTGGGATGCACACTCTGCCATCATGCAATAGTAACTCATCCTGAATAGAGAACCTCTCTTTCTGACCTGACTGCACTGAGATCCAAATCTCTGTCATCTTTGGATCCAACGGTATAGCTGTCCTGATCCTATCTCTAATATCGCACGAAATCTCCATCCAACTCAACCAAGCTGAACCAAAACTACAACGGGGCACAACGACGATGTCCAGTCTCTCCAGCTCTCGTACTAACTCCGCCTGCTGAGTGAGAAGATAAAAACACGAGCCTCTACGGCTAAGGGCATCAGCTACCACATTCGCCTTTCCTGGGTGGTACTGAATGTCAACATCATAGTCTGAAAGAAACTCTAACCATCTACGCTGCCTCAAATTGAGCTCTCGCTGATCAAAGATATACTTGAGGCTCTTATGATCAGTGAAGATCTCACAACGCACTCCATAGAGGTAGTGTCTCCAAATCTTCAGAGCATGAATGACTGCTGCAAGCTCCAAGTCATGAACGGGATAGTTCCTCTCATGAACCTTTAACTGTCTCGAAGCATATGCTACGACCTTTCCATGCTGCATAAGAACACAACTCAAACCCTGACCTGAAGCATCACTATAAATCTGAAATCCGTCTGGTCCTGAAGGCAAACTCAAGATCGGTGCGGTCATCAATCTGTCCTTCAAGTCCTCAAAGGCTAACTCGCACTCAACAGTCCACACCAAGCCCTTTCCCTTCCTAGTGAGGGAAGTCAGTGGTAGGGTTATCTTCGAGAAATCCCTGATGAATCTCCTGTAGTATCCAGCAAGACCCAAAAAGCTGCGGACCTCTGAATCTGTCGACGGTCTTGGCCAATTCTTAATAGCCTCTATCTTTTTCGGATCAACACTAACCCCTTTCTGACTGATGATGTGGCCTAAAAATGCAATCTCTGAAAGCCAAAACTCACACTTAGAAAACTTAGCAAACAACTGGTTCTTCCTGAGTGTGCTCAAAACAATTCTGAGGTGTGCTGCATGATCTTCTGCACTTTTAGAGAACACCAAAATATCATCTATGAAAACGATGACAAAACGATCTAAAAACTCCCGAAATACCCTGTTCATCAGGTCCATAAATACTGAAGGGGCATTGGTCAGCCCGAACGGCATGACCACGAACTCGAAGTGTCCATATCTGGTACTGAAAGCAGTCTTCTGTATATCCGCGTCACGAATCTTCAACTGGTGATAGCCTGATCTCAGATCTAACTTGGAAAAAGTGTTCGATCCCACCAATTGGTCGAACAAATCATCAATCCTGGGAATCGGGTACTTGTTCTTTACGGTCAGCTTATTCAATTCACGGTAGTCTATGCACAATCTCAGACTACCATCCTTCTTCTTCACAAAAAGCACTGGAGCACTCCAAGGCGAAGTACTAGGGCGTATAAAACCCAATCAAGCAGCTCCTGCAACTGACTCTTCAACTCTGCTAGTTCCCTTGGAGCCATCCGATATGGAGATTTGGCTACCGGTGTAGCCCCAGGATGCAAATCTATCGGGAACTCAACTTCTCTATCAGGAGGGGCACCAGGGAGCTCTTCCGGGAAAACATCTGGAAACTCCTGCACCACTGGTACCTCTGACCAGTCAGCCTTAGGCTCCGCGCTCATCAGTACTACGAAGGTTTCACAACCCTTACTAATGCACTTTTCCGCTTGGACTGCAGATATGATCATCTTCACTACTCCCTTCAATCCCTGAAAAGAGAAAGATGTCTGGTTGGGGCCATCAAACTGAATCTGCTTAGCCCTACAGTCAATCCTGGCGTTGACTGCTGAAAGCCAGTCCATTCCAAAGATCAAGTCAAATCCTGCTATAGGTAGCAGCAAAGCTTCCACGATAATCTCAACATCACTAAACTGCACTGGTACCCTGCACTTGTCTCTGGTCTGCAGAAGGGATCCATTCGGCATCATGACTTCCAGCGGTACTGACTCCGGGAAGACTTCTAAATCCAACTTACGCACTAGAGATTCCGCGATAAACGAGTGCGAGGCACCCGTATCAAACAGAATCTTAGAGGGTAAATCACGAATCATAAGGATGCCTACATGAATGATTTATGAATGATGAAAAATTTAAAGTGTCACTACGGAGGATTTTAAAACTAACTTGTTAAGCAAAACAACACTTACCAGTCACAACATCCTCCTGATCTTTCGCCTCCTGCTGACCCAGCCCATAAGCTCTGGGCTGCACTAAGTCTCGACCCTGCTGTGGTCTCCCATCAGTGAGCATCAATGCTTTGCCCTTATCTACCCTGCTAGGGCCACCAACCTCGTACTTCGACTGCAGGAATAAAATTACATTAAAAATCTATCGTAATTACATAAATGTAATCAATACGAAAGGACCTTGATTACCTGATTTGTCTCAGCTTCCTGACAGAAGCGAGCTATGTGTCCAGGTTGTCGGCACTTGTAACATACGCCTGCACTGGCCAAACACTCTCCTGAATGACGACGCTGACACTTGGGACACGTGGGATAGTCCTTGCTCCGGTCACCAGATTGACCATTCTTCTTAGCATCAGGCTTCGGCTTCTTGTTCCAGTTCTTTCCTTGATCATTTCTGCTCTGCTGCGGCTGATGCGAATCTTGCGATCGCTTCGCACGGAAACTACTTCGCTTCTGAACCTTCTGCTGGTCAGCCTCCAGTCTGCGAGCCGTATCCACTAATCTCCTGTAATCAGCGTTGACCATAGTCATCAGCGGCTGTCTCAACGAGTCACGCAAACCATCCACAAAGCGACTGCACTTCTCAGTCTGATCCCCCTGCATCACGCCCGCATATCGAGCCAGATGAGTCAGCTCTCGCTCGAACTCAGTAACTGTCCTGTCCCCCTGGAAAAGCCTCAGATACTTCTCCTGGAGACCTCGTCGTGCGGAAGGAGGCACGAACCAACTAGCAAGAGCTCTAGAGAACTCGCCCCAAGTAAACATGTCTGGTGTACGACCTGGCCAAAAGTATGGTCATACTTTTATAAAATTAACACATTACTTTCTAAAATAAAGGAATTGATCATGACACTTTACCTGCAGGATCATCTGCCCGGTATTTGTCCCACCAGACTTTTGCCTCTCCCCGGAGGAGGAAAGCTGCCAGAGGAACTTTCTTATTCTCCGGGCACTCCAAAACATTCAGCAGGTCTCTGCTATTAGCTATCCAATCATCTGTATCCATCGGGGTCTCATCCCCACTGTAGTTCGAAGGCTGAAGTTCTCTAAAATTTCTCAAATAGCGCTCCAGGGTCATCTCCACAGGTGCTGCTGCAGGAGCTGGTGCAGGGACTGGTACTTGTACTGGAGCTGGAAACCCTGCAGCCAGTCCTCTCTGAAACTCCATCAAGGCAACAGTAACCGCCTTGGTAATCTGAGACGCTATGTCAGTGCCCTCTGGAGCTGCTGGAACTGGTGGTACCTGTGGCACGGCAGCGTCTCCCATGGTTGCACTTGGAACCGGGTTCTGGCGTGAAGATTCACCTGGTTCACTAACTCGTGGTGCCTGATAGAATATAAAAAAAAGAAAACTGATTATTTATCGAGCATCTAAGAAATCTGGCTTAGCAACTTATTTCGTACTCTAGCAAATACTAGGGTTTAATCGCACTTAAAAATACTTTACTAACAAGAGTTTACTCTTACGCGCTCCTATGGCTCTGTGAATTCTTTCTAGGGTCCAGGGATCATAAACCTCCCTCTGATACCAATTTGTAACACCCCTTCCCAGTATTTCAGAAATCAGCCGTCCGGCCGGGTCAGCGATATAAAGAAAACTAGGAAACAGTATTAAAACTAGTAGCAGCAGGTAATGAAATCTATACTAAGCAATTTAAGACTTACAGCGGAAGTTTAAAAAATAAACTAAGGGTAATCACATACCTGATATCTGGATTTCACAGAGCCACTAAACAAGATATAAAACTGAATTGACTGAAAATCTGGTTAACCATAAATAGTCTGATACAAATTAGATAGAAACATTAATCTGTTACAATGTTCTCATCTACAAGTACATGCTGAAATATAGTAAACTGAACAAGATAAATAATACAAACTGACGCCATCATAAAGCTCATCCTAGACGCAGCTTCCCACCTGGGTCACCTGAAAAACAGTGCCCACGAAGGGTCAGAGTAAAGAAAAATAACTCCTCCTAGTGACACTAAAACCCAGTTTTACATATGAAAGCATGTATGCCTTTGAAAAATAATTTTATGCATTAAAACTTTTATGCTATGTGCTATGCATGTCTTCGCACTATTCTCTGGTCAAACATCTACTCGTACTAAAGCACGTGACTTTTATTTTTCTAACTCAAGTCCTGGCGTTCACTAACTAGCATACTGTCTCACGTCGGGTCTATACTTGAGTTCTAGGTGGCTTCTAACCTGCTTATCTACTAGGAAGGATCTAGACAGAGTAGCTCCTAACGCGCAACTGAAACTGACGACCCGAGACCATCTTACGAACCCAATTGTTCTAGTGTCACGCGGACACGGTCTCGAATCTACTAGCTGGCTCAAGGGAAGACACTTCCCAAGTCTGTACTACTCATAAGGTTCCATGTGCCTTATGAGAAAGGTAGTGCGCCTCTACCTAGCACGAAAGAACTCTGTGTGCTGGCTGACCTTTTTGGTCTGACGCTACTCTGCAAGGGATATCTTTTCTGGTGTACTACTAAGCGACCCTTGACTTTCTTGTGGTCGACTTAAAGGGGCATTCACGCCCTTGTTTGGACAAATTCCAACCCTATTTATACGGTTAATGCTTTCATTCCCTACGTTGCTGTTTATGATCCAACTACTTGGGTCTTAGGGAAATCGTGTCACCCTACACGTTTTTCGTAACCGTTTGCCTATCACCACACCTTTCAATGCATGAACATGTTACTTGAAACAAATCTATTTATGTGTATAAAAATACAATACTTGATATATCTAACTAAAAGGAATTTAAATTTCCTTACAGTGGTGGTGCGGCGCTCGTAGACTCGGCGCGGCGACATTTGCTTTTCTGCAGGAAATCCTACTGTCTGGGACTTTCAGAGTGTTGCCCCGAGGCTACCAAAATCCTGCAGTCCAAAGCAAAACCCTAATTTCATATTTCTCCCCTTAGGGTTTCCCGTGAAACAATTCCATACAACTAGGGTTATAAAGTGCAAATACTAAACTTCATAATTTACCTTTACGAGGAGAGATTAGGGCTCTCAAAGCGTCCCACACAAAAATCCGCGAAGGATCACGACCACCAAAACCTAAATAGGGCAAATAAATCGAAACTTAGTCTAGGTTAACTTCCAAAATCGAAGGATTTTTCATGAAGAAGGAAGACTAACGAGAAACCAAACTCACCGAAGCCAAAACGAACATCAACTTCCTCCGATTAGGGTTAGATCCGGTTCTTCCACGGCCAAGGAAGAGAGAAGAAGACTCACTGGCGCCTGCAGAGGAAGGAGGAGTGGTCGGAATGGGCTTCTGGAGAGGAAACGGCCACCGGTTAGGGCTGCGGGAAACGGCTGGTCGCGGAAACGGCGGAGTCGGGCTCGTCGCTTGCGGGAGACGGAACAGGAGAGCTTGCGGTTTTTTTTTATCCGTGAGGGAAAAGAGGCGAGCGGTTTTATGAACCGTGAGGAAATTAATGATGCGGGTTTTAAATCGTGAGGTATGGTTTTGATAACCACCTCCCCTCCTTCACCCAAAATCCAATCTATTAAAACAGCTATTGGCACACCCAACTCACAAAACTTTTCAATACTAACTCATATCACCGCGCGCGTCACATTTAATATAACATGCGTTACACACTAAAATTAACGCACTTATCAAATTAACGGACGCTAACAATAGGAATTGTAACATTGTACATGGTCAACGCGCTGCCTCGATCAACAATCGTCGCGACTCGACCCTACAAAGAAATAAATTTCGCGTAACAATTTATGAATGTTACATAAGGAGTGTTGTGAGTGAGATTACGAGTGGTTGTTGTTTGCTGTAGGAGTATAGTTGTTGAATGTATGAGCTTGGATACCGACTACAGTTCTTTGCTAAAAGCTTGTTGTCGAAATTTCCTTAAACAGTAAAGTGAGAAATTAATTTACTCTTATTGTTTAGAGATTTCGTGGAGCCACCTGTGTGAGTGTGAGCGTATCTTTCTCCGTGGCGCTCGTGGGCGATTGCGGTTGACCTTGGAGCGGGAGATCGAAGGTGACGAGGAATTCCTTGGGGAATCGCCGTCGACTTCAATTGCGGAAAGACGCTTCTTTCCGTGGGTAACTTGTTTCTTTCTCTTCCTTTGTATGCGTCTAAATTTTCTCTTAGGTAAATTAGATTCATTGTTGGGTTTTCGCCCGAATTTTGTCAGCAAATGCTACGTCAAAAACTCCAAACGGAAACGTATATGGAGTTTACGATTTTCGCTTTGCTACGACAAGGAGAAAGGAACGAAAGTTGCGAACCTTCTTTCTCCGGATTTAAAATCGAACCATTTTTTTAAGAAAATTCATTTTTAAACAAAATAGTTATTTTGTGTTTTAAAAAAAAAATTTATGTTTTTATTTTTCAAAGTTCGTGCAACTGCCGCTCAAACTATTTGCATACATTTAAGGTTTCCTAGAAAAGCCGACAGGCGCCCAAACTCTACGTGTCGTCCTACATCAGGGGGTGTTGGACAGTGGTTGGCAGCAGGGAGGAGTGGGAAATTTGAGGTAGCTGGAAGAGAATTTAGGAAATGGGAAGTTGGCCAGTTGAATGAGGGGAGAATTGGGTGGTTGGGAGTAATATGTTGCTCCACGTGAAGAATGTGTGTGAGGGGGGAGGGGGTCAGATGTGAGAGAGAAAAGTAAGGGGGAAGTGGACTGAAATTGTAGGAGATTGTGTGAGTGGGATAAGTGGTCAACAAGGGAGTAGTGGGTGGTTACTTGGGATTTATATGTGGTGGGATGAGGGAGTTATGGAAGTTATGATGGTAATGGGGTAGTGGGGTGGCGGTTGGCCGGAGATGGCTACACCGAGGCGGACAAAGTTGGAGGTGGTGGTCTCCGAAGAGGTGGTCGGTTGTGGTGGTGACCGGAAGTGTTTTTTGGTGATCACTGGAAAATTAAAAATGAAGGAAACTTGATGGAGATAGCGGTGGTGGTAATGGGAAGCCGGAAAAGTTTTTTGGTGATCGTCGATGAATTCTAAGGCTGTTTTGGAGTTTGGTGGGGGCGTTATGGAAGTGGTTCTACGACAAGAAGGGGAGTGGTGGGAGGTTGGCAAAGGGGAAAAGGGGGAGGAAGGGTGGCCGGTTATTTGTGGGAGGGGCTGGAATTGGGAGATGGTGGTCAGCCAAGGGGAAAATGGAGGGAGGATGGTGGCCAAGGGGAGTAGGGATAGTCCTAGGCTTCACACCAGGGGGGCGGCTTCGACACCAAATTGACCAAAGAATGGGTTTCAATGCTCCATTCTACAATCCCCAAAATGAGAGTCATCACCCTCAATATATAGACTCTAAGGGGGCAACGGACGGCGAGGATTGACCGACCGTTGCGACTTAAAAATAAATAAAAAAATAACTCGAAATAAAAAAATAACTCGAAATGAAAAAAGAAAAGAACAACTAATGGCATAAGATGAACAGTTCCGCTCTTCGCGTAAGCCGATATGTGTATCGCGATCTCCATCAGTTATTTAGTCCAGTAAATGGACTCCAAGGATATTTATAATGACCAAAACAAAAGAGTTCATGTTAAAAAGGAGAAGTTTCATGGAAATTTATAATAAACAAGATTCATATCAAACAAAAAAGAAGAACCTACAACTGAAATTCATTGAAAATAATAGGCAGAAATCAATAGAAAAGCCATGAAATATACCTTTGAAGCCCATCTACGGACAAAAAATGGAGAATCACTCTCCACATCATCTTTGAATCCATGTCTATTTAATCTCTGCAGATGAAAGATGTAGTTTACTTCTATATCTCATTAGGAATTAAAGTAGAGGAGCAGAAAGAAAGATGGGAAAAGGGAGAGAGGGATAAAGGGTATGGAGAGGATGAGGGGCAGAGGTAGAGGGTGAGAGAAAGATATGAAGTGAGATGTGGAGAATATGGAAGGTGGAAGAGAGAGAGAGAGGTCGAACTAGGGGGGATGCCATGATGCTAAGGTACATTCATTTATATTACCATGTATCCAACAAAAAATATGAGATCATCATCCTGTCTTTCCTTGTCAACAGCACCGCGAATAAAATACATATCAAGTACTTCACGCCAAAACCTTTCATCCATTTCAGCGTATGAAGCATCTTGCTCATTTGAATTTGATTCTGATGACAACTTTGAATATTTTCTCACCATGCTCAATAATTCATGCCTGCTTTGAAAAAGAATGCATGATGAAATATCAACAAGTGATTATTGAACTCAACCAAACAAATAAAAACAACATTTAGGAAATAGCAAAAACGAATAATATTTTGCATTGAAAAAGCAGGTGATTGCATGAAAACCAAGGTTGTCAGGATCGCGATCCGGATCGTAGGATCGCACGATCCTACGATCCAGATTCTACATTTCGATCCGGATCTTAATCCGGATCGAAATCAGGCCGCGTCCACGTGGGATCGCGATCCGGATCGTGGAATCGTTAGGATCGCGATCCCTAAACGATTCCACGATCCGTATCCGACGTAGTTAAAAGTCCTGGAAATTTCCTAAACCCTATTTCCTCTCCCGAGTCCGACCCCGACGGCTTTTCCTCCCGACTATTTCCTCTCCCCGATGGCTTTCCTCCCAACTATTTCCTCTCCCCGACGGCTTTCCTCCCGTCTCCCGCAGCTATTTCCTCTCCCCGACGACTTTCCTCTCCCCGACGGCTTTCCTCCCGTCTCCCGCAGCTATTTCCTCTCCTCGACGACTTTCCTCTCCCCGACAGCTTTCCTCCCGTCTCCTGCACAGCTGCACAATCAGGTCTTCTTCTTCTTCTGCACAATCAGGTCTTCTTCTTCTTCTTCTTCTTCTTCTGCACAATAAGGTCTTCTTCTTCTGCACAATCAGGTCTTCTTCTTCTTTTACACAATCAGGTCTTCTTCTTCTTCTTCTTCTGCACAATCAGGTCTTCTTCTTCTTCTGCACAATCAGTTCTTCTTCTTCTTCTTCTTCTTCTGCACAATCAGGTCTTCTTCTTCTTCTTCTGCACAATCAGATCTTCTTCTTCTTCTTCTTCTTTTGTACAATCAGGTCTTCTTTTTTGTCTTCTTCTTCTTCTTCTTTTTCTTCTTCTGCACAATCAGGTCTTCTTCTTCTTCTGCACAATCAGGTCTTCTTCTTCTGCACAATCAGGTGTTCTTCTTCTTCTGCACAATCAAGTCTTCTTCTTCTGCACAATCAGGTCTTCTTCTTCTTCTACACAATCAGGTCTTCTTCTTCTTCTGCACAATCAGGTCTTCTTCTTCTGCACAATCAGGTCTTCTTCTTCTTCTTCTGCACTCTTCTTCTTCTTCTTCTGCACTCTTCTTCTTCCTCTTATTCTGCTTCTGCTTCTTCTTCTTCTTCTGCATTCTTCTTTTGCACTCTTCTTCTTCTTCTTCTGCACTCTTCTTCTTCTTCTGCACTCTTATTCTTCTTCTTCTTCTGCACTCTTCTTCTTCTGCACTCTTCTTCTGCAATCTGCACTCTTCTTCTGCACTCTTCTCATTTGTAGGTTTATCTTCATAATTTGGTTACTGAAGATAGTTTGAAAAAGATGGGATAGTTAGGACAAAAATGCTTACTCATCTTGGCTTTACAGTTGCTAAAGAAAAGTCAGAACTCAGAAGTTCCACTAGTACTCAGGTACATTTATAATTATAAATGTTTCTTTATTCATGTTCTTATTTTGCCTTAGACTTAGAGTCAACCAATGAAAATGATTAATTATATAATTTTTTGTATAGATTATTTGTGTAATTGTATGATTTCAAATTCATTTTCATCATATAAGTCTGTCTTTATGAATGTAGTAGGATCTTACGATCCTCGATCCGATCCGATCCAACCCCTGAAACGATCTCACCTAGGATCTCGATCCTGACAACCTTGATGAAAACTGAAGACACTGGGAACTAAGAAAGAACTTTAATATAAAACAAGAAGCCATTCTAGGCAATATCCAAATTCCATGAATGGAGAGAATATGGGTAAAATATATATGCTATGATATAGCAAGAGGATACGACAAGTCCTCCATATAGAACATGGGCAGGTATGTGCTTTTGTAGAGTGAGATTGTGAGACACACATCCTCGTCATAATTATACCATTATTACCGGTCTAAGAACTATAAGACAGGGCTAGCATATCCAAATCTTCTGCGCAGATATATATTTCAATATGTAAAAGGCTACATACTATGTTGAAGATTACACATAAGAATTTCACAGAAAAGATTAACATAACTTGGTAAATATATCCATGTAGTGCTGACAAAAGGCAAATAAATGCAGTAAATTAGGCAGTAGAACTCAATAAGAGATGGTTAGCTGCACCGAAAGAGGCACACGTTTAGTCGGTATAGTTTTAATAGCAGCCTTCTTTGTCCAGAGTGTTAAAGTTCCAAGGTTCAGCAATAATCCATAGAAGCTTAATTCCTCAATAACAATTTCAATCCAAGTTTGTAAATTTGGGGATTAACTTCAGAATTTCAGAGCTCATGTTGTCTGAATATTTTAAACCTCTTCCATCTCCAAAACAGAGAACCATCAGCAATGAAATGACATGTTTCGACCTTAGCATCCACCTCATCCAAGGCCACATTTTCATGGTACTACTAGTTTTGCAATATAAACATAATAATAAAACAGGGAACAGTATGCAAAGAAAGTAGAAGAACCCCAACGTGTATATTGCAAAATACTAAATACGAACAGCCTAAACTATGATTCAGGCGTTTCATGCCAATAAATTCCAGGGCTACTGTTCCAGTTCTACTCGCCGAACGCACAAGAAAGAAGGAAAGATGCATGTGTGTGGGGATCATCCAGATGCACAAAAACACGATGCACAAAAACACGATTCCAGTTCTACTATGGCCGTTATTTGCTTACTGACAAGTTCTCAATCAACAAAAAAGAAAGCAAAAACAAAATGGAGGACCGACGGCGCTTACCGACTGGGCGTTTCACCGTCGCTGATTTCAGATGAAATCGCAAACTCTCTTTCACCCATCACCTCAGCATTTAAGTCCCCCGCCGAAGCGATGGTACGTTGTTCAGTAAGGAGAAGCTTAGAACTACGGCTTCTAGGGTTTCAGAACCTCTCATCAGCCTCGAATCAACGAGCCCCCGGGCGGTGCCTTTGAGAGAGAGAGAGTGAAGGAAATGATTGAAGCTTTCAAGTTTCAAGCAAGGGGAGGGCGAATTGCTCGTCCTGTGCTGCAACCTGCTGCCAGGTCTACAAGAAAGCCATATACACGTGTCTGCTTTTGGTTCCTACTTTTGATGTTCAAGGATCCGCGTCTCTGAAACCTGCTTATTTAATCTATTATAATATTATTATTTCTAACTATTTTAAATTGTTTATAAATATCTAATGTTTTTTATTATTAAAAATTGGGTTCTCCCCACCGCTCACGCGTTCTCGTGAAAAAACAAGTGGTGGGAGCGTCATGGCGTCTGGTCAATAGTGTTGTCGTCGAAGTATTGTCGTGTGAGGCACTTGAAGCTCTCATGCACCATCACGATCAGAGTATTATTGTGGTTGGTCGTAGGGCGAAGTCTTGTGTCTCTCACTTGTATATATAATGCATAAATAAATTCACAATTTCAAATTCACGGCCTAATCTTCTTAAAGTTTAACATGTTGAATATTTCATGTATGTCCGGGCATATCGAGATCGACACGATAACGACTCATGGATTCGTGTCTACCTAAGGCAAAGCTCTATGATAAAGGTATTATATATACATATTCCAAACTTAATATGACATATGTAGAATACCTTGAGCGGCTAAGCCGCACTAACATAACAAACTATTAACATTAATTCTCTCATCCACAATTTCAAAAGTATTTTTAACGAACATTGACTCAATCCAATTAGTCGTAGGTAATCTATGACTATTTCTCAGGAGGTCGTCCATATCATATGACTATTTCTGTCGGAACATGTTTAAATATGGAGCATCCAATACAACTTCATCACTCCCTTCAAAAAGATGTCTCTCATATTTAAGGTTCATCCTATTATTCAAGTTCACTATTTTTTTCCTCTGATTCTGATGTGAAATATGATTCATTCTTTCACCTCATATCACTTAAAAGATTGTCGTCCCAGAAATATGTCAAGAACTATTGTCTAATAAAAATACTCTCGCACTCATCAAGTTCAGGATGTTTATAAGCCCACTAGCTACAAATTGTGATGCACGATGTCTACTCTGATACCATTTGTAACGTTTTAACCCCTATAATATCGAAGTATTGTCCGCCTTAATTCATCTTGATCAACACTTCTTTTATCTCCCATCTCTCACACTCCTTAATTTCAGAGAACATACAAAATAATTTGAAGTGACATGAAATTTTTACTCAAAATATTTATAATATATTTGGAACATCAAAAAATAATTGAAGTCTGTTCTAAAACTCTTGAAAAAAGTCAAAACATAACAAAAATCTCAAGATTGGCTTCCCTAACTGTACAACTCCGTATTCGCGGAATGGGGCCCCCAAGCAAGGCGTAAGACTTGCTACACATTTTTAAGCTTTTAGATGGTTTTGCATTTCTGAATGCCAATTTATTGTTGATCTGCATGATATACTAGTAGGGGGATGAAGAATTTGTCTCCCCATGCCCCTTTCGGGGGGTGCGGCGGGAGGTCGGCACCCACCCCGGCCTGTTTCAAGGGGGCGAGTGCGGCGGGAGGCCGGCGCTTGCCCCGGCCTGTTTCAAGGGGGCGAGTGCGGCGGGACGCCGGCGCTTGCCCCGGCCCCTTTCAAGGAGCGGGTGTGGCGAGAGGCTGGCACCCGCCCCGGTCTGTTTCATGGAGGCGAGTGCCGCGGGAGGCCGGCACTCGCCCCGGCCCCTTTCAGGGGGCGGGTGCGGCGAGAGGCCGGCACCCGCCCCGGCCTGTTTCAAGGGGACAAGTGCGGCGGGAGGCCGGCACGCTCCCCGGCCCCTTTCAGGGGGCGGGTGTGGAGAGAGGCCGGCACCCGCCCCGGCCTGTTTCAAGGGGGCGAGTGCGGCGGGAGGCCGGCACTCGCCCCGGCCCCTTTCAGGGGGCGGGTGCGGCGGGAGGCCGGCACTCGCCCCGGCCCCTTTCAGGGGGCGGGTGCGGCGGGAGGCCGGCACTCGCCCCGGCCCCTTTCAGGGGGCGGGTGCGGCGGGAGGCCGGCACTCGCCCCGGCCCCTTTCAGGGGGCGGGTGCGGCGAGAGGCCGGCACCCGCCCCGGCCTGTTTCAAGTGGGCGAGTGCGGCGAGAGGCTGACACTCTCCCCGGCACCTTTCAAGGGGGGGGGGGGGGTGCGGCAGGAGGCCGGCACCCTCCCTGGCCTTTTTTAGGGTGTCGTCTGGCGACATCACTGTCGTATGGCGACATCATTGTCGCCTGGTGACACCATGGAGCTCATCCGGCTTGAGCAGCTCGCTCGGCTTGAGGGTCTGCTATTTTGCCCCTGGTGGGCTGCGAATAGCTGTTCAGAACAGCGGTGTTTGGCTGTTGGCAGACCAGCCCCGGGGTATTTCGGTAATTTTAGAGCAGCGGGATTTCGCTATTGGCAGACCATCTCCAAAAATCTATAAATAGACCCTTGGGGTTCTTTGGAGAGGGATCCGTTTTCACCAATCTTCATCCTCCTTTTCATCCTCCAAGGCACCTAGCTCAGCATTGGCTAGGGAGGGGGAGATCTCAAAGGTCTTTCGGGTGTGAGGTGGGACCTCCACGCTAGAGTCAAGGGTCATTTCCCAGTTTCAGGTCTCTCACCAAGGGACGGCTTGAGAGAAGTAGGTGTGAGCTGCACCCTAGGTCCGAACTCTAGGGGGAACCGAATTTCGGTTACAACATTCTGGTGCGGTGAGCGTGGGTCACGGCTCATACAGAAGTTCTAGATCAAGTTTCATGGCGGGAGATCATGGAGGTGGTGATGACTCCAACGAGCTCCCCAACCCAGCACCCTTTGTAGGGAGGGAAGAGTTCATGGCATCCATCCAAGGCATCATGGAGATGCTGCGAAGTATTGCGTCTCTGAGTGACTGCTCAACTCCCACCCCCCAGGAGATAACTCTCAAAGGTCTCGGCGAGACAGCCTCAAGGGGTCTCGGCGAGACAGCTCTCAGGGGTCTAAGCGAGACAGCCTCCAGGGGTCTCGGCGAGCCAGCTTCTAGGGGTCTCGGCGAGCCAGCTCTCAGGGGTCTAGGCGAGATGACCTCAGGAGGGGTAGAAGAAAGTGCACCGGGAAGACGGCCTGGGAAGGAAAGGATAGGAGAGGGGGTCGAGCGAGACCTTACCGGTCGGGAGTTATTCCCCAACCCGACGAGTGCTAGCCTCCCAAGAGAGGAGGTCGCGCGAGTGGAGCATGCGAGACCACCAAGTTGGGGGTCACCATTCAGCAAGTTGATTGTCTCAGCTCCCGTTCCCGAGGAGTTCAAAGAGCCTGACATGACTTACTATACCGAGAAGGATGACCCCGTCTAGCACCTGCAGTGGTTCGAAGATGCGGTCTCCATCAGGGGCGATGACAGATGCATTCAAGTGTCGCATCTTCGTGATCACGTTGAAAGACAAGACAAGGGATTGGTTCCATCAACTCCCAGCGAGATCGATCTACGGGTTCGAAGACTTAAGCTGGAGTTTTCAGCTCCGCTTCTCCACTTCTAAAAAGAGGAAGAGTCTCGAGTTCATCTTCCTGATAAGAGAGAGGGCGGAGGAGTCATTGGCCCAATATGTGGACAGGTTCCATGAAGAGATCCTGGACATCCAGGAAATGTCGGGGTATGCCCTCCAGATTGCGTTTATAGTGGGGTTGCGTGAGGGGTTCTTTAGATGAGTCTGACCCGAAAGGCCCCCTTATCCTTCGAGGAGTTGATGGAAAGAGCAGCGAGGAGATAGCAACTGAGGCAGCCAACCCGACATTTGTCAAGAAGTTGGCAAGGTTAACAGAGGCGGAGTCGAAGGAGCAAGGTGGCTCGAGGCATCAGGAGGGGAGAAGGAGAGAGGAGCATAGAGCTCAGGGGTTCTAGGGACCTCAGGAAGGTTCGGAGCCAGGTTGGAGGCAACAGGGAGGACCTGTTCAGGGTCCAGGAAGAGGTCTCGTCCAGGGTGGGGGGAACTTTCATGGAGGCCAAAGGAGGTTCAACTTCCAGAGGCAAGCCCCTAGGCAGCTCCTACCCCCACCGCAGCAAGTCATGGCGATAGGAAGATGGGGAAGAGGTAACGAGAGAAATCACCCAGCTCATTGAAGAAGGGAAGGAAGAGTGTTGTCATACTGTGACTTCCACCAGATAGAGGGTCACGTCATAGCTACTTGCCCCGAGTTCCTGGAAGTGAGAGAAGCGAGAGCCCCAGCCCAGCAGCAGCCGTCGGTGCGGATTGAAGAAGTTCTACCCAGAGTGGGGGGAGATGACGTGTGTGAGGACCGGGTCGATATAGGAGCCCGAGGAGGTATAGGAGTGATCCACGGTGGAGTGGGGTTCGAGGCCACTCGAAAGGCAAGCCTCCATACCGTATACCGTCGAAGTGTCGCTTCGACATCCCAGACCCCACCCCCGGAGGATAAGATCACCTTCTCAGTGAAGGACATGTCGAGTCATGAGGATTCATTCTGCGATGCGCTGGTCATCCAGACGGTCATCGAGGGCTACACCGTCTCCCGGATTTTGGTTGACAACAGGAACTCCGTTAACGTCGTTTTCAAGAAGGCGTTTGACGAGATGAAGGTGGAACCAAGGAGGATGGTGGCCTCAGACGGACCCCTGTTCGGATTTTCAGGAGAAAGGAAGGAAGTAGAAGGTAGAGTCGGACTCCAGGTGAAGTTGGGGGGACCTCAAGGAACTACCGGTTCGTCATTGTTGATGTTCCGAGCAGTTACAACGCTATCTTCGGAAGACCCCTTATCAGCGCCTTTCGTTGTGTGTCATCATCTTTCCACCAGTGCCTCAAGTTCAAAACGAGAGGGATCCAAGTCAGGGTCAGGGGAGACCCCTGGATGGAACGGCAGTGCTACGTCACGGCCGTCAACACCATCTCCTGGCTAGCCAGGGCAGAGGAGATGGAGAATATCATGGAAAGCTTGAGCAGGATAAAGGTATCAGAGGAGGAGGCGAATGACGACCATCATACCCAAATAGCTTGAAGAAACCTGCCTTGGTGGATTCCTTTTACTTTTGTGTTTTTGCAATGAGTCTACCCCTGACCGGAAGAGTCAGGAGGTCATGTATCTTAAAATTTTCCCCGTTTGAGGATGTTGAAGTTAGTATGGTTTGAATGACATGTCTAATCTCACCCCGAGAGGATCTCCTCACTCAGGCTCTCACTAGCTGGATGGGTCGAATGTGCCTCGGGAAGAGTAAGTCCCACCCCCGAGAGGATCTCCTCATCCAGGCTCTCACTAGCTGGATGGGTCGAATGTGCCTCGGGGAAAGCAAGTCCCACCCCCGAGAGGATCTCATCACCCAGACTCTCACTAGCTGGATGAGTCGAATGTGCCTCGGGGAGAGCAGGTTTCAACCCCTGAGAGGAACTCCTCACCCAGGCTCTCACTAGCTGGATGAGTCGAATGTGCCTCGGGGAGAGCAAGTCTCACCCCCGAGAGGATATCCTCACCCAGGCTCTCCCTAGCTGGATGGGTCGAATGTGCCTCGGGGAGAGTAAGTCGCAAGTACCACCCCCGAGAGGATCTCCTCACCCAGGCACTCACTAGCTGGATGGGTCGAATGTGCCTCGGGGAGAGCAGGTCCCACCCCCGAGAGGATCTCCTCACACAGTCTCTCACTGGCTGGATGAGTCGAATGTGCCTCGGGGAGAGCAGGTCACACCCCCGAGAGGATCTCCTTACCAAGGCTTTCACTAGATGGATGAGTCGAATGTGCCTCGGGGAGAGCAGGTCACACCCCCGAGAGGATCTCCTTACCAAGACTTTCACTAGATGGATGAGTCGAATGTGCCTCGGGGAGAGCAGGTCCCACCCCCGAGAGGATATCCTCACCCGGACTCTCTAGGTGGTTGGGTCGAATGTGCATCGGGGAGAGCATGACCCCCCCTACCCCCCCCCCCCCCCGAGAGGATCTCCTCACCCAGGCTCTCACTAGCTGGATGGGTCGAATGTGTCTCGGGGAGAGCACATCTCACCCCCGAGAGGATCTCCTCACCCAGACTCTCACTAGCTGGATGAGTCGAATGTGCCTCGGGGAGAGAAGGGTCCCACCCCCCGAGAGGATCTCCTCACCCAGGCTCTCACTATTTGGATGGGTTGAATGTGCATCGGGGAGAGCAGGGTCCCACCCCTGAGAGGATCTCCTACCCAGGCTCTCACTAACTGGATGGGTCGAATGTGCCTCGGGGAGAGGAATTTCCACCCCCGAGAGGATCTCCTCACGCAGGCGCTCACTAGCTGGATTGGTCGAATGTGCCTCGGGGAGTGTACGTCCCACCCCCGAGAGGATCTCCTCACCTAGGCTCTCACTAGCTGGATGAGTCGAATGTGCCTCGGGGAGAGCAAGTCCCACCCCCGAGAGGATCTCCTCACCCATGCTCTCACTAGCTGGATGGGTCGAATGTGTCTCGGGGAGAGCAAGTCCCACCCTCGAGAGGATCTCCTCACTCAGACTCTCACTATCTAGATGGGTCGAATGTGCCTCGGGGAGAGTAGGTCCCACCCCCGAGAGGATCTCCTCACCCAGACTCTCACTAGCTGGATGGGTCGAATGTGCCTCGGGGAGAGCATGTCCCACCCCCGAGAGGATCTCCTCACCTAGGCTCTCACTAGCTAGATGGGTCGAATGTGCCTCAGGGAGAGCACGCCCTACCCCTGAGAGGATCTCCTCCCCCAGGTACTCACCATCTGGATGGGTCGAACGTGCCTCAGGGAGAGCAGGTCCCACAACCGAGAGGATCTCCTCACCTAGGCTCTCACTAGCTGGATGGGTCGAATGTGCCTCAGGGGACACCATGAAGCTCGCCCGGCTTGAGGTTCTGCTATTTTGCCCATGGTGGGCTGCGAATAGCTGTTCAGAACATCAGAGTTTGACTGCTGGCAGACCAGCCCCGGGGTATTTCGGTAATTTTAGAGCAGCGGGATTGCGCTATTGGCAGACCATCCCCAAAAACCTATAAATAGACCCTTGGGGTGCCTTAGAGAGGGATCCGTTTTCACCAATCTTCATCCTCTTCTTCATCCTTCAAGACACCTAGCTCAACATTGTCTAGGGAGAGGGAGATCTCAAAGGTCTTCCGGGTGTGAGGTGGGACCTCCATGCTAGAGCCAAGGGTCATTTCCCAGTTTCAGGTCTCTCACCAAGGGACGGCTTGGGAGAAGTAGATGTGAGCTGCACCCTAGGTCCGAACTCTAGGGGGAACCGAATTTCGGTTTCAACACTAACAACAACATATGATTTCAGGAGGCGCCGCATGTCGCAGCGTTGCACGCATTGCTTGTTGCGGGGTGCCTTGGTGCTCAGCACACTGTCGTGTGGAATTCATGCAGCAAAGTCTCTGTTAGGAATGACGCCTATCGACTCTCCCAAAACCCTGGAGTGTTAGGAAGGGCACTACAAATTCTATTCTATTATTTTAGCAGGACTGGTTAAACTGCTCTCATGGTTCCCTCACACTAAAATTGTGCCCTAAACACCCCCGTACTCATGCCCGGAGCAAACTCGCTCGCACTAAACCGTACCATAGAGATCTCATGCAGCCATGCTAGGAGCCAACCCCCTGTGAGGAGCCCCCAGCACCTGGAAGCATGGCGGATCTAAAGGGGAGGGCTGGGGCCTCCCCCCCCCCCCCCAAGAATTTTGCAAAATTGTTGGTGAATTTGGATTCCTCTCGTCGAGACAATGCTTTATACGTCAAAAATGGTGGTCGGATGAGGGAGAAACAACTTCGATAAGATGGAAACTTTCAAAAAATATTTTGTTGGAGGAAGTTGATGTCCCCCCCCCCCTGTTAAAATTCCTAGATTTGTCACTATCTGGATGACGGGCCACACCTAAAAAACTCCTCCTGGAACGCCATATCCATGGGCATCGAACCTATGACCTCCAATCTAACTCTGATACCACTATTAGGAATGACGTCTACCAACTCTTCCTAAACCCCAGAGTGTTAGGAAGGACGCAACCAATTATTTTATATTATTTTAGTATGACCGGTCAAACTGTTTTCATGACTCCCTCGCACTTAAACCATATCCGGAACTACTATGCACTCATGCCCGGAGCCAACCCGGCTCCTTTGCACTAAACCGTATCATGGAGTTCCCCTGCACCAATGTCAAGAGCCAACCAAGGTGCGCCCGGGAGGAGCCTCATCCAACACCTTGATGGCGGGCCACACCCAACAATCTCGATCTGGGTGCTACACTCAACTCTATTTGCCCATTCTAAGGGGGTCCTGAGCCTGGCAAATGACAGGCTTAGCACTGGTCCGCTTTGAAAAATGCCCAAGCGTGGGGTCTGGTACGTGTATATCATGGTTTTTTACACCCGAGTAATTAGTGTATACAATTAATTTCAATTAAAAAACCTTACAATTATCTCAAACCGTTCATGTATTGTCAAATTGAAGATGGATTTAAAAGTCATTTGGGGCAGCTAAAAAGCCAACAAGCCTAGGTTTAGAACCCTGCACAATAATGAAATTATGATTAGGCTTTGAATCAAATGTAAAAAAAATCAAGATTCCTCTAGTCGCTAGGTCAAATTTGAGAAGACCATCTTTGTTATTCCACACACTTTGGAATCCACCCTCTAAAGCCTTCTCGGCGACATGCTATCTGGAAACCTCCCACCCTCTCTCAGGTTGTAAAACATAGCTTTTGGATCTCCTTTCTCCCCCACTCTCACTAGAAACCTCTCATTCAAGCCGTCTCATTGAAGACTTCTCGATCTATTGCCCATGAAGTAAAAAAATAAAAAACATTGACAACTCGCTAAAGGCCTGCATTATACTCGTCGGAATCCCTCAAGATGGCTACCTCATCACGCTCGCCAAATATTTATTTATCAAATCGAGCTTTAATAAACTCTGATCTCCTAAACTTTGGTAAAATTTCCATTTGTAGTTTTTTAGTAGACATCCGTCTTTTCTTGTAAATATAACTTCAAGCAATAAGTTCACATGTTGCTTTGGTTTTTTTTTGTATGTTGATCTAAGAAGGTTGCATTGCATTTGTTTTCATATTGATGTTTAACAATGAGACATAATGTTGCTTCAATTTGTGTTCATGTTGATGAGAGGTTGCAATGAGAGCAAGCTCATATAATCATGAATCATCCCCTAGAAAATGAAAATTTATTCGCTAGAGATGCACGATCCGAAAATGTGTGACTTAATTTGCAATTATATTATTAATGGAAATAGTAAAAAGCATCAACTTTTATTTTATGAGAATTCTTAGTAATAGATGAGTATGAGTTGTGTCTTATTATAAGGAAGGAGGTGTGCAAACAACAGAAATGATGATGATGATTGCATTATGATGTTCTTCTTATATATATAAATATAGATTATGTTATTGACATTATTGTTACATGCTTAGCATTTGTATGCATGATTACGATGATAATACACATTCATGTTGTAGTTTTTATTAAACGGTATGCATTACTGCTCATTCAATTTGTTATGTCCAACATTTATGTGCTTATGTTGATAAATATTATTATTATTATGATTTTTTGTTATAATACGGAATATTGATCGCATATCAATATTTGATTCAGTTTCATGTCGTACAATTTTCGTCATTCCTAAGAGCAATACAGTATTTTTTTTAACAAAGTTTGCGGCAACGGAGGAAGCTCATAACATGCAAATGATCCCTACATAGCTTTGATATCTATGAGAAGAAAGGTGACCGCTTTTCTGTAAATGACAAAGATTGTGCTTTATGTGGCTTCTTTCTTCAAAATCAAATGGAAACTGAGGGTGCAATGAGAAAGAGAACCCGCGGCTTTGCTTTCTACCTGGACAGAAAACCTTAAGCCCAAAATAATACTTGTAGTCTTAGATGCTTGACTCCTTTCCAAGGCGGAAAAGATAAGAGTTGTTGTTTGTTTAATTTTTGACAGTGAACAGAATGCTGAAGATGGGAGAGTGAGGAGTGAAGTTGCAAGCAGTTTTTGATTTCCTTTCCTTCAGATAGACAATTGAACCGCGACAAGCCCGAAAAGAAAAAAAACATCGAAGAGGAGGGCTAATTTCGGTTTCAAACACGAGAGGAAGAATATTAGCAATTATTTTCCCCCCCCTTATGAGTAAAAACCTCATGAGATGAAATTTTGGCTTTAATAGGAAAAGCCAAAATAAGAGTTATCAATCAGATCCAATTAATCCCATTAAAAAATCCTAATTAAAATTTAATTATGAGATACTCTTCAAATAAATAAATAGAGGATTTCATTATCATGCCTAAATTCATGCCATTGGCATACTAGGTTCGCTTCATGAAGTTACGAGACGATCTAGCTCATCTATCACGAGTTTCGACTGTTCGCGCGACTCAATGAATTCATATTCACGGAAGTCCGGACGACCTTAAGTAATTACGTACATCTTATCAGGACGTCTCCATATAAACAAGTCTATATTAATCATTATAATATAAAATATTTCAACTTTTTCTCACTTGGAATAATTTCTATCATAACTAATAATACTACCGAAAATCCTCACTAGGCTTAAAGGTACCATTAGTGAACGCAACATTAAGAGCTCCCTTCACACGTCAATCCGGTCTATCCAAACCCTTCATTCTGATTCATCATGGCAACCACGCCATTGAGCGACACGGTACCTTGCATGATTACAGTAACTTACAAACTTAATTGGCATGTACACAATGTGGTTATTATGAGTTCAAACAACATACTTTAGTTGTTTATTTTAAACCATATATGAATTCATTTAGCTTACATACAAGTTGATCAAAATCATCAGACATGAATCCTCCGATTGTACTCTACTAATACGTGCAAGGAATATCGTCCGACGTGTGTTAGCTTTCAACGCCATCATCAAGGCACATGCATCAAGGTGGTGCCCCATACCCATCGGGCTGATTATTACAAAATGTAGTCATCGTGTTATATTGACGTAGCAGACTGTAGCACCGCTCAGAAAGTAATTAGTTGTCAATGAGCCTTGGCACAGTTGGATAAGCTGGAGACCCATAATAAGGAGGTCATGGGTTCGATTCTCACCATATGTGAACTCTGCCTACTTATTTAGTAGTTTGTTATTTAATTGATTATTATTTAATAATGTAATTGTTGATGTTTAATGTTCTCGTATTTGTATATTTATCACTAAAAAAATAATTAGTTATTTTTAATTTAAATAGCATCGGGAAGACAGTCTTGACAGGCATAGCGAAAATATAAAATGCAGGTGCAAAGTTTTTTATTAATGTTCCTGTTCTACTGCATAAATGGCGGTGCTCCTCATTTCTCTTGGATATCCAGAGAGTTTGCTTTCATTGCTCGTGTGACAGGGAACGTTCAGATCATTCTTCCATGGAATATCACTGAAAACCTTCACTTAGGTGAATCTTCAAAGTTCACTTACGAGTTAGAGATCAATAATGATCTTCATAGAGATCAAAATTGATTTCCACGGAGATATCCATGGAGATTGAAACTGATCATTGTTGTTTCTATATAGTTTGGTCTGGTTGGATTATTTTATGCTTAGAAGTTTATAGGCTATGTAGAAGAGGAGAAGAAAGCCGCATCCAAACTACACATCCTTGGCTCGAGATACTATTTTTTTAAACTGTTGTGTCTATGTATGCAATGCAATATGCATGTTGGAAGAACAAAAGAAGATATAATAACTACAAGATGTTAGAACTTTACAAATCTTCGAAGCCCGCCGACTTCAGCATAACATACCTTTGCCATATGTGTTGATGACATGCTGTGATACCAGTACAAATGTTTTATCTATTGCCTCAAAAGAATTAAGCTTCTCTACAAATGACGTAACAATGTTAATAAGTACGCCGAGTCATGATGATGATTTTAGGTTCGAAGCTAGACCATACTCTAAAATAACTAAAACTGAGTTGAAGAACAGCTGTGCAAGCCCACTGAGTTTCTAAGGCATCTAAGGTCCTCCATGCATTTTTTGTTAAAAGCATGAAGAACACAGCTGAGAAGCTATCCCTTCACCACCTTGAACCATTACCAATGAAACCACAAGAGTCCATATGGTACATGTACTTGTCTTTTAGCAGTAAGTTAGCTTTACTTTAACCATGTAGATTCCTCCCCTCCTTTTGCTCAGACAATGGTAACATAAAGATTAAAGGTCAATATCCCAATTGAAGGAATGAATCTTACTTAGTAGGTGCCCTTTTAGCAATATCTCATTCATGATATAAGGGATGGCAGCTCTTAGTCAAACCCCCCCTCACTGACAACATTCATTGTGTGATCATGATGATCTGTATAAACTGCCAATGATTACTTATCAGAAATAAACTTTAAAAATGTTTCAAAGAATCATGTGAATGATTTTATTATTTCTTCAGCTATAAACAAAGAATGGTACAACAATGACTACATTCTATAGAATGATGATTGATGGCAACAAAAGGAGCATGCACAAGATTATATCTGTTCATTTTGTAAGTAGTGTCAAAAATACTATTACATCACCAAAGTAGTCATAATTCATTTTTACCAGGATCATCTATCCCTAAAAAGTTATCAACATCTTCAGATTATCAACTTGAACATCCTTATCTATTTTATGCCTAGCAGTTTATGTTTTAGGTCTCGGAGAAGAAGGGATATCCTAGCAGAAGGTGAAGGAACGGCGAGGGGAAGCAGACTCACCTGTATGATCAGGTTAATCAATTCGGCAGCGGGACGTTGAGTTCCAAATTAGAAAGCCATCAGAATCCTGGGTGGTCCATTAACAAAATGCATGCAAAGAGCAAGACATAAGCTCAAAGCAAGCATAGCCTTAACACTCAAATACCTCAGCACATCCAGACCCCTCTGGACAACTTCCTCCTGCACAACATTAGCACCCCTCTTCATCCCTTCTTGAATCTTCCACAGCAGGAATTCAAGCAAAGATCTCACAGACTCAAACGTCACCCTGCCGGTCACATCGAGGACCAAGCTTTTGTGCGCCGGAACTGCCAGGACTGATGAAACCCGCTCAATCCATCCACCACTTTCCTGGCTTCCGGCTCCCGATTTTGAGGCGGCCATCGGCGAGCATACTTGGCTGACATATTTTTCAATGTGGATCGAAGAATCAGAATTGGAGCCGGTGAGCACCTCATGGGAAGTCTTAACCAGTGTTTCCACTGCTCCATTGCAGAGGGAGACCAAAACGTTCTTGACCTGGAGCTCATGTCGCGGGTTGGTAAGACCCGAGAACAACTCGTCGTAAGTGTTGACGTCCATCGTCTTGTCAAGGTAAACGGTCACCGCGGTTCTCACAAAACCATGAATGATGTCGGCGATCAACTCCCTGCACTTGTCGCTGCTGCACATCAAATTGATCCACCCGGCGGTGTCGCTGGAACTTGATTCCGTCGCCGCTGCACACGAGAAGTAGGCAGTGACCGTGTTTCTCGCAAAACTTCCGACCACGGCTGAGGCGAAACCGGAGCCTTCGTTGGAGAGCATCTTCTCGAGAAGCCTGTCGGCGAGGGCGGAACCGGACTGCTTCGACCCGGGCGAATCGGAGGCGGATTGGAATCCACGAATAATCCCGACGGCCAGGGATTCGAAAACTCTTGATACCGAAGCCGAGATCTCCTCGGATCGAGCGATTTTGGACACTTGTTTGAGGCTCGGAGGGATATCGTCGGAGTCGGATAACAGAAAGCGGTTGAGATCGGACGACAGGAGGCTAACAGCGTCCGCGGAGGAGGAGACGGCCTCTGCTACAGAAACCAGAGCTCCGACGAACTTGAGGATCTTCCGCCGCTTGGAGGTGACGGAAGGAAGGTGGTAGACCGTGTAGGCTCCGTAGGAGGAGACGCCGGCGGCAGCGACGAGGATCGCCCATCTCCGTCGGCGGCCCCAGAAGGAAAGGGCCGCTTCGGCGAGAGCGGGGCCCATCGTCGGAACTAGGGTTTTTTTTAGATAAGCACAGGGTAGCAGACAAAAGACGGATGCAGATAAGAAATAATGGATGGAACGCGGGGAGGACTCGAGGAGGCTCGGTTAAATTCTTCAAAGTTCAGATTACATTAAAATTGGCCATTATTATCCGAACACTAGTTTTTGGCTACTTCTGCACGTATTTTTTTCTCACCAAAGTTAGCTAATCGTAAAACAGTTTTGGCTAACCGCAATCTATTGATCGATTTTATTTATTATGAAAATCTTCGCTCGCTGCATATGATTAAAATTTCATCTTCCGACATGATGTTAATTTCTTGCAGAAAAACTTCATAAAAACAAATCACTAATTAAAGAGGAGATTGAAGTCTGCCGAAAGACAAAGAAGACATTAGAGAAATATGATCGACTCAATGTGATTTCTAAGTATCATGACGAGCAGGACATTAATGACGGCGGAGCAACGAATATGATGCAGAGAAGATAACAAAAGGAGAGAGCAATATTAGAGATGCATGTTTAAATGTTATAATTACAGAGAAGATAAAATTAAAGAAATTTTGATTGTCAAATTTTGCTAATTATTTGAGATGCAAAATATTTAATTATATATATTTTTTAAATATATAGATATTTAATTTACTTTTCTTTTCATTGTTATATTTTATTACTTATTTTTTGTTCTTCAAAAATAATTAATTTTATCAACTTTAGATGATATTATATGCTATTGGAATATTTGAGAATAAAAAAAATTTATTATAATTTTTAAAATTTTAATTCACGGATATCCAAAATTTGATTTACAAATAACAATTTGATTTGCGAATATAAATTTAACAAAAACTTTTTACGAATATCAAAAATTTACGTATAACCAAAACTGTAGTGCGAATAACAATCCCCTTAAATTTCTATTTGGGTTCATATTCATTAATATATATATATATATATATCTTTACCACTATAATAGAAATACTGTGGTCTGTAGATAGCATGAGTTCAAAATTTGAGGGAAATTAGGTGGCCGTCGGATTTCAGAGTTTTGATCGTGAACCGTTGGATCAAACTAACCCTCTCTCCAAATGTTTTTTATAGGCCTCCTAAACCTACTCTAGGACGGTCCTAAACCTATGTGAAATAGGTACAAAATTGGGTTAGCAAAATTCACCGGCCAGTCGGCCCAGCCCGTAGAATGCAAGCCAGCGAGCCCGCCAAACAGTAATTTCGCAAGCCCGACCGCAAGCCTGCAGCCAACATTGCTTCAAACAACATTTCTGGGATATGGAATATATACCAAAATATAAACTTTTAACTGGCGGTGTGGGACTAAAACAGGCGGGTTCACCCGCCTATTTTAGTCCCACACCGCCAGTTAAAAGTTTGTTTTTTGGTATATATTGCAAAGCCGGGAATAGATGTTTGAAGGAATGTGGGATGCAGGCTTGCGGACGGGCTTGCCGAATTACTGTGTTGTGGGCTTGATTTCATGGGCTTGGCTGGCTTGCATTTTTTCGCGGGCTGACTCCTGTTTTAATATTTATATACACGGATTTGGCTGGCCGGCCGGGTACTGTGGCGCGTGGCCATCGGGCCGGAGGCCCGTGCCTGTCACTCGTATATATATATAATTATAACAATAACTTCATAATGAAGTTCAATGCTCAATGATCTTTATATTGAGCATTTGACAACTGGAGATCCAAGGGGCTCTTCAGCAGTTATCGGTTGGCTGCAAGGTTCGTCGTCCTGCTTTGGATGCACAGATGACCATGCGGGCGCATGCACGAAAGAGCTTCCTAAACCTCTTTAGGATCTTCTTGCCTATAAAAAAAATGGTGACTTGGAATTGAAGCACTCGTAAAAGAAGAAGCTTTCACTCACTTTTCACAGATGATATAAAAGGCTTGCCTTAAATCTAAGGGACATTGTTCCATCAACACGTAGTATACCGACACATAAAAGGGGTGCCCTAAGCCTCATGATTATCTTCGGGACCTGAAATCTGCTATCATTTCATCAGATGCTTCTTTCACATGGCTTCAAATTGCAAAAGAAAAAAAAGAGACTATACAGGAATTAAGAAGAAAGGGGGCAAGCATTCTGATTAACATGTTATGCCCACAACTCTCCTCTCCCACCCTCTCCAGCTTCCGCCGACAAAACACACAAAATTCATCAACTTCTTAGTCTGAATTTCCATGCACCACCGCACTCGCACCTTGCAGGCTTTCATCATTTTAGAGAAAACCTTAAAACAAAGACCGCAAATACACAGGAACCCTCCTTTAAGGATTCTCTGCTTGACTATAATCATCATCTATACTCCCTATAAACTAAAAACAAAATGGTAGACCCAAAGGAAATAACATAAATGGGGCACATACCGCTACTACTGCTATTACTCTACAATCAATCCTAAAGGCTAAAAGGTTCTCATCATCGCCTGGGATGCAGGGAGTAGAAGTTTCTGAACCGCCTCACCCACGAAGGCCGTACTTCTCCGTAGCCAGTGCATTGTCCCGCCCCTTCCTCCTCGCTGCTGAAGAGCGTTTGGTCGGAGCAGTCGAGGCCAGCCCCGCATGCCGAGTTATACGAACGACAGGCAGAGTGGCACACTCTAAGCCGATTGTCTCCGTCCTCGTCGCACCGTTGGATAGAGATCTAAACAAACAAATGCACGGCGCAATCAGTTTTATTCAGAGCGATTTCCGGCGTCGAATAGGGGTATTTACCCAGCAAGCCAGGCGCTTGGCGGCGGCGGCGCAGTAGCCATTGTCGAGGATGCTCAGCAGGGTTCGTCCAGCCGGCATCAGACGGTTATAGTTGGGCGTGACAACCGCCGCTTCGAGCTGTTGGAGTATGCTCGGTTCGCTAGGGGCACAGTGTTGCTCGAATCCGTCTCGGGCCAGAACGTCCCCGCAAATCGAGAGGCTGGGCAGCAGCGTGGAGCTGTTCTGGCAGGTATAGCCAGCATAGTCGGAGCAACGGAACTCGCAGACACCATTGTCACAGACTCCACCGTGCAGACTACATTGCTCGTCGCAGATCGCTATGTGGATATGATTTTGTTAGATATTGGGAAAAATGGAGAATCAAAGTAAATTACAGAAGCATTAAAAAAGATGCAGTACCAGTGGAGCAATCAACACCGGTTCGGCCGTTATCGCACGTGCACATGCCATTTGAGCGGCAGGCTCCATGACTGCTACAATTGTTTGGGCAGGATCCTGTAATTGAAGAACCTGAGCTAAATCAGAACTGGTAGTAATGCCTAAAAGAGAATATTTAGCTACGGGTGATAGTTAAAAGAGGCCTGAGCAGTGAGATATTGGATTCAGAAATCTTTTATAGTTACAAACGTTAAAAAATAAAAAACTAAGGAATGACTGTTAGTTTGGAGTTGGAAAAAAATGTTTGATGAACTTATTAGGCTCCATCATTAGGGTTGGACTGTAGGCAGAAACCAGTATGGACTTAAAACTCTTGTTTATCTTCAAAATCCCTAATAATATTAAGGCGAGAACTTCGATTTCCAAAACATATTTGGTATTTGCAAACAACCAAAATGAACTCTTACAATAAAGCTAAAAAAGGATCAAGATCGATTGAATGTGAGCATAAGTAATTTGGTGCAGGCAAGATGAATAGGAGCTGGACAGATGTGGGCCGATTTTCTGAAGTGGTTGGATGTTAGGAGGGATGGAGATGGGGGGTTTGATTTTAGGAGGGGTTGGATGCTAGAGAGAATGTTTGGGGCATACACTGGTTTTACGAGCAGTGTGAAATGATTTATGGAGAGTTTGCACGGGGACGCATTGTAAAATGATTTATGGAGTGTGTGAAATGATTTATGAAAAAATGATTCAATGTATGGGACGAACCTTGTTGGGCATGCTTTGCTGCATAGAGCATGAAAGGGATTTATGTCATGAGGGTCCATGTTCCATGAAAAAAATGAGCTGACCATGACAAATGAAGAAGCAAAAAATGGCTCGAATTGGGGAATCAAGGACGGGATCCATGTCAAATGTGTTGAAAGATTTATTGTTATGGAGGACAGGGCGGAACAAAAGGGAGCATCGACATCATGGCGGGTGTACTCAAGAAGGAAGGACGGTGCCGAGACCGTGAGTGCCACCGCGGCGGGATGATGGCGTAACTTGCCATTTCTTATTTTAATATTTGTATTTTTTGTTATTCATGCTGTTGCCATTATGAGGGGATATATCAACCCCACATTATTGTATTATCTGGATCTGGAAAAAGAAATTTGGAGCCTAAGGCTGTCCAAGGAACCCTTCCTTGGAGTTTCTAAGATACCGAAACACACTTCCCTATCGCCGCCCCATCGGGTATCAATTTGGTCCAACCACCCGCTGCTCCCCAGCAGCCGGTTCCGCCTACATGCCCCATGTTTGTCCGATCATTGATTGTCTTTCCGTGTGTCGCTGCTCACTCCTCTACCATCTTCCCACGCGTCGCCCACCTTCCACGTCTTCTCTGCGCGGCTTGTCGTCGTCTCTCCTCCAATGGTGGCTGTCATTCCTCTCATTAGAGGTTTCCCCGCCGCTGTCGCCGCCTCCTCGACCACTGACCATCCGCCTCATCAACGCCTCGACGCGTTGCAGCGCCGCATGGACAATCAATCATCTGCGCTCGCCTCCCTACAAGCCTCCATGTAGAAGCTTCTACAACGCCTGGACCGAAAACTCATGGAAACAGCCTCACCACGCCGCTCTCGCCCTCGGATGATATCCCTCGGTCGTCGTCGGTCGTCCGGCCACTCCGTCACCCGACGCGCCAGTGGCCGCACTTGCTGCCATGTACGCACCCCCGCGCCCTCGAAGTGCCCCATTGCAACGGGACGGATCCCCTCGTCTGGATCGATAAGGCCGAACATTTTTTTTGACGTTCATGGCACCCCAGAAACCCAGAAGGTCGCCTTGATAGTCCTCGTGATGGAAGGATCGGCGTTGCATTGGGTTTGATGGCTCTGCAACTCTTCCATCACCCTCTCGTTGACAGATCTTAAGTTGGCACTCGTTAGGTGATACGACCACCGCTACTCCGACAACATCGTAGAAAGTTTGTGTGCTTTCCGTCAACCCTCCTCGACGGACCATATGTGGACGACTTCAATGAACTCGCCAACCACGTCTCCAACCTTCCCCAAGATCATTACATGAGTTTCTTCCTCTAGGGATTCCAACCTCACATACGCTCCCGCCTCCGCACTCCATCACCCCTTCGACGTCTCCGACGCTATGGAGGTCACCCGCTTAGTGGAAGCAGACTTTTTCGTTCGGCCCGCCGATCGGCCGCCCCAAGTTTCTCCTCCCATGTCGTGTTGAAGTCCTCGGCCCTTCCACGGCCTTTGGTCGGAGATACAGCCACTCCTTACAGGAATACAATGATTTGTGAAGCAAGGGCTTATTTTCATTGCAAACAACCCTATTCTCCAACGCATGACTGCCCACTTAAGGCATTGCGGTTCTAAACTTCTAATGTGTGAAGATGAGGACAAAATCACAATTGAGGACTTTGATGCTCTGAGGTTGGAGAAGACCACCACATCCAAACATGCGACAGCCGCCTTCCAGCGGATGGACCTCTCATTTCTCTCTCAAGGGCCTTTGCAGCCTCATGACCATGAAGCTCTAAGGGATTCTTCGTGGCACCCAGTGGTGGTGATTGTTGATAGTGGTGTCAACCACAATTTCATCTCAGTTGTCTAAGTGACTGGCTTCCACCTGGATCCTGAATTGTCAACGGGTTATCTTGTTTACTTGGGGGGGCAACCACTGATCGTCGAAACACGGATTTTGCCGCAAGCTTTTGTTTCAGGTAAGGGAGCACAACAATGTGGTAGATTTTAATGTTTTTCCTCTGGGAAGGGTGGATGTAATTCTTGGCATTTCGTGGTTGCAGATCTTGGGCGATATCGATATCAACCATAGCTGGGCAATTATGTGCATGACTTTTCAGTGGATAAACCGCCCCTGCGCACTCTTTGGCGATACTTCCCTTCATTGAGTCGTTGTCTCCTCTCGGGCGGCCCACCACACTCATGTAGATGACTTCCGTGCATTACTGTGGCAGATATGCACTGCGGAAGCAGACAACCCTCCACTCGGCCCAACACCGTTGTTCCCTGAGATCTCTGACCTCCTGCGGACCTACGCTTCCGCATTCGAGGCCATACCGGAAATTCCTCCCTTGTGAACAGCCGACCATCGCATTCCACTGCAGGACGGTGCCTGCGCCATTTCAGCTCGCCCTTACCGCTACAGGCATGTTCAAAAGGATTAGATCGAGCGGCTAGTCTCTGAAATGCTTACAGTTGGCTTGATACATCACCAGTGTTGTGGATATCGGCCGACATGTAGGTTTGGGAGCAAAAACGCAACGACACCGTTGTAGATTTTGAATATGGCGTTTTGAAAAAAACGGGTTGGCCCCAAAAAACGCAACCGACATGCCGGCCCCAAAAAACGGCCGACACGGCCGTTTTTTTTTATTAATTTAAATATTAATTATTAATTATTTTATATTTTTACCATCTTCCGTTGTTTTAAATTCCCGACTCCGCTCATTTCATTTCCTTTCATCGCTCTGCCCTAGCTCTCCCCGTCGCTCCTGGTTCTCTGGTTCTCCGGTGATCTCTAGCTCGCTAGTGCTCTCCCTCTCTCGTGCGTTGCGGCACTTTATTTCTCTGGTGTTCTCCCTCTCTCATGCGCTGTTGACACTTTATTTCTCTGGTTCTCTAGTGCTCTCCCTCTCTGGTTCTCTGGTGCTCTCCCACTCTGGTTCTCTGATTCTCTCCCTCTCTCACGCGATGTCGGCGCTCTATCTGGTTCTCTAGTGTAACATCCGTAAATTTGACGCGAATTTTATTGTAAATTATAGGGTCGAGTCGCGACGGATTTTGACCGAGACAGCGCGTCGTCGAGGTATGTTGTTCTATGAATATAAATCGTGACCGTTTATTTGAGAGTTGGGTGTGCCGATAGCCGTGTATTAGATTGTTTTTGGGTGGAGTGAGGTGCCAATAGTGATTTTTCCCCTCTCCTTACGGTTAATAAGAAATAACCACACCCCCTCTAATATTAAAACCCGCATCTTCATTTCACGGAAGAAAACCACAAGTTGCTCCCGTCCTATTCCGTCTCCCGCAAGAGCCGACCCCGACGACCCTTCCAGCCGGGCTTCCGCAAGCCCTAGCCGGCGGCCTTCCTCCCTCCAGGGCTCATCTCAGGCTTCTCCTCCCTCCTCTGCAGGCGCCGGGGAGTACTCCTTTTCCTTCCTTGGCCTTGAAAGTGCCGGATTTCAACCCTAGCCGGTGGTAGTGGAAACCTTTGGTTTTCGGTGAGCCTTTTTCTCCTTTATCTCCTTTCCTTCGTAGAAATCCTTCGTTTTGGAAACAAAAATAACCTAGGTTTTCGATTGGTTTGCCCTATTTAGGTTTTGGTGGTCGTGATCCTCCGCAGAGTTTGAGTGGGACGCATTGAGAGCCCCAATCTCTCCGCATAAAGGTAATATACGAAGCTAGCACACATATTTTTACAACCTTAGATGATTTGAAATTTTTCCACCTGAAAACTCTAAAGGGGAAATTATAAAATTGGGTTTGCCATAAATTGCAGGACTTCAGTGGCCTCGGGGCAGCACTGTGAAGGTCCCCAGCAGTAGGATTACCTTCGGAATAGAAGATGTCGCCGCGCCGAGTCTACGAGCGCCGCAACACCGCTGTAAGGAAACCTAACTTTTGCTAATTAGACATAACAATAAATATATATTTTTTGTATACACATGAGTAGATTTATTTCAAGTACCATGTCCATGCATAGAAAGGTGTGGTGATAGGAAAACGGTTACGAAAAACGTGTAGGGTGACACGATTTCCCTAAGACCCAAGTAGTCGGATCATGAACAGAAACATAGAGTACGAAAGCGTTAACCGTGTTCGTAGGTTTGGAATTTGTTCTGAACAAGGGCGTGAATGTCCCTTCAAGTCGACCGCCAGAAAGTCAAGGGTCGCTTAGTAGTACACCAGAAAGGATATCCCTTGCAGAGTAGCGTCAGACCAAAAAGGTCAGCCAGCACACAGAGTTCTTTCGTGCTAGGTAGAGGCGCACTACCTTTCACATAAGGCACATGGAACCTTATGAGTAGTACAGACTTGGGAATTTTCTTCCCTTGAGCCAGCTAGCAGATTCGAGACCGTGTCCGCGTGACACTAGAACAATTGAGTTCGTAAGATGGTCTCGGGTCGTCAGTTTCAGTTGCGCGTTAGGAGCTACTCTGCCTAGAGCCTTCCTAGTAGATGAGCAAGTTATAAGTCATATAGAACTCAAGTATAGACCTGTCGTGAGTTAGTACACTAATTAGATAACGTCAGGACTTGGGTAAATGAACGGAAAGTCACGAATATAGAACTAGTAGTTGTGTTGACCATGAAGTATAGGAAAGCATGCATAACATATAACATAAAATGTTTTTCAGTGCACGAGACTATTTTAAAGGCATGCATGCATACATATGTAAAACTGTTTTAGTGTCACTAGGAGGAGTTATTTTTCCTTACTCTGACCCTTCGTGGGCACTGTTTTTCAGGTGACCCAGGTGGGAAACTACGTCTAGGATGAGCATTATGGTGACGTCAGTTTGTAATATTTTTCTTATTCAGTTTACTCTTTTTCAGCATGTACTTGTAGATGTGGACATTGTACCTGAGTTTTATTTTATATAACTTATATCAGACTATTATTGTTATTCAGATTTTCAGTTAATGCAATTTCAATCTTGTTTAGTGGCTCTGTGAATCCAGATATCAGGTATGTGGTTACCCTTAGTTTTTTTTTTTAAACTTCCGCTGTAAGTCTTAAATTGCTTAGTATAAATTTTATTACCTGCTGTTACTAGTTTTGATACTGTTTCCTAGTTTTCTTTATATCGCTGACCCGGCCGGACGGCTGATTTCTGAAATACTGGGAAGGGGTGTTACATCTAGTCTCTCCCTCTCTGGTTCTTTTGTGCTCACCCTCTCTCTGGTTCTCTGGTGCTCTCCCTTTCTCTGGCTCTCTGGTGCTCTCCCTCTCTCTGGTTCTCTGTGGCTCGCTGGTGCTCTCTAGCTATATGGTTCTGTGATTCTCTAATGCTCTCTAGCTCGCTGGTTCTCTCCTCTCTCTCGTGCGTTGGTGCTTTCTTCTCCCTACCTCTCCCTCAATTAATATTTGTTGCAATGTTGCCTTGTAGGTTGTTGCCTTATTAATTGTTGCATGTTGCCTTATTAATTGTTGCATGTTGCCTTATTAGTTGTTGCCTTATTAGTTGTTGCCTTATTGGTCGGCTGCCTTGTGGATTGTTGTCTTATTAGTTGTTGCATGTTGCCTTATTAGTTGTTGCCTTATAGGCCTGCTGCCTTGTGGGTTGTTGCCTTATTAGTTGCTGTCTTATAGGTCGGCTACCTTGTGGATTGTTGTCTTATTAGCTGCTGTCTTATTTTTATTTGGCTCATTTATTAGTCAACAAATGATTTCAAATGTCCCTATTATTAGTTATTTATTCAACTTCATTTTGCAATCAATGATGAATGTATACGGGTTGTTGCCTTATTAATTGTTGTTTTGTGCATTTTGATAAATAAAATGTGGGATGCTTTTAAAGTTTGAATGATACGAGACTGAAGATTCTTTTGTTAGATACTTTGAAAGTTTGAATGATATTTATAAATTTGTATACTAGTATACTACTGATAATGCAAAATGTTGTCGTATAAATAAAATGTTACATGGATAATAATAAAAGTGACTGAAGATCATGATGAAAGGAGGCCTCCAAGACCAGCTACAAGCAAAGCAGTGGCTGTTAGTTATCAAAGAAGGGGAAAGAGAAAAGTATCTGAGGTGGACGAGGGAGATCTAGAGGGTTCATCTGATGAAGATCATATTCTATCTAATCTGTCAACTATAGATAACTCTTTAAGTGACGAAAAATGAGGTATGTTTGAAAATTAATTATTGAAATTTTGATCTCATAAAAATAATATATGGTTGATAATTTCTTAAAATCACTAGTTTTACAAATTTTTATCTTTAAAGTGTTGTATGTTAAATGTTACATATAACTTTTAATATTTAAAAGTTCAATAGTTGTAAAATATGTAGTACTGTGACATGTATAAAAAATAATATTTAATTACATCTATAATTAATTAAATATTAAAATCCGATATATGAAATATCCCCGATATATAAAAAACCGACATGAAAACTCAAACCGACGTGTCCCCGACATCTGACATCTGGAACATTGTACGTCACAGCGCAAGCCCTTTCTCGAGTCGGGTCTTGCTTGTACGGAAGGGTGGTAGCTGGCGTTTTTTAGCGTGGACTATTGTGCCCTCAACAAGGCCACTATGACAGACAAATATCTGATTCCTGTCATTCAGGAGATCTTGGACGAGTTATGTGGAGCCACCTATTTTTCTAAGATCGACCTCCGTTCGGGCTATCATCAAATCCAAGTACAGATCGAGGACACCCCGAAGACGGCTTTCAGTGCACATGACGACCACTACGAATCTTAGATATGTCATTCAGTCTAACTAATGCCCCCACTACCTTCCAAGCTACCATGAACGACATCTTTTGACCGGTGCTTCTGAAGTATGTTAGGGGATTCCTCGATCTCACTGGGTACTATCAGCGTTTCATTTGGGACTACGAAAAGCACACCATGCTCCTCTCCAACTTATAGAATAAATAGACTCGCGTTCTTTTCAATGGACGTGGAGGCGCCCACGATCTTCATGACTTTTTGACAGGCTATCGTTACCGACCACATTTTGGCATTTCCATTAAACCGTCGTTCACTGTTGCGCGCGACACCTCAGGCTCGGGCGTTGGTGCAAGTTTGTTGCAGTTCGGTCAGCCAATGGGTTACTTCAACCGCTCTTTTGATCTTACAGTTTGACCAAACTCATGGTTATAGTCCTGGTCATCAAGTATTGTCGCCCTTATCTGTTGGACTAGAATTCCACAATCCACGTTGACCATTATTGTCTAATGTATTTACTAAAATGAAAGATTGTCACGCCAGCACAACAAGATTGGATAACAAAGTTGTTGGGTTACAACTTCACCGCAAGTTTCGGTGGGGCCAGCCCTACCAAGCCATTGACTAGTTGTATCGCAAACTGGCCACCGCCTCCTCGCGTCCATCTCCCTGGCGGTTTGGGAGAATCTCGTCTCCATCCAGCAAGAAGTTGTCGCTGATCCACTCCTCCAACTCATCACCACCACCCTTCAGACAGATGCTACTGCTCGACCACATTTTTGCTTGTTTGGGGGACGACTCCGCCACTGGGGGGTTTGGTTCTCTTAACGTCCTCTTGTTTCATCCCACAATTGTTGGCTGAGTTTCACTTGACATAGACGGGAGGGAACGCAGGTACTATTAGACCTATCGACGCCTAGCTAGCTAGCACTATTGGTTTGGCATGTTACAACAGGTCGATCAAGTCATTTGTAGATGCATGCCTCATATGTCAGTGAGCCAAGTACGAGACACATGTTTCTAGAAGGGTTACTTCAGCCCCTCCAATTCCCGATCAGATCTAAAACGGCATCATCATGGATTTCATTTTGAAATTTCCACAGTCCAAGAATGTGGGGACTCCATCTCGTGGTCATCGATCGTTGGTCCAAGTATGCTCATTTCCACTTGCTCCTCCATCCGTTCTCCGTTGCAGTCATTACGACCGCATTCGTGGAAGGCGTGAGCAACCGTGACTCTATTCTTGAGCACTTTCTAGAAGGCGTTAAAAATGCAAGGCACTCAGCTTCCCATGAGCAAAGTGTATCACCCACAAACGGATAGGTAATTTGAAGTCCTTAACCACTGTCTAGAGACCTATCTTTGATGCTTTGTATTGTCATCATTTGTGCGCCTGGGCAGAGTGGCTACCCTTGGCTGAGTATAACTACAACACCTTCCACACAGCTATTGGTATAACCATGTTCGAGATTATCAATGTGGCTGCCCCCCTTCGGTTACTCATAATTTTCCTAGCGGTCAAGTTGCAGTATTAGCGGACATTTTACAAGATCGGGACAAGATCATTCTTAAGTTACGCACCCACCTTCAACAGGCCCAAGACTAGATGGTTGCCCGGGCCGATCAATATCGTCGTGACATTCAGTTCACGTAGGGAGACAAGGTCTTTGTCAAACTCCGCACATAGCGCCAGTTCTCAGTTTCCTCGTGGGCCCATACCAAGCTGGTGGATAAGTTCTACGACACATTTGAGGTCCTCGCCCATGTAGGCGTCTCCACATACAACCTACAGCTTCGCCCGACAAGTCGCATCCATCTAGTGTTGCATGTCTACCTACTGAAATGGGTGTTAGGCAATGAATCACCAGTACGGGTACGAGAACAGAGTACACTACGTATCTGATATGATTGTACGGAGAAATAAAAAAAATAAGGAAGATAGGACGCAAAAATTAAAATTGAATTATATATGTGCGTGTGTGAATGTCTATATTATATATGCACATCTTTTTTTAAAGAGAAAATATATAACATAGGAAAATTCATATCAAACAAGCACAAACGCTAGCAATTTAATACATCTAATCCTTAAATGCATAATAAAATATAGATTAAATTTAGGTCAAATTCTCTGTAATTCTAATGATAAAAAATAAATTGAATTTTAACCACATTTTATTTTTTTATGATAAACAAACACCGCTAATTGAGTTTATTGGACGGTCGCAACCTTTTCTTTTTTAAAAGACACGAAGCCAACTTATGTTTTTTGAAAAAAAACTCCAAACACAATTTGTAGAACGATCTACCAAGTCTGAGTATATCCACAGAGTAACAAGTGTATCCATCGAGTATCGGATAGTACCGGTATCAGAAACATACTCATCATGGGTATTCAGGCCTTGGACAAATGTCGGTGCTTTATAGGTGTTAGGTGACCACACTGTGGAGATCACATCACCTCCTTCACCGATGACGAGCTACATCCCCCCATCTCATCCAGGATATGTGCACTTCACTACAAGAGGGTCTCTTCGTGGATGGGGTCTTGGTTCTTTGGATTGGTTGACCCCCTATCCAAGGCCTCATCGGTGGACTGGGACCTAGTTCCCAGACTTACGCCATGAGGACAAGACAAATATTTCAGAGGGTGGTATTGTTACGAATACGAACGAGGGAGAGACCCGCCCTCACATCTGGCGCATATATTAACGTCAAGACCGAAGTGACAAGGACACAGATCCCAATAAGACGACAAAAGACTAGCCAGTAGTGTACGCGGGCATTGCTTGCTTTGTCATCCCTATCTTATTATCACATTTGTATTTCGGGCTCGTTTGATTATTCATTGTTTGCCCTTTCATGTTATTTGAGCACGACATTATATAAGCTCGTGTAAGACCTAATATGGTGTGTCTTGGAAGTAACATCAATGAAGTGAGTCGTATTGGTGGAGACCAGACCCGATCAGGTCGACGCAAAAGTGACAGACGCCGCACCCGACCAGACCACTATCGGTCCTGAGTCAAGCATATTTTATTTGCGTCATTTTTTATTCGGTGTGATTTGTGTAAACTTTGCAATTTTTATGTGGATATATATATATATATATAAAAACAACGGTTCAAATTAATCCCAGCCGGTCCAAGGAGGAAATTGACCGGTCAACCTTATTTTCTCCCTAATTTAAAAGCTAAAGGGATAAAACTAACCGGGCCTATTCATCTTCCCCCCAAATCGGGCCAACAACAGGAGTTCCTCTGGTTCAGGATCGTGATTAGGGCTTGACTCCAGCCGCACCTCCCCGTCTCCGACAAGGGCGCCGCACGAAGGAGAACTCCAACCGCTCCTTCACCGACAAAAGCGCTAGCTCCCGCACATCCATCCATTCCCTGCCCACGATGCTGCGCCACACCCTCCAGGGCTCCAACCGCAGGCCACGTTTCCAACAACTGCCGCCACGATGCCTCATACCCGGAGGTTTCCGCCATGGCCGAGCTTCGTTCAACGGTTTGCTCAATTTTTTTTTTATTTCATTGTAACCCTATAAAAAGGGGGGGAATGTTTGTATTTTTTTGGTGATTATTGATGAACATACAAATGCTTTGGTTATGAAAATGAGAGTGATTTTTTCCCCTGTAGTTGTAGTTGCTGGTGAAAATGATGAGATTATTTTAAAGTTGAAGTGTGCTTGCTTGCATTTTCCTTTCCCGGTGGAGTGTTGTCATGAGATTGAGTAGTGGTAGATGTTATTTTTGCTGTAGGGATAGGGGTTGAAATTGGAAGAACTTGTTGAATGCTTGAGTGCCGTTGTTGATTTATGTAAGAGTGCCGTTGTTGATTTATGTAAGAGTGCCGTTGTTGATTTATGTAAGAGTGCCGTTGTTGATTTATGTAAGAGTGCCGTTGTTGATTTATGTAAGAGTGCCGTTGTTGATTTATGTAAGAGTGCCGTTGTTGATTTATGTAAGAGTGCCGTTGTTGATTTATGTAAGAGTGCCGTTGTTGATTTATGTAAGAGTGCCGTTGTTGATTTATGTAAGAGTGCCGTTGTTGATTTATGTAAGAGTGCCCTTGTTGATTTATGTAAGAGTGCCCTTGTTGATTTATGTAAGAGTGCCGTGAGATTGGGTACTATTGCTTTGCTTTGTTTGTTCCTTCGATTCCCATTTTTATTTCCTGTTTAGTAGTAGTCGATAGAGATTGAAAGTTGAAATTTGTTACTATCTACTTCCATCTTTAAATTATGTTCACTTGTGTTAATTCCCGTTGGAGAGGGAGGATTGCTGAGTAAACTTGTTTGTTGTTGATGTTGATGAACAGTAACATTAATCTTACTGCTTTTTGTTTGATTGCTTCCGAAGGGGAATATTTATAAATAAAATATTGAGAGACTATGCCTTCTTAACCAGTGAGTAGAAAGAAAGAGATTGCTCTTTTCTTGAGCTTGAGGTTTCGTTGGAGCCACTTTGTGTGAGTGAAATTTCTCCTTGGTACCCGTGTGCGATAACAGCCGACCTCGGAGCGGAAGATCGAAGGAGACGAGAAGTTCCTCGCGTGATCGCCATCGACTTCGAATACAGAAAGACGCCTCTTTCTGTGGGTAATTTGTTTCTATCTTTTTCCTTTGTGTGTGTCTCTATATTTTCTGGTAGGATAATAAACTCAATGCTGGATTTTCGCCCGAATTTTGTCATTGAATGCTACGTTGAAAACTCCAAACGGAAACGTATTTGAAGTTCACGATTTCCGTTTTGCTACGACAAGGGGAACAGAACGAAAGTTGCGAACTTCCTTCCCGAATTTAGAATTGAACCAGTAATTCAAGAAAATTCATTTTTTTAACAAATAGTTTTTTTGTGCTTTACTGTTAAAATAGCTCATGTAAAGGGCCCATTATTGGGCCCATTTATTGTGTTATCTTCTCTCCTCCTTTAGTCCCACATCTTGTATAGGATTTTCTTCTCTCTTCTTCTTCCTATATATTTGTATTTAGACACACAAGCAATACATACAACTTTTTGAGCTCTTTCAACATGGTATCAAAGGGAGCGGTCTTTCCGGTGCGGTCTCCTTATCTTTCACCGCCGAACCCGCCCCCGCCCGCCTCTCTCTGCTTCCCCTGCGGACTGTGAGCCTACCCGCTCCGATCTCCTATCCGCGGGCTCCTATCCGCAGGCTCTGCGGTTTGCCTCTGCCTTCCTCTTCTCCTCTCCCTCTCCGTGGTTCCACCCTCTTCAGGCCCTTTTATAGCCACCATTCTCTCTAATTCGTGGGGCCCACTTCTTTTCTATCCGCTGCGGATTCACCTTCTATCCGCTGCGAGTTCCTCTCCCTCTTGCTTCGTGCTTGGCCTCTGCTTCCTTGTCCGCTGCCAGTCTGCTGCGGCCTCGCCTTCTGTCCGCTGCGGCTTCGCCTTCTGTCCGCTGCGGCTTCTGTCTCTTGCGGCCTCGCTTTCTGCCCGCTGCGGCCTCGCCTTCTGTCCGCTGCGGCTCCGCCTTCTGTCCGCTACGGCTTCGTCGTCTGTCCGCTGCGGCTTCGCCTTCTCTCTGTTTACTTCTTCTCGCTTGCTTTCTCTCGCGGTTTCCTTCCGCTCTCTGACCGTTGCTGGCTTCACCTAGACCGGGGCGGTCTCTCTTTTGTTTCTGCCCTCTGGTCGCGAACTGACTACTCGCTGGTGTCCGGCTTGACCGTGCGGACTGCTGCCTATCCGCATTCTGGTCGTGGTCTTCCTCAGTCATTCTCGCGGCGGCCTCCTTGTCTTCTAGCAGGCGGTTTGTCCTCTTCTCGCCGCGGCCTTGCTCCCTTCTCGTAGCGGCCTCCTTGTCTTCTCGCAGGCGGTTTGTCCTCTCCTCGTCGCGGCCTTGCTCTCCTCACCGCGGCCTCCTTGTCTACTCGCAGGCGGTTAGTCCTCTTCTCGCAGCGGCCTCCTGCCCTTCTCGCAGCGGCCTCCTGCCCTTCTCACAGCGACCTCAGTCGGCTGCCTCTGCGGTCTGCTCTTATGGGCTCTTCCGGTAACTCCTCTGGCTTGACGGCCATCCCGCCTGCTGACCGTCCGGCTTGTCCAACTGACCGCCCGACTTGCACTACAGAAGTCCGTGACGAGCTGCGCATCACTACCATCTCTCTTTCTGGAAAGAAGAACTTCGTCCCTTGGGTACATTCTGTTAGACGGGTTCTTCAGGCCAAGGGCCTTCTCCCTCACCTTACTCAGGCTCCTCCCACCCCTCCTACCGATGAATGGCTCCGCAATGATGGCCGAGTTCAGACCTGGATCTTGAATTCTTTAGATGGTGAGCCATATCAAATGGCTATGTATCATGATGTATTATGATACTGCCAAAGATATGTGGACTGAGCTACACTCCTTATATTCTGGACGGGACAGCCTCCAGCATCTCTACGACATCCTCACTGACCTCTTTGCTCTTGACGCTGGAGGGCCTTCAGATATGACCTCCTTTGTTGCCGTGCGAAGACTCTTGCTGAAGCATGGATCCAGCATTATCCCTTCACAATTGATGCTGCTGCTCAGCGCGCTCAGAAGGAAGCCGCCGGTACGGATACGCTGAGGCCCGTCTTCTTCTTCTTCTTTTTCTTCTTCCTCCTAACATGCATTCTGGTGAAATTTGGGCAGAATTCTGCCCAGATTTCACCCAGAAATCTGGGCAGAATTCTGACCAGATTTCTGGGTGAAATCTGGGCAAAAATCTGCCCAGATTTCACTGTCCAATTCTTGTAATGAATGTTCTTTGCTTATGTTTTTGTAATGAATGTTCTTGTGCTTTTTTTTATTACGGCAGTTATGTCCCAATCACACACTCCCATTAGTGTCACTGGTTCAACGTCTACATCAGTAACAAGTAGATTTATTTCTGATGACGCAAACAAGGATGATAATGCCCCACTCTGGGCTTATGTGTCTCTTATCCATAGTAGAGAAGTTGGTGGGGGAAACAGAAAGTGGAAATGTAATTTTTGTGAGGTTGATTTCAGCGGCTCGTATTCTAGGGTAAAAAGTCACTTGCTAAAAATATCCAGGACCGGGATTAGGGTATGTGCAAAGGTGACCCCAGAGTATTTAAAAGAGCATATATAATGACAAATGGTGGGATGATGTGGAGAAGATCCTTGATATAACAAGACCCATATACGATATGCTTAGGGTTTGTGATACAGATAAACCTAACCTTCATTTGGTATATGACATGTGGGATTCAATGATTGAAAATGTGAAGATTGAAATATATAGACAGAGAAGTTAATGGACTTGGAAGCTCATTGCCCTCTTTATGAGGAAATTTATGATGTCCTCGTTGATCGGTGGACCAAGAGTTGCACACCACTACATTGCATGGCTCATTCTCTTAACCCAAGGTAATTTCTTTTGCATACTTGACTTTTACCATTTATTATGATTTATTTATTTACTATGTGGTTTCCATTGTAGGTATTATAGTAGGGAATGACTTGATGGAGGGTCAAATAAAGTTGCTCCAAATACGGATGAGGAGATTTCCTTGGAGAGGAATAAATGTTTGAGAAGATATTTTCCTGATGTGGTGGAGAGGAATATAGTAATCAATGAATTCTCTAGGTTTACGGGACTTGGTCAAGCTTTTAGTGAGCCAGATAGTTTGGAGAGTAGAGCTTCATTATTGCCTAAAGATTGAAGGAGTTACTATGGAACTTCAGCACCAAAATTGCAAAAGATTGCTTTGAAGCTTTTAGGTCAACCTTCTTCATCTTCCTGCTGTGAAAGAAATTGGAGCATATACTCATTCATTCACTCATTAAGAAGAAATAAAATTCTACCACAAAGAGCTGACGATTTGGTGTATGTGCATAGCAATCTACGCCTATTATCGAGGAGAAATGAACTCTACAATCAAGGAAGGAGTAAGGTGTGGGATATAGGAGGAGATGCTTGGGCAAATCCATTTGATGGAGTTGGCATGCTTACGATCGCCAACTTGTCTTTAGATGAGCCAGAAATTGAAGATGCTTTGATCTCCAACAATACGGAGGAAGATGAAGAAAATGAGTAATGAGCATCTTTAAATTTTAAATGTTTATGTTTATGTTTAAGAACTTCAATTTTAAATGTTTACATTTATGTTTATGAACTTCATGTTTATGTTTATGTTGGCAATTGTTTAAGAACTTATCCAGAAATTCATAGATGTTTTGGCAAATGTTTATGTTCAAGAACTTCATGTTAAATTTTAAATGTTCATGTTATATAATTGCATTTGTGATATATAAATATATAATTATTATATTTAATACAACGTATCCTGCCGTACCCGTATCCTTGTTTTTAAAATTTGCCGTACCGCCGTACCGGATACGTATCGTACCCGGTACCCGTGCTTCCTTGCACACCATCCTTTTCTGATGTGTGCTCCATGATTCTCCGAGTATCACCTCCTCCAGATACTCCGGCCCTTCTTCAACAAGCACCTCCGCTTCTACCATTCCCTCCTCCTCCTTCTACTCGGGGGGGGGGGGGGGGTCGTTCGGGATCTCGCGGTCGTGGTGGCCGGGGTCGGCCGAAGTGTTCCTTCTGCGGGAAAGATGGTACTCTCGAGGCAACCTGTTACAAGAAAGTTGGCTATCCTCCTCGCCCGACGGCTTCTGTTGCTACCGATGCTGGTCCTCCTGATCTTGAGAGTGTCCGCCTTCAGCTCCAGCATCTCCAGGGATTGCTCCACCCACCATCTGCCTCCATTGCCTCCGTCTCTAACACAGGTACCGCTTGTCTCTCCACCGGCTTGGGCTGGATTGTGGACTCTGGCGCTACTCATCACATTACTCCACAACGACCTTCCCAGTACCTGACTTCCCCTTATCCACAGTCTATTACTGTGGCCAATGGAGCCACTGTTCCCGTCTCCGGCTCGGCAGATCTTCCTCTCACCTCCTCCATCTCCCTTCGCTCGGCTCTTCACGTCCCGAGTTCACCGTTCAATTTACTTTCTGTCGGACGGCTTACTAATGATCTGGATTGTTCTATTATATTCACTTCCTCTTCTTTTGTTATACAGGATCGGCGGACGCAGACTACCATTGGTAAAGGCCGGCTGCAGAATGGGCTCTACCTTCTCGACGACTCTCCCACCATCCTCTCATCCGTCTCATCAATTGATTGACAACGTCGACTTGGGCCTGCTCCTCTACCGGTCCTCCAGCGGGCTCTCCCCGATGTCTCTTTTACCCCCTTTCAGTGTGACTCATGTATCCTCGGCAAGCAGACTCGTTCATCTTTTTTTTCTCATTGTACTCGGAGCGCTGCTCCTTTTGATTTAGTGCATTCAGATATTTGGGGACCGTTTAAAATTACTAGTATTTTCGGTTTTCGGTATTTTATAACGTTTATTGATGATCACTCTCGCACTACCTGGCTATACTTACTTCGTGATCGCTCCGAGCTTCCCCGTGTCTTTCGAGCATTTGTGCTCGAAACTTGTACGCAATTCCACACGACCATCAAAGTCCTACGAACTGACAATGCTCGTGAGTACACTAGTCACGAATTTACTGCTTTATGTTCTGAGTTCGGGATTCTACATCAAACTTCCTGCGCTTACACGCCGCAACAAAACGGTGTTGCCGAACGTAAGAATCGTCACTTACTCGATGTTGCTCGTTCCATCATGCTTCAAATGCATGTCCCCAAACCATATTGGAACTTTGCGGTCTCGACCGCCTGTTTTCTCATTAACCGTCTCCCTTCCTCTATTCTCAACTATGCTACTCCGTTTAGCATACTCTTTCCCTCCACTCCGGCCTTTCCTCTCCCACCTCGTGTATTCGATAGCCTCTGTTATGTCCACCGTTTGGGGCCTTCCTCGGATAAGTTGGATCCTCGAGCGGCCAAGCATATCTTTGTTGGATATTCACGCACCCAAAAGGGGTATGTATGTTATTCTTCTGCTACACGCAAGATCTCTGTTTCTGCTGATGTCACTTTCCGCGAGGATCAACCATACGTTCCCGCTCCCTTACCTGACCATCTACCACCCACACCTACTCCTCCATCCATCCCCCGCCCAGTCATTCCCGCAACTACTCCTCCGACTGTCGTTCCCTCTAAACAGACTGTCGTTCCCTCCAAACCACCAGTTATCCGCGTCTACACTCGTCGCTCTACCACTTTCGTTGCCCCTCTGTCGTCGGTCTCTACCATGGATACTCCGCGTCCAACTGATCAGGTATCACCTTCCACTGCTCATCCGCTGGCAAACTACATCTCTCTTCATCGCCTCTCTCCCCATTTACACACTTTAGCTACTTCTCTCTCTTCGGTTGCTATTCCTAATTCTGTGCAGGAGGCGCTTCAACATCCAGGATGGCGAGCGGCCATGGAGGAAGAAATGTCTGCTCTCTGATCTAACCAGACATGGTCTGTTGTTCCCCTTCCACCCGACCAGAAACCAGTTGGGTGCAAGTGAGTCTTTGTCATCAAACATGCTGCCGATGGGACAATTGACCGTCTAAAGGCCCGTCTTGTGGCTAGAGGTTTCACTCAGCAGGAGGGGCTAGATTATGAGGAAACGTTCTCTCCGGTTGCGAAACTTAATAGTGTTCGCGTCCTCATCGCTGTTGCTGTCCATCGCCGGTGGCCTCTCTTTCAGCTGGATATCAAAAATGCTTTCTTGAATGAGGATATCCAGGAAACTGTCTACACGCAATAACCACCCGGGTTTGAGACCACGGGGGAGTCTCAGGTCTGGCATCTTAAAAAGGCTCTATATAGTCTCAAACAATCTCCACGGGCATGGTTTGAAAAATTCAGCAAGGTCCTCCGTGAGATTGGCTTCACGCGGAGCTCGGCCGACTTCTCGCTCTTTACTCGTCACCAACCAACAGGAACGGTTATTCTATTAGTATACGTCGACGATATTATCATTACTGGAGATGACTCTTCAGGGATACAGGCAGTCAAAGTCCATCTAAACTCAGTCTTTCAGACAAAGGATTTGGGACCTCTTCGCTATTTTTTGGGTTTTGAGATTGCCAGAAGGCCGGATGGGCTCACTCTCTCTCAACGGAAATATTGTCTTGACCTTCTTCATGATGCGGGTCAGTCCGGTTGCAAGCCAAGTGATACTCCTATGGATGTGAACCACAAACTGTGTGCCCAGGCATCTGACTCCGATCTCCTTCTCCAGAATCCTGAATATTATCGACGTCTTGTTGGAAAACTGATATATCTCACGGTTACCAGACCGGATATTTCCTTTGTTGTTGGTCTTGTCAGCAGATACATGCACTCTCCTCGAAAATCTCATCTTCAAGCAGTGGAACGAATTCTCAGGTATCTGAAAACCGCTCCTGGTCAGGGACTTGTCTACAGGACCTCCTCTTCTGCTCCAACATTGGTGGCATATTCAGATGTTGATTACGTTGGCTCTGTCGATGACCGGCGATCTACGAGTGGTCTTTGCACTTACCTTGGCGGACATCTAGTTACTTGGCGAAGTAAGAAACAAGCGGTCGTTGCTCGATCTTCAGCCGAGGCAGAGTACCGGGCAATGGCATCAGTTATATCAGAATTGACATGGCTTGAGAGTCTTCTTACTAATCTGGGTGTAAAATTACCATCACCGGCTCTTCTCCTTTGTGACAGTTAAGCCGTCATACGCATCGCAAAGAACCTGGTCTTTCACGAAAGAACGAAGCATATTGAGGTCGATTGTCACTTCATACGGGAAAAGGTTCAAATGAAGAAGCTTGACCTAAAGCATGTCCCAGGATCGGAACAAGTTGCGGATGTCTTCACGAAGGCTCTTTCCAAGACACTCTTCTATCAATGCTTGTCCAAGCTTGGCGCATACGATTTGTACGCTCCAGCTTGCGGGGGAGTGTTAAAATAGCCCATGTAAAGGGCACATTATTGGGCCCATTTATTGTTTTATCTTCTCTCCTCCTTTAGTCCCACATCTTGTATAGGATTTTCTTCTCTCTTCTTCTTCCTATATATTTGTATTCTCTCCTTGTATTTAGACACACAAGCAATACATACAAGTTTTTGAGCTCTTTCAACATTTACAAAATCAAAGTTATTTAATTTCAAAGTCTGTGCAACGCCCGCTCTAATTTGTTTACAAATTTAATTTAATCATCGCACGCATTTAAGGTTTCCTAGAAAAAAGCCGACAGACGCGCAAACCCTACGCGTCGTCCTGCATCACGTATGGGCTGAAATTCCCCTCTCTAGTTCCTTCTTCTAAGGTTTCCTAGAGAAAAGCCGACAAGCGCGCAAACCCTACGCGTCGTCCTGCATCACGTATGGGCTGAAATTCCCCTCTTTAGTTCCTTCTCCTCCTCCTCCCTCCCTTCCTCTAAACCCACCACCGTAACAGGAAATCTGCATGTGGAAGATGTGGTGGAAAATGTCATTCAAGAGGTATTAGATTTCAATGATGCACTCGTCAATGCGATCAAAACTAGCATGCATGGAGGTCATAATTACGCCCATAGCGACGTAAAGAGTGAGCAGAGCTAGATCCAGACAGACGATATAGATGGCAGGTGTTGAGTGGCAAATCAAACTGATTGATATGAACAAAATGAATGAGCAAAGAAGTAGACCAAATCACACGAAACAACAACAACACTCAAGCCTTTATCCCACTAGCGGGGTCGGCTGTATGGATCCTTTGTCGCCATTGTGCCCTATCTTGCATCATAATCTCACTCAAGCCTTAATCACACGAAACCGCCATAAAAATACACTCTCAAGATACAATCGAGGGTTGTTTCCATCGCCAGCTACAAAATGCCTGGAATATGAGATGCATTCTCTCTCACAACACACTCTTCTTACAAACTCCTAGGCAAAAAAAAATGTTATTTATATGCCTCGAATACAAACCCATTTCGAGTTTCACAGGCGGTCATTATGTAGTGCCAATGCATTTGATGACACCTCATTTGAAAACGAATTCCTAAGCACCTCCTCTCTTGTAATCTTCTATGTTTTCATCTAACGAAATGACATGTCGCTTCCCATGGACATAGCCCATCCTGGGATGAACCACGTAAATCTTGTGTTTTTGTTGTTGTTTCCTATTTTCTTTTTTTCCTAATTCCGTAACATAAGAAATGTACTATTAATTAATTAAACATAGAAGAAAATATTTAATACTTAACTATTGTGGTGTCAGCTCCGGCTACTTCAATTGCCTTAGAGGGGAATTCTTTCAGGTTGTATATGTAACAGGGATAATCAACTGATTGCATGAAATCACTAGTTATTGGTTGTATTTTGGAAGCCCTCTATTTAGTGGCATGTTGGTATATTTCTACTATCCTTCAGGGGTGTTATAAGCAAGTATAAATTTTAGAAAATGCCTTCTAGTTTGGAATTGCACCAATTTCATTATTCATCGTCTCTATACTCTCTCCTGACCTAACATTTTCCCAATATTCTCTACTCAATCGCAAAATACTCCGTCTTTCCCATGCATGAATCCTTCTGAGGCTCGATCTGATTTCCTCTTCTACATGCAATATGAGGTTGCTCTCTCCTCTACCAAAAGAGTGAAAGAACTAGAAACCCTGGCTAAGGTTTCTCTGTTCACGCCGTCAACATTTTTGGTAGCAAAGCAAATTTCTTCATACATCAATTGCTATCAATTGTAAACACATGTTTGCATCACATGAAATACTATTTGAAGCTTCATAGACTAACCTCATTATAATAAAAAAAAGACAAAAATGGGATTTTATGAGGTACAGGCAAAGTAAATAAAATAACTTCGTCAAGAGTCAAAATGATTCAGAGTTAAATAACTCACGCATGCTGCAATCTTGGCCATAAAACCCGAGAAAACAGAAACATCTTCCATTGATACAGTCGCCATTGTAATTACAGGAGTCTGGACACTGGCCATTAACAGGAACAGGAATGGAACTGCACAGCTCATGATAAGCTGGGCAAATCAGTTCACCTACAGAATCAACACCCAAAAAATAATTATATTTAGTACAGAAAGCATTGCGTTCATGCCTCAAATTTTATGTCAGCAACTACCATTGAAACCAGGAAATTGAATTGGACCACCCGATTCAGGACATGATTTCCAGACCCCATCAACTGCAACCTATTCAACCATACCAGATTAGATTATTGTTACAATTTCCACATTTGAAGAATGGTTCAGTATTAGCTTCACAAATTACCGATTATGTTAGTAAGTAGTAACAGAACAAAGTTAGTTCAGGGTTCATGATACAAACATTCAACAATGATCAGAGTAAACTGATTAAAAAACATGCTTATCTTTGATTTTTCAATTCACATGATACCTAAACAAGCCTTGCTCAAACAGCTTTCACAGAGAATGCAAGGGGTCACAAATACATTGTTGTAGACATTACTCCACAGGCCTGACATGTTGCTGATACACTAGTTTAGGGTGCGGAATGTCACCACGCTGCCATTATGACGAAAATATTGTTTTGTATTGTGGTTATTGATATATCATCATATTTCTCGATATATCACTATGTAAGAGAAAAATATTGTTTTGATGATTATGAGACATATTGAGAATGCTGAAACTTGGTAAAATTGAATAAAATTTTGGATATTGTTCTCATGTTCGTTAGTTTTTATTATAAAAATTTTTTGGGATTATTAATTTTTATTATTAAGACTTACTAGGACTATAACATTTACTCATCAGTACATTTAGAAGTTCAATCCAAATCATATGAACTTGCCCATCATATTTAATCCAATTATTGGCAATTCATAAAGAAACGAGATGAACCTTGAATTAGAAACAAAAGCACCCTTCCAAACACTAACGAAAACCAATCTTTAAACTAAAAATTACAAGAAAAGTGGAAGAAAAAAATACCTCCAATGTGTAATTGGTGCACCGGTGTTGGTAGCAACCATTCCCTTGAGTCATGGATCCCCTAACAAATCCAGTTCGTACTAATGACGAAGTCATACACCTGCAAATAATGGTCACTTATATCTAATAAATGCATATAACAATTCTAGTATGCCGTATTCTTAAGTATCTCACCTAGAGTTACTTGCCCGCACCTCACCCAACATTCTGTCGGGCGCACGTGCACTGTTTGAATCTGTGCAAGAGCCATCAGAGTACGCTACAAAGTATGTGCAATAATCGGCCAATGATGATTGACCACCTGCATTGATAGAGCAGAAGATGAAATCCATATGGAACATTATAACAAGATAAAAAAAAACTTTCGCCCAATAAAATTTGTTTAGATGGAGAAATGAAGCACCAGAGTGACCAACTGGGTCCCTAGAGATTTAAATTGTGTTTGGAAGCATGGAGAGGGGAATTGAAGTGAATGGAAAATAATGAAAGAGTTCAATTGTTCAAATTAATAACTGCATGTTCATATTTCACCAACAAATAGTTGAGATTCCATCTCATGTCATTCACCTCCTTTAATTTATACAAGCTTAAAATATAAGTTGTTGCGGCAAAATGTTATGGGTCTACTTGAATGTTGCCGGAGAGTAGCCGGAGGTCGAGATTGTGGTGGCGGAGATACTACGGAGCCCCGCGGCTTCCTAAGCGGGGTGTGCTCGAGAGAGAGAGCTTCCAAGATCTCTTTAGGATTTGGGGAAATAGACTTTCTTCATTGATGTCAATACAAGACAAATTGGGTCCTGTAAAAAGGACTTACAATCGACACAAAAGGAAAGAACGTGAAGGGAAATAACAACAAACTTGGACATCCGACTAAAAAGGACACTTCATAACGACACGACATAAATAACGACGTCTTATAAGGACGCAACTGTAAGATAGAATAAAAGCATATCAAGAAATAATTAATACTAAAATAATGTAATAAAAGGACCCTATAACATCTCTCCCGCCTTGCAAAACGAGCTTGTCCTCAAGCTCGAGGGAGATCAATGGTGTCCACGTCAGCCGACACCCTCATCATCAGAGTCTTCGGCGTGCAGATAGAAAAGCCGTTTGAACCTATGGTCGCGAGTGTACTACTCATTGCAGTTGAAACATAAGCCATTGGCGCGCCGCTCCATCATCTCATCCCGAGATAGTTTACGGACTGGTGGGGCTAGATGTTTCACTGAATGACCTGGCTGAATGCCTGTGTCAGTGGGCAAATAGACCTCATGTGCCAGTTGGAGGTGACGGTCACATATCCTAGTCAGACTCATAATAGTTACTAAGTCTGGAGGTGTCTCAAATTCGACATCAAGTCGCAGGCATTCGCGAAGTCCGGCGATGAAGATGGTGACCTACATCTTTGTGGACAGTGTGACATGTGCCAGAATAAGTTGAAACTGGTCAAGATAATCGTCCATAGAGCTCGACTGGCATTGTGTTGTGAGAGCATCGAGGGGGTTGCTGCGGATTGAAGGGCCAAAACGCAGGTTGCAAAATTGCTTGAAGTCGTCCTACGTCAGACCCGACTGATTCGTAAGGAGACGAGTTTCCCAAAGCAAGGCCGGGTCGAGAAGGTGGAAGGAGGCCAGAGGAAGCCGTTCAGATACCGGAGTTTGTAGATGACCGAAAAAGTGTTTGCACCTGGTGAGCCAACCCAAGGGATCTATTTACCCATCATAGGTGGGGAATTCCAACTGGGTATAACGTCGTGGAATGGAAGCTTCAGGGCCTAAGAAGGTCCGCGGTGGCAGTTCATGGCGGATGATCAGCGGTAGCAAAACTTGATTGTCGCTGACGTGAACCGTGGGCGGAGTAGTACCAACGGGAAGGGAGGCGGTAAGCTCATTAAGCCTAATAGTGATAGAGGCCATGTCGTCCCGATGTCGGGTTTCGGCGTCCCGAAAGCGTGCTTCCATGGCGGTCATGATAATCTGTAGCACATCCTGGAGAGCAGGCGTAACATCTTGTGAGTCCCCCATCGGTTGACTTGCTTGCCGAGAGAAGGAGCGGGTAACTGGACGCCTGGAGTCGTCAGGGGTGACTGAATTTGTGTTGCCACGAGTGTCGCGTCATCTCCCAATGATGGTGGCACAAATTTGATTACTTAATTAATTCAAGTAAGAATTAATAAGAAATGAAATTAAGGATGCAGGAATAGGAATGAATTAATTCCTATATCCCCACGCGTGCATGCTGCCCCAGACTGGAAGGGCGTCGGTTACGCGTGTGATGGCCGTCATTGGAAGGAGCGCAATTAGCGGTGATGTTGGACGCGACACGGTCGTCGCTGAGCGAGAACGCTGATGACGGCGTCGGTGAGCGTGGAGGATGTGGCCTAGAGTCGATGTTGCACGGAGGCGTTGATGGAGGAATCGATGCTACACGAGAACCCTGATAGCGGAGTCACGTGAGTCGATGTTGCACACGAACGTTGATGGCGAAATCACGTGAGTCCATGCTACATATTGAGGACACGGCCTGGAGTCGGCGGAAGCACAAAAGTAAATAACGACAGATTTGGACATGCGACTAAAAATAACACCCCATAAAAACACGACATAAATAATGACGTCTTATAAGGACGCGACTTTAAGACAAAATAAAAGCACATCAAGAAATAATTAATACTAAAATAATGTCATAAAAGGACCCGTAACACAAAACAACACCTTTCTTGCAAACATGATAGTCAGAACCACAGGGAGCATGAAGACAAGTCCAGGTCAAAGGAAGCAATTCCAATGGAGGGAGAGAGCGAAAGAGAAGATCGAACAATAGAAGAATGAGATGAAGAAGAAATATTCCATTTCAACACATCAAATTACACTAATTACAAGACAAAATAAATTCAGAACATATGTAATCCCAAGTTCCTCCCAATTAAATAACATAACAAAATAATTCAAAATACTAAGAAACTTTAGAATTGGTCCTCTCTTGCGGCATGACAAATAGGGCATATGCCTTTGGACTTGCAAAGTTAACAAAATGATTTCAGAATGAGATAAGATAGTGTTAATCAGTATAACTATGAAAGAGGCCTATGGTAGTTGACATATTTGATTGAAAAAATAAACATCATAGGAAGTAACCTTTATTGGCCTGTGAAAAATACTGAGCCCATTGTGGCAGATCTCCGCTATAGCTTACTATAGGACAGTATCCTTCTGCCTCCCTATTATATGTACAACCTGAGAACTGTGTTGTGTTGCAATGATATGCCCCCTGCCAGATATTACAAGGCTGAGTGACAAACTCTGTCCCTTGATTTCTGCCCCAACCAAGATGATCTGCCATGTTATAATTGGCTCGATACCAACCGCTATCTTCTAATAGAGCCAAAGTCATTTTTGACACTACTGATCTAGTATCTACTGATCCTGTCATAATCTCATTCATCAATAGTCTTTTCTCCCAATGAGACCCTAAATAGAAGAAAAAAAAAGGTTAGATTTTATGGTTAAATTAAGTAATGGAAACGTGATCACCAAAAATTATAAATCCAGTAGGTAACTACAAATTTACCAGAAGTACCCCTCCCCCCTCCATCTTCCAGCTCCAAGCCAGTAAAGTTTTCCGAGAAAGCCTGCACAGAAATAAATTATCAAGTTTCTTAACTATATGTTAGTTTAAAAATTCATAAAAACAAAACAGAATGTGCTTACACCATAGTGGTGTCTAGAATGCATAACTACGCGGGGGAGAACCACACGGGTCACCATTCGACCAAGCTTTTTATCCATAACTTGTACAGTTACCTACACAAAATATATAAAACGCATAGATAATTAGGCTGTGTTGCCATGGAACCAGACTGCTTTCATTGAGGAATTGAAATAAATAGTTTAGAAGCTTTGCATTAGAAATGTAGTCATTCAATGAATGAACAGTTCAGGCTTATCCATATAAAACGCAAACCATAAACACATACAAAAATGTATGAAAAGAAGGACATCAAATGGTCCATACAGCTTAATATGAAATAGAGTGACGATGAAATTATTTAAAATCAAATATTTTAAAATTGTAGAAAATGGAGCTAGATATTGCTCATCTTGTAAACCTTACACTCAATCAAATACTGGTTACTTGCAGACCATCAAATGGTTGGGAATAGGGTTGAATACAATCTGAGTATAGCCCATTATAAATCCAGGATTATTGTGAATTTTCTCCTTAGGTTTGAGCAGTATCACTGAACTGTTTTCAGTGAGCACATAAAATGTCAACAAATGAATTGAAATTAACTTTCTCTTGCTATATAAAAGGTGCTTGGAATAGACATCCCCTTTCATATTATGTTTCTTCCCTTCTTTATATTTCTTTTTATTCAATGGTTGTTTCCAGAGTATAACTTCTTCCTCCCAAATATATTGCACCATAATAACCCAAAAGAAAAACAGCAAGTAAATGCAAAGCAGTTTACCTTACTACGCCTTCTTTTCCTTTCGTTACGAAAATGTGCAAAAGCATGAGGATCAAAACCTAGAACATGCATGACCTGCACAAGAAAATTTGTTAGGAAAGCTCCAGTAGTTGCAATAAACTCTCCGCACTTAAAAATCATGCATGAACCTCATGTATTAAAGTAGCTGAAAGTAAAGTTTCTGCTTCAGCAGTCAAATGCCGTGGAGCAACATTCACATGTCCTATAAATCACATTAAATTATAAATATCAAAAATCTTGATAAACCACAAAACATGAAAATCTAGAGATGTCTCGATGAGTAAACTCACCGGCAATTGCACGGCCCCACTGGTCACGTTCGCACGCTACTGCCCAAGCAAGGGTATTTCCAGTAGTCGGTCGAGTGGTAACCAAAAGAACAAGGTCTGCATCAGCGATACCATCTGCATCAAAAGATGAATAAAGCTCAAAGAGGTGTTGCTGGAACCCTTGGAGTCGACAAGAATGATACAAAGTTATCATGGCAAAGAACATACATTCAATGTACTTGTGAGGGAGTTGCACGCCCCCATCCTGACCACATGCGGAATATCCGCTCAACCTCAAATTCCCCCTAACGGGTTCGACAGACAGAGCTTGCTTGAACCAATCTGCCGTTTTCTCAAGTGCCTACTCCAAATTATAGATAAACTAATTAAGTATAAGAATTCTAAACATCAAAAAAGAAGTCACATTGCCTCGTAAAGATTATAACATAGACTTGCATTCTTGCAATTTGAAGTGCGGAAAGGTAAAAGAGAAACCTTGCGGAGACGCTGTTTCTTATCACCGCCGGCTATATCTTCTAAAGTACAATTGTACCAGCAGTCCACGAAAACTGGGGGATCCCCGTGAGGATCACAAGCAGAGTTTCCAGTTACAGAGCCAGTAGGAGGTTCACCAAGCTGAAAGAAAATAGGAAAATTTAGAAGGAACAATTGTTTGAACAACAAAAATTCCGCTCACTAGAACAAACCTTCACAACATCCCCAACACATCTGCAGTCTCTATCCGCAGAGTGCCCAACAGCATCATAGTTCAGATATATCCTAATAGGATTCATTGAATCTCTTGTCGATGAGGGCAAAGAAGAAACAGAAAGCAATGCCCTTCCTGTAAGGCCATGGCTTCTCGATGAGTCAAATTCCTCGTAGACCTGAGGGGTGACAGAGTACTCCTTCCTCCCAGGGCGCCGCCTCTGATGGAGTATCTCGTCGTGAATGCATGAATGTGATAGCTGGGATTCCACTTCATAGCCTTGTGAATGAACCAACTTTTCCTCAGATTTCACAGTAAGGCTCCAGGTTCCAGTTAAAAACAGTGGTGCGATCTGAAGAGATCAACACCAGAACAAATATTCAATCCTCAATGAATGAACTTCAAATAACACGAGAGCAGCCCAAGAAAAAACAAGATGAATCAGCTAAGATTCACAATAACAAATCAGCGGGAGAAATAAAACTTCAGAAGGAGCAAAACGCACGCCGATTAAATATTATGAGCTCAGCGGGAGTAGAAAGGAATCATAAGTTATAGAACCAATGATAAGGAAACCCTAATTAAGGTCAGCTCCAAATTACTCCGTATCTGCAGCTAAGCAGACATTTGGATTTTTTTTTTTTTAAGTGCAGTAATATCAGTAAACCCTAGCAAAATTCGAAGAACCGATTGACCGGCCAGAAGTGCTGGAAACAAAAAATAAAAGAAATTACATAAAAAAATATCAGAGGCGTCGAGATCACGCACCTGCAATGCGAACAGCCAGAGAACAACACTAGAAGGAATTGCGAGCCCGCATCCCGCCGAGGTCTTCACCTCCATCAAAAAGGCGCACGGCCACCGGAGCCGGTGGATTCCATCAAGCCACCAGCCGCAAGTCACGCCTCCGATCCAACGCAATCCACATCGCTTCCTGCCAGCAATTAACTCTCCTTTTCACTACACGGCTTACGCCCACTGACCGATTCAAACTCCGGCCAATTCCCGGAGAAGCTCAGCCCACGAAAAATGGAAGCTCAGTCTGCTCAAACCTTTCTGAATGTGAATGCAGCGTAAGATGAGTGCGTGAGGCAGAAGAAACCATACAATGATCCGCTTCCGAGACAGAGAGATAGACAGAGAGAGAGAGAGAGAGGGAGGTTGGTGCGATATTTTCTCTCCAGTGGGGTTCTCCACTTCTCAAGTTGGAGGGATTATTAGGACCGGGCTCCGTCCCTAAATCTACGTCCGGGTTAAACAACGCGACGCCAAGTGGAGATAAGAACGGCCGAGATTTAGAGAGAGGCAATAAAAGCAAGTCGACGCGCGGAAGATGTTCACGTGGCATGCTCTCATTGGACGCGGACTCATCCGACGCCCGGATGCAAAAATTTCTGCTCAAGTTGTGAAGAGAGAGAAAGGAAGGAAAGAATAGACCCACTGCTGAAGGATAAAGAAGAATTTGGTGTTGCAGCAGTAAATTAGACCACCAAAATTATAATATTTACAAAGATGTCACTATGAGGGTTTCTGCCATGTACAAGCGACTGGCATGGATTAGGTTGGGAGCCACCCAACCAACCAATTTATTATAACTTTATGAATATAGCAAATATATTATTTTCTTTATAATTATTACTTTTGTCCTGCAAATCAATATTAAAATTGAAAAGTTTTTTTTCATCGTTCAAATAATTACGTTATTTTAAAATTAAAAATAATAATGAAAATTCTTTTAAATACATAAAAAAATTTAGTAGAACTCCTACACCTACTCTGATAGACTTTTATTAGGCATGTCAACAGTCTATTCGAAAAAGTTTGACATTAGGCATATCAGCGGTATTTTTGAGAAGTTATCATTAAACTAATATTGTATTTTATTTTAAGATGCATTAAATAATTGATCGAGGCAGAGCCCCGAACCTATCGCAGTCGAGATACTATCATGGTTGACAGTAGGGGCGAAGCCCCGTGTCTGTCACTCGTCTATCTATATACAACAACACTAAGTCTTTATCCCATTATAGTGGGGCTGACTATATGGACCCTTTGTCGCCATTGTGGCATATCGTTAGTCATAATTTCACTAATGCTTAAGTACATCATGTCTTTCCTTATAGTTTCATTCCAAGTCTTTATTGGTCTAACCCTCCCTTGTTTAGCATGTCTAGTAACTAGACTCTCACAACGACTAATAGGTGTCTCTAATGGTCTCCTTTGTACGCGTCCAAACCATCTTAGTCGAGCTTCTCGCATCTTCTCTGCAATTGGTGCTACTCCTGTCTCGTGTGTCCACACATCCACCTAAGCATTCTCATCTTCGTAACTCCCATTTGTGCGCATATACTCAATGCACTGTCCAACACTCAGAACCATAGAGCATTGCATGTCAAATTGTAGTACGGGGAAACTCGCCTTTAAATTGTAATGATACTTTACGACCGCATAAGTGCCCCGGTGTGCCTCTCCACTTCAACCAATTACTGCTTGGATTTTATGAGTCGCATCCTTATCAATATCTCCATCTTTTTGAATTGTTGATCCGAGATATTTAAAACACTCACTACGAGAAATATCTTGATCACTCAACTTAATAACAAAGTCATCCGTCCTTCTTGTAATGTTAAATTAAAGCTCCATATACTGTCTTTGTCCTGCTCAACCTAAAATTAACCCTTCTTTTCTAAAGTGTTTTACCAAGATTAAAGTTTTGTGTTTACACCATTGTGCGTCTCATCAACAAAACCGATATCATTCCCAAACAACAAACACCGACGCGCGGTAGTTTCAACAAGTCCAATAGTGATAATGATTTTTCGATTTGATCATCCAATATCTAGAAATAATTTCATGAAGGTTTATTTGCACACAAAAAAGCATCATCAAAACTCTATGAAAGCATTAGATTTAAATATAATTATACGATGATATGGAAATGGATGTATGGGCATTAATTGATTTTAATACAGTATTTGAGAATATACAAATATTTATAAATGCAATGATATTCAAATTAGGTTTATATTTATTATACCTTTAAAATATTGACAAAATATTTAAATTAATTCCTTAATTTTGCGCATTTGCATGCAGGTCTCTTTATTTTTGGTCTGTTTTAAATAGACTCTTTAATTTTTGTTTGCTTCAAATTTGTCTATTAACTTTAGATTTTGTTGGGAAATCGGGTGGCCCTCTTATTAGACCGAGCCTACTCAATCTTCTTAGTCTGTGAGCGATCGAGCGTGCCAACAGTCAAAGATTAATTAGATGCTGGGACGAAAACGTAATGACGTGGAAAACTCTCAATCGGGGTGAAAAATCACGTGGTTGGTACTGTGCCGACCTAACTTCACTATACAGAGTCTATTACAAACCTTCTTGGAGGAGGGCGAGGACGTCAGACCGCGCTTTGTTACACTTAATGAGATGGGGGGACAGTGAATATCTGGTGTTGTTGGCCGTCATGCTGCTTCTAAGATCTTCTGATGTGTGCTCACTGGAGTTGCAGGCGCTTCCTGGCCTCCGTAGTTTTCTTGACGTGTCGGCGGTGACGACTCCACGCGTCTCATTCCTGACTTGATTCATCACCAACTTCCTCTTCACTTTGCGACCTTGGAGGAACCTTGCGGAAGTGGTCTTGAGTGGAGATTCTGCAAGGAGAAAGGAGGAAAAAAGAGTGAAACGGAGTGAACCAGGAAAAAGACCCCTTTTGAAATAGAACTAGGCCTATTTATAGATTTTGACGAGTGCGGTCTGGTAATTTTGTCTAATAACTGCCGGACCGGTCAATAGAATCGCTCGGAAATAATCACGTCGATCGCCACTTTAGAGAAATGACGATCTTGCCCCCGGGTTGAGGGAAGACCCGCCCGCGAAGAACGACGACCCGACGGCGCGGGCGCGGGCGGCTGGCAGCCGCCCCTCCACGTAGAGGGCAGCCGGAAGGGTCGGCTGGCCGCAAAGAGGCCGCCCGAGGGCGGGCGGCCCTCACAGGGACCGTCTGCGGCGAGGTCGCCTGAATCTGGGCGACCTTGGCCGACCCTTGTGAGGGCCAGCCGCGGGGAGGCCGCCCAGGATCGGGCGGCCTTTGCCTGCACTTTATTGGGTCGGCTGCGACATGGCCACCCGGGAAGTGGCGGCCTTGGACGACCCCTGCTTGCAGGGCCGACCGCGGTGAGGCCGCTTGGATTCGGGCGGCCTTGGCCGGTCCTTGCGAGGGTCGGGCACGAGGAGGCCGCCCGGGATCGGGCGGCCTTGGCCGGCTCTTCGTGGGGCCGGCCACGGCAAGGCCACTCGAGATCGAGCGGCTTTGGTCGGCCCCTTGTGGGGTCGGTCGTGGCGAGGCCACCCGGGATTGGGCGGCCTCGGACAGCCTTCGCAGAGACCGGGCGTGCCAGAACCGCCCACCCTCGAGCGGCTAGAAGGGGTGGTCGCCCCCGGGATGGGGGAGGCTAGCACCGCTGGGCAGCGGGGGTTGGGCCGCGCACGCAATCCGGCGCGCGGTAGTTACTTCACGGATCCCGTGCGCGTCGGTTACCCGCGTAACTCCCATGACTTCAGTGGGGGGAGAGGGCGATTTCACTATGTGCAACCCGATTTTTTTTATAAATTGGGGCTGACCCCATCATTTGACCCCCAAAGATCTCAGAGTCCGGAGCCGAAGCGGGTGGAGTTCATGGGCTTTTACCCTTACACAAATCTGAACCTTAATAACAGGTGCGACGGAGGATACGCGTGATGGTGTGGTCGACAATGAAAAGTTATGATGGTGAGTTGTGACGAGAATCACGACGGGCACAAGGTTATAGCGCACAAGAGGGGGCGACGAGATTGAGCGGGATGCCAACTCTTGCGCGGGGGCGTGTATGCAGGGCGCTCTCCGCGCGCACGGGTTGCGCTCTACGCGCTGCGTGCAAGTTGCACACCGCATGGGATGCGGGCGCAGGTCGCACTCCACGTGCTGTCCGCGGGCTATCCCGTGCGGGGTGCGCGTGGGTCGCCCCGCCTGGGGTGCACATGGGTCTCCCTACGCGGGGTGAACGCGCGTCTCCCCGCACACGATGCGCGCGGGTAGCCCTGCGCGCGGGTTGCGTCCCGTGTGCTGCAGTTTAGCCTATGCGCAGAGTGTGCAGGCTGCTCCGGCGAGACTCGAGCGAGTTGCGCCCCACAAGTTGCTCGTGTGGGGTGCACGTTGCTTACGCGGGTTGATTTGACGTGATGCGCGTGTGCGCGGTTTGCCTTTCTACTCCCAACGTGTGGGTCGTAGCTCCTGAGGTATCCCCTTGACCATACTTTTTCTTATCTTTTGCATGTTTTTTCAGGCACCGAGACGTGATGTTCACGGCATGTTGATGCGTATGCGTTCCACTCTTACTGTAGAGCAGATTGCTTCTTGGAGGGGAACTACAACATTCCCTCAAGTCTTGAAATCAAGATTCCTTAGGGCGAGCAGCGGGTGCAGAGTCTCCCGGGTGGGTTGTTTGACTTTATGTGAATTGTCTCTTAAGGCCAAACTTCATTTCCCAACGTGCGAAGAAGTCACAGAGATTTTGAAGCATTGCGGTGTTCCGGCGTCGCAGTTCACCCCCTTGGCGATGACACACATTATGAGCCTGATCGCCTTCTTCTGCGAACATGGTTCGTGGTTCTCGTTGGAGCTCTTTAAGGAATGGTGTGATGTTCGCGCTGACGACGGTGGCCGTATCGAGGTTCATAACTACAAGACTTGGTTGGTGTTTGAGAGTTGAGTGGACAGACACCACATGGACATAGTGTATGGATACATCTGAAATCTCTGGGAGTGGCCCGAGCTTTGGTGCTCCCTTCCATACCGATGCCGCCGAATGAAGGGCCGCAAGCGTGATTTTACACCGATGCTCAGGTTCGGGGCTCCTAACAATCTGGCGGACCATTTGTTTAGTATTTCTTTGTTCGTGGAGGAAAAACGTCTGCTGCTATGTGACCTTTCTATTGATCCAGAGCTCTCTATCGCTGCTCTGTTGGGTCGTGATCGGAAGAAAAAGTTGGTGTTTGAGGTCCATGGAGACTCGTCCACGACGCATCACCCTGCTGACCTGTTGAAGGGGCATTCAGGAGCGGCCCCTAGCAGTTCCCAAGTGGTTGGGGCTCCGCTTATTAAGGATCAGGATGTTGAGGTTCTAGACTCTTTTGCCCTCAGGCCCCAACAGAGGGGGCGCCTACTTCAACCCAAGCGAAAGGAAAGTGTCTCTTCGTCCTTAACAGCGATGAATAATGCTTTGAGCTTATCTCTTTTTTACTTTGGTTTATGTTTGTTGTTCCTAACTCACTGTGTTTTGCTTTCTCTTGCAGATTGGTGTGCAAGATCAGATTTGAGCGTTCCATGCACGTGGTAGGGTCTTTCCCTTCGCGGTCCGAAGTCTGCATACCCCTGGCTTGACAACTGTTGTAACTATAAACGGTCCTTCCCATGTTGGAGATAACTTATCTCTTTGCGGCCCCATGCCAGCTATCTCGATGTTTCGCAGCACCAGATATCCGAAGCTAATTAGTCTCAGCTTTACTCTCCGGTCATAGTAGCGGGCTACCTACCTTTGGTACACCGCGACGCGTTGAGCTGATACATCTCTTACTTCTGTGATGAGGTCGAGGTTCTCCCGAAGTTGTTTATCATTCTCTTGTGGGTTGAAATTTAGTACGCGACAACTAGGGACCTCGATGTCTACAGGGATAACGGTCGGAGACCCAGGTGTTTCGCCGGTCGGAGTTCTTTCTATGGTACAGTATGCCCATAACACACTTGGGAGTTCGTCTACCCATTGCCCCCCAGCCTTATGGAGGTGCGCTTTTAACCCCTTGAGGATAGTTGGATTGGTTACTTCAATATGCCTGTTTGTCCGGGGGTATGCTACGGAAGTGTGACGGAGATCGATTATTTTAGCAAGCGGCTATGATAACGGCTGGTATCCCGAAGCGACAGATGAAGCTCTTTTAGACGAACTTCTTTGCGTTTCCCTCAGTTATTTTAGCAAGCGGCTCCACCTCCACCAACTTGGTGAAATAGTTTATGGCCATAGTGGCCTACTTTTTTTGTCCAGTTACCATAAAAAGCGGGCCCAAGATGTCTATTCCCTACTGGGCAAATGACCAGAGGCTCTGGATTACTGTGAGGGTGATCAGTGGCTGATGTAGTGTGTTAGCGTGATGCTGGTAACTGGCGCACTTCTGAACGAACTCCTCGGCGTCCTTCTTCACCGTGGGCCAATAGAATCCTTGTCAGAGTATCTTTCGTGCCATGGCTTTTCCTCCGAGGTGCTCACCGCAGACTCTCCCGTGCACTTCCCTTAAGGCATATTTCGTCTTTGACTCAGGGAGGCATTTTGATGGGTAAAATTTGATGATTAATACTATCTCCAAATTATACGAACTCAATAATAAATAAGATTATAGTTGAATATAGGTTTCCGATCCCTCAACTCAATGACATGCTTGATATGAAGAACAACGACATTATTTTCTCAAGAAATGATCTGGAGAGCAGATAATACCAAATTCACATGACAAAAAGTGACGAATGCAAAAGCTACTTTTAAGACTAGGAAGGATTATATGAATGGTTAGTTATATCTTTTAAATTAACAAATGCACTTAGTACCTTCATTAGATTTGTGACTCACATCGTCCTACTACTTTTCATTGGACAGTTTTTAGTTGTATACTTTTATGATACCTTGATCTTTGACAAATCTAAAGATAGTCATCATGAGCATCTTATTCAAGTATTTGACATCAGAAGGCGTGATAAATTACATATTCATATGAAGAAATGTACATTCATGACCTCCTCTATTATATTCTTAGGCTTCACTATTTCCACGAATGTATATCTCTACAAACCCTGAAAAGATACGAGTCATCCAAGAGTGACCTGAGCAATCTTCCATTCATGAAGTTGTATTTGTCGCGGCTTAACAATGCTCTATCATGTTGAAAATTGAGAAGTGAAAGTGAGGGTTGATCAGACAGACCGCGCGACCTGGACGGACTGTCTGACGGGTTGGTGGTGCGACCTGGGCGGACTGTTGGTGCGGTCTGGGCGGCCTGTTTGTTGCGGCCTGGTGATGGTGTCCGTCAGTTCGGCTAATGGTCTTGCAGTTAGCTGTTCCCTGGTGTAACCTTGCGGATAGGTGGAGTATCCGCGGAAGGGCGGACTCACTCTGAGTCCGCGGAGTTCGCTCTATGCGGACTTCTCTTGGAGCTTGCGATTTCGGCTATTGGCCTCGCTTTGGTGGAGAGAATTAGTGAACCACGGAGTTCGCGTGTTGGTGGACTATCTTGGGAGCTGGCGGACTGGGTCCTCGTCCGCCGAGCTCGCACCAGAGTTTGGTTGGTTGTTGGACTTGGTCACAATCTATGACAAGTCGAGGGTGATCGCAGAGTACGCAATGTCTGCTAGTTGACCGGGCGTTTTGTGCCTGTTGGTCATGGACTTGTGTTGCGGGCTGGTGCGGTGTCCGCGGGGTGTGCGGGTTGTTGTTGTGTCCACATGTAGCGTGCAGACTGGTGCGGTGTCCTCGGGGTGTGCGGGTTGTTGCTGTGTCCACGTGTAGCGTGCAGACTGGTGCAGTGTATGGGCTGTTGCTGTGTCCGCATTGTAACACCTCCCCTGTAATGACTGTATAATATGGGTCCGACTGGGGCCCCACAACATACAGACGCCACAACTTTAATGTTAAAAGATGATATTTACTACCCAGCTCAAAACTCCGAATAAAACAACAGCGGGAACAAAAAACAAGACCAAAAGTTATCCATATACATAAGAATATCAACACGGCCTTAAGGTCTTACAACAAAAGAGAGTCCAAAACTCAAATAATAGCAACAAACGTCAACGTGCATAAGCACTCTAGACTACCTCATCATGCAAGCCAGAAACAAAGTGCATCAAACATACAATTCCACAAAACAAAGCTATTACAAAACTTGAAACACTTCATGAGGCTTAGACCTTTTTTGTCGGCGAGCTTGCTCCTACTTGCGATCTTTGCCCTGTAAAAAGGGGTGGTAACGCGGGTCAGCAAAGGCTGACCTCAACTGTATAATCAACACATCTCCTCCCGGCCGTCCCTAGCGGACCCCGGGGCATTACATCACCCTGCAGGTCAGCACTTCGTATACAATATACATAAACATGTAAAGCAGTAAAATAAGTTTGGATGTCTCATGTACAACCCATATTCGACGAGGGAGGGCCCTACCACCGCCAGGTCATCAAAAGTCAAAGTCAACAAGACAATGTGGGGATCCAGACCAGCATCCCGGGTCGCGGAATGTTCGGGCGAGTATGGCGAACTCCCCAGGCCAACTCGCCAGGTGGCGACTATGACCAGATACTCGCCTCTTCCAGGCGAGCCCCCAAGGAAGTCGCCAACTCGCCAGGGTGGGGGTATAAGTAAGACCCCCCCCTTTCTTTGGTTTTCCCTATAAATAGGACCCCAGGGGTACGAAAGAGACAACAAGCAATTCTCGGCCTGAGCCCTCGCGAGTTCCAGCAGCTGCCCTTGACTCGTTATTGCTCAAGCTCGCCTCCTTCGTACCTAGCTCGGCCAATCTGGTTGAGAAGGGGTTGCTTCTCCTAAGCAACTGGGTACGTGGTGGGACCTTCCTGCCGTAGCAAGCTGGGGTCTTGTTTGCGCAATTCGTTCCTGTTTCCTGACCAGAGATCATCTTCCCGACTGGCCGACCAGTAACTTCAGGTTGCCTAGTCCGATTTCTGAGGTTGAGAAATTTCTCGGCTTCAACACTTGGTGCGGTGAGCGTGGATAGCGACCGAAGAAGAAAGTCGTGGTTGGAAGATGGCCGATGGTGGAGACCGGGGCGAGTTGGGAGGTAACTCGGTGGGAGCTGGAAACCCGGGGCAAGGTAGCGAGTATGTGACAGTGGCGGCTTTTACAGAGTTCGCGAGGAGAGTGGAGAAGGCAATACTCGATGGGTTGTCCAATCCGCCGGAGGTGACGGCGACTTCTCCCCGTCGCCGGACACCCCCGGGCGAGGAGCTACCAACTCGGCGAGCAGGGAAGGAGCCCGCTTGGGAGAGTAGAGAGCAGGTGATCCCGCCGCGACATCACCCGGCGAGTAGTCAAGGAATCCGGTTTCGAGATCCGGAACTCTCGACGAGGTATGGAGATACTCGCCGATGGAGCGAGTATGACTACTCGAGCGGGGAGGATACTCGCCGCCGCCAGGAAGGGAGGAGCCCCTTTTGCGATGAGATCCTCGCGGCCCTCGTCCCCGACAACTTCAGAGAGCCGGTCCTCTCGTACTACTCCGGCAAGGACGACCCGGTGGGACATCTTCAGTGGTTTGAGGATGTGGTCTCAATTCGCAACATGTCCGATGCTCTCAAGTGCCGGCTCTTCTCCATTACCTTCAAGGGTAGCGCGAGAGATTAGTTCCACCAGCTGCCAGCCGGGTCAGTCTACTGCTTCTCGGATCTTCGAAGGGGCCTTTTAGCAAGGTTTGCGACATCCAAGCGGAGGAAGAAAGAGGCAACCGCCCTCTTCAAGATCGTGCAGGGGCAGCACGAGAGTTTGGGCCGATACATCGATCGATTCCAGGAGGAGGTGCTGGAGGTGGAAGAGGTAGACGGGTTCACCTTGATGGTGGCCCTCAAGTTCGGGCTGAAGCAGGGTCTGTTCAACATGGAGTTGGGACACAGGCCGCCCAAATCGTTCGAGGAAATGGTGGAGAGAGCCAATGTGTTCATCCAGGGAGAGGAGAGGAACAAGGAGTTCCTGGCACGGCTCGACGGAGACCGACCGCTTGGGCAAGACAAGGGAAGACTGCTGGAGAAGGAGAGGGCACCGGAGGGGCGCAACGACAGGAAGCAGGAGAGGCCGCAGGGGAAAGAGGAGAAGGGAGAAAGGGGAAGGGAGATCAGAAAGGTGGAGAGGCAGGAGCGGCGAGAGAGGCCTCGAAGGCAGGAGGATAGGAGGCCCGTCGGAGGTCGAGAGGCGAGGAGCGAGGAGAGAAGGTTCCAGTACCCAAGGGACCGCCCCCAGTGGAGGCGTCCCACCCATCAGGAGGAGAGGAGGACTTACAACCCTCGGGAGCAGGGAGGAGGAAGAAGGGAAACCATGGCCATCACGCAGCGAGCCGCTAAGCGCCGGCGGAAGGAGAGGCAGCAGGAGAGGAGGCAGGAAAGACAGCAGGAAGCGGCGATTCCCCTCTACTGCGATATCCATCGAGTAGAGGGGCATGGAACCTTGGCTTGCCCTGAGTTCTGGGAAACAAGGAGGAGGATGGAAGCAACGGCGGCCGAAAGGGAGCGGCCGCAGCAGGAGGCCCAGGTTGGACAGGTGGCTTACCAGGTACCACAGAGGAGGCGAAACGAAGACAGGATCGACCAAGGAGGAAGGGGGAATGTCATTCCCGGTCCGGGCGGCGGGCACGTCAGAGTAATCAACGGAGGGTCTGGGCTAGGAGCTTCCCACAAGGGAAGTCTCCACCAAATCTACAAAAGGAGCGTCGCCTCGACGTCTCAGACCCCCCCTCCCTTGAACGAGATCACCTTCTCGGAGGAAGACATGCTCTGGAACGAGAACCCCTTTCATGACGCCCTGGTGATCCAAGCAGCAATCGAGGACTTCACCGTCGACCGAATCCTCGCGGATAACGGGAGCTCGGTGAATGTCATCTTCAAGGGAACCTTCGTCGGCCTTCAGGTGGAAGCGTCCCGGGTCCGAGGCACTCATCCCGGTCGAATTTGAGGTGCATAGTCCAAGGGTCATCGCAGCCGAAGACGGAAGCGAGGAATGGCGGCTAGAGAATGAAGAGGCTCAGAGGCTCTCCCTAGATTATGTGGAAGAGCTTCGGGACTTGGCCTCCATGCGCCAGGAAGAAACCAAGAGGCGCATGGCGAGATACTTCGACAAAAACGTCCGCTTGAAGAACTTCCTCGCAGGGGACCTGGTCATGAAGAAGGTGGACGCCACTGGGCGGGGAGCCGCCGTAGGCAAGCTCCATCCCAACTGGGAAGGACCTTTCATCGTCCAAGAAGCCTTGGCCACAGGAGGCTATTACCTACAAGACCAAGCGGGCGAGCAGCTGCCTGGGACCTGGAGCGGGGATGATTTGAAAAGATTTTACCCGTAGCGGTAACTCATGTATCTATTTTTGTAAACATTCTTAATATATAAAGGATGCGGGATTTCATCTCTTTTGTGTTAAATGCGCCTCGAGGCTTCTGAGTGTTTTCATGGTCCGCCTTGTAGTCGACCTCGGGAGGCAGCGGTCGGTTTGTTCCTCATACATAGCCCAGTACGGATGATGGGACGATGCTTCGGGATTTTAAGCGCTCTTGTAAGACCGAGCCTCTGCATTGTCGGCCGAGATCAGCTCCCCCCTTGCATGTCGGCCTACGTCTCCCCGAGTGCATCTCTCCTCCGTCTGGAGGACCTGCGAGGAACAGATCTGCACCCTGATCTCCCGGACTTGAGGAGAGGCCGGCCTCGAAAAACACCCAGAAGGGGAAGATCTCGAGCGAGCAGCAAGACAGGATAACCTGCCAAAGAAAGGGTATGAACGGGCCCGGAGGGAGGTGTGTGAATTCCGAGCGCGTTCGAAAAAGGACCCTCGATGAACACCACCCCCATCCTGATCATACCTGGAAGCGACCTTCACTGTCAAATCGGGATGCGGTACTCCAACCCGTTCTCACTGAATAGCCTAGTTCGGACGATGGGACGAGGTTTCGGGACTTTAAGCGCTCTTGTAAGACCGAGCCTCTGCACTGTCGGCCGAGATCCGCTCCCCCCTTGCATGTCGGCCTAGGTCTCCCCAAATGCATCTCTTTTCCAACTAGAGGAATTCTGAGGGACGGGTCTGGACACCAAACCCCCGATTCGGCGGGGTCAAGAGCGTCCCTCCGGAGAGAGTTTCTTTCTTGCCAAGATGTCTCTGGGATTAATCTCCAAAATATGTAAGGACGCAGGATTGTAATCCAAGACTTCGAGTTGAGCAGCGTCGTAAGACCGGTATCCCCACGAGCTCCTCTCCTCGGGAATCGGCCGATCTCCTCGATTGTAATTCAAGACTTCGAGTTGAGCAGCGTCGTAAGACCGGTATCCCCACGAGCTCCTCTCCTCGGGAATCGGCCGACCTCCTCGATTGTAATTCAAGACCTCGAGTTGAGCAGCGTCGTAAGACCGGTATCCCCACGAGCTCCTCTCCTCGGGAATCGGCCGATCTCCTCGATTGTAATTCAAGACTTCGAGTTGAGCAGCGTCGTAAGACCGGTATCCCCACGAGCTCCTCTCCTCGGGAATCGGCCGACCTCCTCGATTGTAATTCAAGACCTCGAGTTGAGCAGCGTCGTAAGACCGGTATCCCCACGAGCTCCTCTCCTCGGGAATCAGCCGATCTCCTCGATTGTAATTCAAGACTTTGAGTTGAGCAGCGTCGTAAGACCGGTATCCCCACGAGCTCCTCTCCTCGGGAATCGGCTGATCTCCTCGATTGTAATTCAAGACTTCGAGTTGAGCAGCGTCGTAAGACCGGTATCCCCACGAGCTCCTCTCCTCGGGAATCGGCCGACCTCCTCGATTGTAATTCAAGACCTCGAGTTGAGCAGCGTCGTAAGACCGGTATCCCCACGAGCTCCTCTCCTCGGGAATCGGCCGATCTCCTCGATTGTAATTCAAGACTTCGAGTTGAGCAGCGTCGTAAGACCGGTATCCCCACGAGCTCCTCTCCTCGGGAATCGGCCGACCTCCTCGATTGTAATTCAAGACTTCGAGTTGAGCAGCATCGTAAGACCGGTATTCCCACGAGCTCCTCTCCTCGGGAATCGGCCGACCTCCTCGATTGTAATTCAAGACCTCGAGTTGAGCAGCGTCGTAAGACCGGTATCCCCACGAGCTCCTCTCCTCGGAAATCGGCCGATCTCCTCGATTGTAATTCAAAACTTCGAGTTGAGCAGCGTCGTAAGACCGGTATCCCCACGATCTCCTCTCCTCGGGAATCGGCCGATCTCCTCGATTGTAATTCAAGACCTCGAGTTGAGCAGCGTCGTAAGACCGGTATCCCCACGAGCTCCTCTCCTCGGGAATCGGCCGATCTCCTCGATTGTAATTCAAGACTTCGAGTTGAGCAGCGTCGTAAGACCGGTATCCCCACGAGCTCCTCTCCTCGGGAATCGGCCGACCTCCTCGATTGTAATTCAAGACCTCGAGTTGAGCAGCGTCGTAAGACCGGTATCCCCACGAGCTCCTCTCCTCGGGAATCGGCCGATCTCCTCGATTGTAATTCAAGACTTCGAGTTGAGCAGCGTCGTAAGACCGGTATCCCCACAAGCTCCTCTCCTCGGGAATCGGCCGATCTCCTCGATTGTAATTCAAGACTTCGAGTTGAGCAGCGTCGTAAGACCGGTATCCCCACGAGCTCCTCTCCTCGGGAATCGGCCGACCTCCTCGATTGTAATTCAAGACCACGAGTTGAGCAGCGTCGTAAGCCCGGTATCCCCACGAGCTCCTCTTCTCGGGAATCGACCGATCTCCTCGATGACGAGAATGAGGGGCCCGCAGGCTATGTTCGACGACTAAGCCCGGTTCAATTGTCGTCATGCGCGAGCAGGCGAACAGACCTCGCGCGAGCAGGCGAGCTGACCTCGCGCGAGCAGGCGAGCTGATCTCATGCGAGTAGGCGAGCTGATCCCATGCGGGGAAGCGAGCTGGAACCGCGCGAGTAAGTGAGCCCCGGGGGGCATGCAAGTAAGTCCCACACGCCACCCGCGCGGTTATCCCAGCAGGTTCACGAGTATCCGGGTGCAGGGGCGAGTAAATCCCGGTGAGCGGATGGTCGATGTCGGGACCATCCCCCTGCGACCCAGCGAGCGTTCCTCTCCGAGCCTATGAGCCTAAGCGAGTAACATCCAGTCAGAAAGAAAAACCAAAACCTTGTATAAATCATTAGTCAAAAATTTGGTTTACAATACAAAAAGAATATCGGCGAGCAACTATGACTCGTCGTCGCCAGTATCAGGCCGATATTCATCATCCCCTATATCGCCGATATCTGCAAAGTCGTCGCTCTCTGCGCTCTCGCCGCTGCTGCTTCCGCTGCTGCTTCCGCTGCCACTTCCGCTGCTGTCAGAATCACTGGGGCTGGTCGGCGACGACGCGCTATACGGCGGGACAGTCCCCTCGGCGAGCAGCTCGGGAATGAGCTCGTCGACAGTGAGTGGCTTCTCCCCCTCGACGAGCTGGCCCCCGAGCCTGAGGCGTGCGAGTATGACGTTCCCCGCCGCCCGCGCAATCTCGCGACGAACAGAGGATCTCTCCTCCCAGAGGACGCGCGATTGCTTCACCACCCGCGCCGGGTCCTCGGGTAGCGGGGTTGAGGAGCTCAGCCGCCCTTCAGCAGCGACCAGCCTCGTCTCCATCACCGCTGCGCGAGTTTGGGCCGCCTCCAGCTCGGCCTGGGAGGCGGCGAGCTTCTCCTCGCACTCGGAGAGTTTCTTCGCCGCTTCTATCTCGGCAGCCTGTGAAATGATCGACGTCAGGATCTATCAATGAAGCAAATCGAGCAAACCCACCCAAGGACAGCTCACCTCGAAGTCCTTCCAGCGGACTGACTGCATGCCGAGGTCGATGACCTTCTTGGAGACGACCTTGAGGGCATCGGTCGTCTCCAACAGCTTCCTCGCCGAGTAATGCCCCAATTCGGCAGACCGCGCGAGTGCGCAGGCCGACTGATGGGCGAGCTCCGTCGGGGTCAGCTCCATGACGGACTCCGCATCGGCCCGACCGTAGATGGCGTGGAGGACGGCGAACGCCTCCCCATTGTCCTCCCAGTCAGTCGACCAGGACGGGAGGTTGGTGCTCAGCGACACCGAGTTTTCCCCCGCCGACCAGGTCACGAGCGGGCGACCGAAGGCGTCCACCACCCCCTGCCCGAGGCCGTAGTTGGGGTGGAAATGGGGCGACTGGGCGCCCGTCGGCGACCGGCGATCGACGGATCGGGGCGACGAGGTCTTCGCCCTCTTCCTCGCAGGGCCCTGCGAGCTGGCCCGCGACTTTCCCTTAACCGCCTTCTTCTCCCCAACGTCGGCAGGAGGGCGAGCATCCGACTGCGTGGCGGCGACTTCCTTCGCCAAAGGAAGCGGCTTCTCCGGAAGCTCGTTGGAAACTGAAAAACGCGCGACAAAGTTAGCTTCGGCGGCAAAAGGGCGAGCAAGTAACCAGGGCGCAATTCGAGTTCGGCTCACTTTCGTTAGGGTGGACTGGCTCGAGCACGTTGACGTTTAGTCGCCAGAAAATGACGTCAAAACGCCGACCGCGAAAGTATTCGAAGAGCTGCTCGCGAGCTCCTTCGAGGATAGGAGGAAGAAAGGCGACATCGGCTGGTTGGTGCGGCCTGCCGAGAATACCGCCGAAGTCGCCATGAACGGCAATCAGCTGCTCGCTCCAGCGATGGACCTTATTCGCGGTCCCAACCAAGGTGCAGACATGGCTGCTAAAAAAGATGACCCCCTCCGAGGTCGCCGCAAAGGCGAAAATGCGGCGGAAGACGGAGAGGTCGAAAACGATCCTCTCTTCCCGGAGGAAGCATAGGAATCCCATGATGATCGCCACGCCGTTGGGATTGATCTGCGCGGGGACAATCCCGAAGTAGCGTAGGATCTCGCAGAACTCCGGCCAGAAGGGCAGCCGGAGGCCTGCGTCGAAGTGACGCAGCGACATTACAAGCGAACCCTCAATGTGGGTATTGAGGCGCTCGCTGCGAGTGGGGAGTCTCGCCGAGTACTCATCAGGCAGGAAGCGTTCCTTGAAGGTCGCCAGTTCCTTCTCGGTGGTTATGGACTTCTTGAAAGCCGCGTCTGCGAAGTTCATTGCGTGGGCCTGTCGGCGAGCGCTGGCGTCGTCACCGACCATGTTGGCGAGATCCGAAAGCAAGGAGAGCGGCGAGTTGATTGTTCAGATACTCGTCAGAAGGAAAGGAGGTCGCTACAGCAATATGCTTTATGACCCACCTACCCCTCCTATTTATAGATATGACAAGCCCAAGGGGGGGGGTCAGCCGTCCCAGCGAGTGTCTAACGAGCTCGCGCGATGAAGATAAACCTGCGACATTATCGGGTGAACTAAAGCTCGGCATATCAAAGAAATAAAGCGCGAACACAGAGGCGAGAATATTCGCACAAATGAATTAATCAAATTAAAAATAGGTCCGGAAGTACAAGTCGCGCAAGGCGAGTTACATTCGAAAAACAGAAAAATTATGGCGCCCTCGGCCGCTCGGGAGGGTGCGGATGTCGCCCAGCCCAGCCAATCTCGCGTGCACGCCGGTAATGCTCCGTCGCCAGCGCTGTCGCATCGTCGCCAAGCCTGAGCTGCTCCTCCATCCTCGCCAGCCGTCCAGCAGACCCCATGCTCGCCCGGATGCCGGCCAGCTCGTCAAGCACCAGCTGCAGACGGTGGTTGTTCAACTGCAGCTGGCGGTCATTTTCTTTGACCACGTGAAAGCGAGCTTCATAGCTTTCCAAGGTCGACTGGAGCCCTTCGACCTTGGCCATCCTCGCCTCCAGAGCCGAGATGCGTCGGTGAGGATCGCAGATAGCGAGCTGGTCGAACTTGCTCTCCAGCTCCATGTGGGCGCGAATGGCGGCCTGGCGATACTCGCTCTCGGACAGCCCGAGAGCGTCGATGAAAGCCTCCCCAGAGGCCGCCGGGCGATCTGACCAGGCAGGAAGATCATCAGGGCAGAAAAAGCAGAGCGGTAATCAAAGTAGAAGGAGGCTCACCACGGCGAGGAGATCGGGATCGGCGCGGTGAAGGAGGTCGCCCGGAGGTATCTCGCCTCCCCGAGGAGCTGCTCGGAAGATCGACAGGCCTACCCTGCCCGCGCTCTCCAGACCCTCGGCCGACGTAGTCGGGGTCTCCAACCCGCGGAGGGAAGTAGGGCGGCCGCGGCCTCTCCAGCTTCTTCATCGGCGGCGGAGCTTGAGATGAGCTCGTCGGGTGGAGCGGAGCCCTCGGCGCAGGAGGTGGAGGAGGTCGCGGATGGTCCGACTTCGGCAGAGCGGACATAGGCGGCGGAGGGGGCAAGCCGGTGCTCGGCGTCTGGCCAGGAGTGGCGACCGCGGGCGGCGGAGGCGGCAATGGAGCGATCACCGGGGGTATCTTCCCGCCGCTCGCAACACCAGCCGCCGTACTCGCCGGAGGAACCTCGCGCGCCGCCCCAGATGACCCGGCAGGAGTGGTTTTCGCCGGCAGTTCCTTACTCGCGGGCAGGGGGCCCTTCGCCAATGCCGCCCCAGGCGCCTTCCTCGAGCCGAGGCCTATCCTGACCGTGTAGGCGGTCTTGGACGGCCTGTCGGCCGCCAGGGCGAGTAAGGGCGCCGAGCTGAGGGGGACGACATCAAGTGCCGCGTCCGCGGCGATCGGAGAATCTGTATAAAGAGAGAAGTCAGTAAAGTGGCAGCAACAACCCGGCAGGGAAAAGTTCGAGGTAGCGACCTGTCAAGGTGACAACCTCGGCCTGAGACGCCGCGGACTCCTTCACAGCCGCGAGCTCCTCGGTCATTCCCGGGTTCTCCAGCGGGCTGCCCCGAGTCGACCCATGGAGGTCGTCGAGCCCTAGGTCGTTCAACACCCTCTGGGTGCTGGACGACACTACGGGATTTTCAGTCGCCACGGCGACCTGGTGCGCCGGTGGAGGCGAGCCGACCACCGTAGTGGCGGGCTGCTTGACCTTTTTCGTCTTCTTCTTCTTCGGTGGGGGCAAGGCAGTAGGATCATCCTCACGCGGTCTTTTCGACCTGGCTATGCCGAGGAGGCCCGACAGGGCGGCGAGATTGTCCTTCAACAGCTGTTCAGCGTCCGACATCTTCGGCGAGCTCTAGGGACCGTTTCAAAAACGAAGCCCCCCCTATTTATAGATTACTCTACCAGCAAGCGACGAGGCGAGCTGACCATATACCCGACAGGGATACTCGCCGAATAGGTGTTGGATGAATATTTCCGGGCTCCTACGTCGCCCAAAAAGAGCGGGGATTGTGTACAACCCATATTCGACGAGGGAGGGCCCTACCACCGCCAGGTCATCAAAAGTCAAAGTCAACAAGACAATGTGGGGATCCAGACCAGCACCCCGGGCCGCGGAATGTTCGGGCGAGTATGGCGAGCTCCCCAGGCCAACTCGCCAGGTGGCGACTATGACCAGATACTCGCCTCTTCCAGGCGAGCCCCCAAGGAAGTCGCCAACTCGCCAGGGTGGGGGTATAAGTAAGACCCCCCCTTTCTTTGGTTTTCCCTATAAATAGGACCCCAGGGGTACGAAAGAGACAACAAGCAATTCTCGGCCTGAGCCCTCGCGAGTTCCAGCAGCTGCCCTTGACTCGTTATTGCTCAAGCTCGCCTCCTTCGTACCTAGCTCGGCCAATCTGGTTGAGAAGGGGTTGCTTCTCCTAAGCAACTGGGTACGTGATGGGACCTTCCTGCCGTAGCAACCTGGGGTCTTGTTTGCGCAATTCGTTCCTGTTTCCTGACCAGAGATCATCTTCCCGACTGGCCGACCAGTAACTTCAGGTTGCCTAGTCCGATTTCTGAGGTTGAGAAATTTCTCGGCTTCAACACCTCATACAACAAACATGTTTCTACATTAAGCTCAAGAAAAAGGGGGCCTACAATGAAGCATGTATGCAATCCTAGGTTTCACCCAAGGCACCCTATCGCGTATGCATCTAGCACATCATTATAACATAACAACTAGGTACTTCCAATTTCCCCATCGGCGTCGAGCCACAAACAAAAAGGGTACTGCAATTCTCCTAACGACATACAATCCGCCACACAGAAATCTTGTCAAGGCCCCACCCGCTCGTGGGTCTTAGACCCGGGCTTGCCTGCAAACTCTGACTTCTCACGTCAGGATTACGTCTCTCACACAAACCGATTCTAAGAACCCTTGCTGGACCCCACCCACTCGTGGGCTTCATTGCCCAGGCTTGTCCTATGCTTGGCATTCTCGTTAGTCTCACAGAAGGGGACTAGTCTCGCTGGGACACTCTTCCCACATGACTTGCACGTCACGGGATAGCCAGCCGACCACAGAGACAAAGTCGCACCTTAACACATCACAATCCATAGCTTTTCCCACCCTAATCCATCGTTCATACTGCAACGTTCCCGCGCACTAAAGAAACCATCTACCACCAACGCGGAGCTAACCTTGTCTGGTTCCGGCTATACGTACTCACTCAAAAATAGGGGGAAACACATACATCACAAACGACATCTTGCTGCAACGGATTTCTACAAAATCCTTAAGGCTCGCTATGCAACATCACCGAGTCGGACTAACGGTCACGACTACGGCTTCACCCACAATGCCTAATCCACCAACGGAGAGGATCTCTAATGCAATATCATGTCGGGACGGACACAATCGACCCGGTGGTTCCTCTTTAACCATGACGTCCCAAACCCCTCTCATTTGAGAGATCTGGTGCCCAAAAGCTTGAAAAACAAGAAAGAAGAAGATGTTATGCACGCATCCTAGAAACCGAGAAGAGAAATGTCGTTACCTTACAGCCCCTCTTCCTAGCCATGGAATCCTTTTTTTAAACGGATTGAAATGAGCGCCTCCACGCCCTCTCCACGGATCTGGTCTCGGAACGACGATCGGAGCTCTGAAGCTCCTTCAATGGTGGAAGGAAGCTCTCTCCTTCCTCCTCCCTTATCTCCCTCTCCAACCCTAACTCTCACTCTAAAAGATTATAAATGAGGGGGAAGACACTCTAAGCCCTAATAAAGTCCTTTGGGAGGAAGATCCTAGGCCCTTGGATCGAATTTTAGGAAGCATCGGACGGGCACAAAAGAAAATGACGGAACTGTACCCGCCCGCACGATCAGTGGCGCACGACCAGTGGTCGTGCGCACTGGATCCCATGATCGTGTGTTTAACAGTGGACAAACTTTAGAGAAAATGGGATAAACGCGCACGAGCAGCGGCACACGACCAGTGGTCGTGCGCACTATGTCCAATGGTCGGGCGATTGCCCGAGGCAGAACTTGGAAAAATGGAGAATATTACGCACGATCAGTGGCGCACGACCAAGTGTCGTGCGCACTAGATCCAATGATCGTTCGCTAGCTCTAATGTCGAGCTCATCGACCTACCGCCAGCGGTATCTCTACCGTCGGGCGTTAGCTTCTAGAGACTCCAGGTCTGAAAACTGGGGTGTTACAACTCCTCTCCCCTTACAAGAATTTCGTCCCCCAAATTAATCTTCATACAGGAAGACAGCTAGAAAAATTATTGCAATCAAATAAAAACATTGTTGTTACAAATCGGTTACTGTTTCAAACCAGCATTACACAAATAACTCGAGATAGTCCTCGTGTATTGCTTGCTCACGCTCCCAAGAGAACTCGTCACGCCCGCAGTTATCCCAACGCACTTTCATGAGCTTAACTTCTTTGTTCCGCAACTGCCAAACTTCTGTATCCTCTATACTAACTGGACGAACTCGCGTCCTCAAGTCCTCTTATATCGGCACCGATGTTGATTCGATCACCACACTAGCCTCTACTAAGGCTTTCCTCAAGACGGAGACATGAAAAACATCGTGTAATCCACTCAGCTCTGTGGACAATGCCAACCGGTACGCTACTTCTCCCACCCGTTCTATAACCTCGAAAGGTCCCAAAAACCTCGAACTCAACTTCTTGAGTCAGCGAATCCGTGAAACGCCCTTGAACAACTTGATCTTTAGATAGACCCAGTCTCCAACCGCAAACTCCACATTCCTATGGCGAACATTAAAATACTTTGCTTGCCGGTCCTGAGCAACCTTCATGCGCTCTTGAATGGTTCGCACCAACTCACATGCATCAGCCACCACTTCTTTTCCCAAAAGCTTGGTGTCTCCCACCTCGATCCAAGACATTGGTATTCAACACCGCCTTCCATACAAAGCTTCGTATGACGTCATTTTTATACTTGTCTGGTAACTGTTGTTATAGGCAAACTCCACCATGAAGAGGTGATCTTCCCACTTTTCCCAAAGTCGAGGGTACACATCCTCAGCATATCCTCCATTGTACGATTCGTCCATTCGGTTTGTCCATCAGTTTGGGGATGGAACGTCGTACTGAACTTGAGCTTCGTGCCCAAACTCTTCTGAACCAGCCTCTAGTCTTTGGACGTGAATCGTCCATCGCGATCACTAACTATACACTTAAGAATCCCGTGTAGTCGCACAATGTTGCGAACATACAACTCTACTATCTTTTCCACGCTGTCCTCTCTCCGATTTGGGATGAAGCAAGCCATTTTGGTCAAGCGATCCACGATCATCCAAATCGCCTCATTACCTTGCTGCGATCGAGGTAAGCTATGCACAAAGTCCATGGAGATGTCATCAAATTTCCATTCGGGAATAGGAAGATACTTCAGGAACCCGCCCGACTTCTGACACTTGGACTTCACCAAGGCACAAGTTTGGCACCGACTCACGTATAAAGCTACGTCCTGCTTTAGACCAGGCCACCAAAAGGATTTCTTCATATACAAATACATCTTTGTACTGCCCGGGTGAATGGAGTACTTCGTAAAATGAGCCTCAAACATCAACTCCTCACGGAGCTTGCCGAACTGCGATACACATACCCTTCCATCCTTCATCAGGATCCCGTCAATCATTTCCCAGGTGCTACCTTCACCCTTTTAAGCTTCCACCACAAATAGCTGAAACTATTCATCCAAACTAGTCGCTTCCCGAACCCGATCGATTAAGTCATTTTGCAACTCAATCCAGTTCAAACGAGCCATGCTAGACTCGCCTCTCGCTACACACTCGATGCCAAGGGACTCCCAATCCCGTACCAACCGCTCATCATGAGTTTAGATCCAATTCCCTTGCCTAGAGTATTTTCTACTCAAAGCATCTGCCACCACATTGGCTTTGCCTAACGTATACTGAATCGCCACCTCGTAGTCTCCAAGGAACTTGACCCACCTGCGCTGCCACATATTCATGATCTAGTAGATACTTTAGGCTTTTGTGGTCCGTGAAGATCCCCACCTTCGCACCATAAACATAGTGCTGGCATAATTTCAATGCAAAAATTAACGCCGCCAATTCCAACTCATTGACGGGGTAATTCCTCTCGTGAGGCTTCAACTGCCTAGACCCAAAGGCGATCACACTGCCATGTTGCACCAATACGCAACCCAAATCGCATCCTGATGCGTCACTGAAAATTTGAAATCTTTCAGTCCCTTTCGGCAGACTTAGGATTGGAGCTGTCATCAGCCTTTCCTTCAAGGCATCAAACACCTGATTGCACTCTTGAGTTCACACAAACTTCTGGTCCTTACGAGTTAGTGAAGTGAGGGGTAGAGCTATCCGCGAAAAGTTTTCCACAAACCTTCTATAGTACCCGACAAGTCCAAGAAAACTTTGGACTTCCGCCACAGTTCTCAAAATCGGCCAATCTCTGATGGCTTCCACTTATGTTGGATCTACTGCCACCCCATCCCCACTAATCACATGGCCCAAAAATGCCACCTTCTCTAACCAGAACTCGCACTTCGAGAATTTTGCATAAAGTTGATTCTCTCTCAACACTTGTAAGATTACTCTCAAGTGAGTCTCATGCTCCACCTCCGATTTGGAGTAAACCAGAATGTCGTCAGTAAAGACAACTACAAAAAAGTCCAAGTATTCCCAAAATACTCAATTCATCAAATCCATGAATACGGATGGTGCGTTTGTCAACCCGAACGACATCACAGAGAACTCAAAGTGACCATACCTCGTACCAAACGCTGTCTTGGGTATGTCCTCGTCTCGAATTCACAACTGATAGTATCCCGACTTCAAGTCCAACTTTGAATACACCACTAACTGGTCGAACAGTTCATCTATCTTAGGAATTAGATACTTATTCTTGATAGTCAGTTTATTCAGCTCTCGGTAGTCTATGCACAATCACATACTACCATCTTTCTTATTCACGAACAACACTAGCGCGCTCCACGGTGAAGAACTGAGTCTGATATACCCCTCCTCCAACAGTTCCTGCAACTGTACTTTGAGTTCGGCCAACTATTTTGGTGCCATCCTAAAATGAGGACGTGACACCGACCTAGCCTCTAGCACTAACTTAATCGAGAAATCAATCTCCCGTCGAGGAGGTGCTCTAGGAAGCTCATCAGGAAACACATCCTCGAACTCTTCCACTACGGGTACTTCTCCAAGGGATAACCTAGAAAGACAAATATCCAACAACGCTACAATAGCTACTCCTCCCTGGTTAACTGCCCGCACCAACTGCATGGCCAAAATCAGGGAACATGTCACTCCATTAAGACCCTCAAACTTAACTTCTGCCTGCCCTTCGCTTTTCAGGGTCACCACCTTGGATAGGCAGTCAATACTGACACGCTGCTCTGTTAGCCAGTCCATTCCCAATATCACATCAAACTCGACCAACGGTAAGACCGCTGCTATCAACATGAAGTCAACTCTGTCTAGATTCCAACAAATGCGCCCCTTCGCCCCGGTAGTCATGGATGACCCATTGGGCATGCGCACCTTCAGCTCTGCGTCCTCCGAGAATGACTCAACTCCAATACTCTGGATAAAGCTTTCCGCAAGAAAGGAGTGTGGCGCTCTTGTATCAAGCAATACCCTAGCGGGGTATCCAGAAACTATCACAAGGCCTAAAACATAGGCAACAAAAATAAACAATCCTGAAGTGTTGGGTATTATATCCAAAATGTACCTGATTTGAAGAAGCCCCTGAACAAGCTAAGTTGAATTGACAATGTATTTGATGATCTTCTATCAAGTTGTGCTTGCAGCTATTCCATGCTAAGTACACACCAATGTCAGGGTGCAGTGAGTCAATATATACGGGTCTGCGCAACGTAATCCCTCGTTGAGTAAATCAGTGTGTTGACTTACGTGTGCTCTCTCAATTGGAGTGTACTTATTTTCAAGTACAGGGTTAAGGTAGATCAAGAGCAGAAGAAGGAGCAAAGATGGGTCAAAGACCAAGTCTTCAAAGGAAGGAAGAGAAAAATCTTCTAAGTCAAAATCGACGGGAATCACTAAGTCATTCCCGCCGACTTCGACGGGAGTCACTTGTGATTCCCGCCGACTTCGACGGGAATCGTTAGTGATTCCCGTCGATTCGTCGAGTATCAGTTAGCCTCTCCCGCCGACTTATTTCGGCTGACAGTTTTCCAGACAGGGATTCTGCCAAGGCAGAATCGACGGGAATCGTGAATGATTCCCGCCGACATCGACGAGAATCACCAATGATTCCCGCCGATTTTGCCTTAGGCAAATTTCCTCGTTCGCTGGACCGAACCAACTCGCTGTGCGCTGTTTCGACCAGGGCTAGGGCTTCTCCTTGTGGGCCCCACAACGGTCGTTAGGGTTGGATCAGGGTATATATACGCGTATTTTGAACCTCTAAAGTCAACTATTCACGCGAAATCAAAAGTAGCCGACGCCGTGCCCTAGCCGATCGTAGAAACCGCCGATCGCCTGTAGCCGCTCGCAAGTTCGTCGCCGCCGTTGATCTCAGTGCTTCTTTGATCTTCCGACGACAGTACCGAGGCAAGCCGAGCGTCTCACGCATCTCTCTTGAGATCTCTTGTCTCTTGATTCGTTGAACGAGACTAGTTCTCCATTCCGAATCGGTGAAGACGATTGATCCGACTGAGATCGTTGGTAGACCTTGCTTGCTTCGTCAAGAAGTTTGGATCTACAAAGTATCATCACCGCAATCACTTGTCACCGCCGATCTTGACAAGATCCTCTCCAAGAGAGAAATCCGATTGTGAACTCTTCGTAACTTTCAAGAAAGCTTCAACGAACGAAGAAGGACATCGGAATCTCCAAAAGTTTTGTTTTTATTTTCTTTTACATTCAATTTTGATTTATTGTAAATGAATTTTAATTCCTAGTTGTAAGGGTTGGGTGCAACCCGTGGTGGTGGAGTTGTGACTCCTTTGTTGGAAGGGTTCCTTCCGTAGCGTGAGGATTGGATTTCAATCCGTTTGGAGAAGTGACCGAATCGTCCCTTGGTGGGAGATAGGTTGAAGGGGGAAAGTGGACGTACCCAAATCGGGGAACCACTATAATTCTTTGTGTGTTTTCTGTGCTCTGTTTATTAATTTGTGCAGGTAAATTTAATTACGCAAAAGACTGCACGACTAGGGGTGCAAGTTGAGTTGAGCCGGCTCGAAAGCTCGATGAGCCGGCTCGAAAAAAGCTCGACTCGAGCTCGAGCCTTTGGAGCTCGAGCTCGATTACGAGTCAAGCTTGAGCTCGAATATTATTGTTCATAAGCTCGTGAGCCGGCTCGCGAGCTTTTTATTCAAATATTTTTTTTTTAAAAATTAAAATATATAAAAAATCAGGCTCATGTGCTAAAAAGATCGTGAGCAGCTCGAGCTCGACTCGAGCTCGCGAGCTCGAAGCTCGAGCTCGATAACCAGTCATTGAGCTCGAGCTCGAGCCAGTACTAAATGGGCTCGACGAGCTCGAGCTCGAGCTCGAGCTCGAGCTCGAAATGATCAGCTCGAGCTCGAGCTCGAGCTTGGAAATTTTGCCAAGCTCGACTCGAGCTCGACTCGTTTGCACCTTATGCACGACACTGGCCTATTCCCCCCCCCATAGGTGGATTTAGTCGACACTAGAGACTTTCAAGTTGTATCAGAGGGAGGTTACTCATCAATAAGGTTAACACCTTGAGTAAGATCCTGCTTCTAGTGTCAAGAAGAAAGAAGATCTCAGGAATGGACGGACTCAAGTATTCAGGAAAGATCCCAGTATGCACCAAGCTGAACTTTCCCATTTGGAAGGAAAAGATCAGGTTCTACATGGAAGCAATCGACCCCCGACTCTTCATGATAGTGGAGGAGGGCCCTTATATCCCCATTAAGGCCTCCACCATTGATCCTACCAAGATGGTGCCCAAGAAGCTCTCCGAAATGGATAAGGATGAGATGATGCTTATCAAACTAGACAAGAAAGCTCATAACATTCTAGTAAGCGCCGTCGATGATTCCATGATGCAAAATTTCAGCAACTACAGGACTGCCAAGGACATCTGGCACTGCCTGATCATCCTGATGGAAGGCACAAATGAAGTTAGGGATGATCGAAGATCCCTTATGAACTAGAAGTATGAGGCCTTCAGGCAAGGTCCCAAGGAAGGAATCAGAGTGACATTCGAGAACTTCCTGAAGATCGTCAATGCCCTGAAGGGTTATGACAGAGTGTTCACCGATGGTGAACTAAATGACAAATTCCTTAGATCCCTTACTAAGGAATGAGACACAAAAATCTGCTCCATCAGAGAATTTGGCAAGCTGGCAGAAACTGATCCTCAGATTCTATTTGGAAAGCTAATGTCCTACGAGCTTCAGCTGAACACCAGAAAAGCTAAAGAAGAAGTCGATAAGGCCGCAACCAAAGAAAAGACTGTGGCCCTGAAAGCTAGTCACTCAAGAAAAGGCAAGGGTGCAGCCTCGTCTCGCTCTTGGAGAAAGGCTGAGGAAGAAGACTCTGAGACATGCTCTTCCGGCTCAGAGTTATCTGAAGAAGAATTCTCCTTCATCACTCGAGAGTTCAAGAAGTTCCTCAAGATGAAGAATTAAAGAAAGAGAGACGGCTCCTCCTCCAAACATCAGAAGAAGAATTACTCTTCTGACAGGTATGAATCTAAACAGAACAAACATCGCTCTGCTGACATTATTTGCTTTGGATGCAATAAGCCAGGTCACGTCGTTGCTGACTGCCACCAAAGCAAGATAGATAAGAAGAAGGAGAGGAGCTATATTGCTAAAAAGCCAAAGACACTGAGTGAATCTGACTCTTCAGACTCCAGTGATAATGAGGAAGCCTACTTCGGGCTAATGGGTCGCTCCGACTCAGATGGAGACTGTCCCCTATTTACTGGGAAGGTAAAAGATTACACCCCCTCTTTGACTCTGACTCTGACTCTGAGTCTCCTGAAGATGACCATGAGGACAGTCCATCTGCCCGTGAGGCTGAACTCCTTGAACAGTATGAGCTTCTGCTCAATACTTTCGAAGAGTGCCGAAAGAGGTTGAGGGCTCAGAAAAAGGAAGTCAAATTCCTTAAGGCTGAAGGTGTGTCCCTAAGAGAAGAGATCACTAGCTTAATTTCTCTCCGACAGGAACACCTGGACCTGACTTCTGAGCACTCAGATTCTCTAAGGCTCCTTGACCAAAAACAGGAAGAAATCAACAAGCTTGAAGAACAGCTTGCGGCAGAGAGGAAGATTGTCAAAAGCTTCTCTATGCCCAAGACCGTTCTTCCTCTGGTTGATGAATTTTCTGCTTAGGCTAATGGGGATGGGTTAGGGCATGTGGCTGTGCCTGGTAAATCATCCAGGAGAAACAAAAATAGGAGGAAAAATAAGGCTACTAAGAAGGCCTCTGCTGCAGAAAAGGGAAAGACCCCACTCGGTCCTGTTTCACTCAGAAAGCCTGGCTTTCCTTGCAATGAGAAGGACTTTGAGTCAACCTATGGCCACTTCTTCCGGCCCTCGGTTGAAAAGCCCAAGAGCCGGTATGATGGTTGGACCTTCCCCCGCAACTACGGTGAGAGTGTCTTCAAGACACCTTATGAGGAGATCCAAGTGGAGAATTATGACCATTTCTCTAGCGGACATAATAGAAAGCAGACACCAAAGGCCAAGCCTGTCATACTGAAGGAACAGGAAGTGAAGAAGTCGTGTGACTGTTGTCATCATGATGCCTCCACCTCCAGATCCAAGGCCCCGGTTGGACCCACCGTTCCAAGGGTAAAGCAGGATCCTAGGAAATGGTACAACAGGTTTGACTGTTGGTGCTGTGGCAAAGTTGGTCACTTTGCCGTGGATTGCTGGTTTAATCCAAGATACAATGAGACTCCTTATGTTAGCAATGCGAGGCCGAACACTCGTAGGGTTAACCAACCGAGGGGGAGTGTGCTAACAAGGAACCTAGAACCCAATGCCTATTGGGTTCCTAAGGTAAGGTAATTCTATTTTGCAGGATAGTCTAGGTACCCATGAACATGATGGGACCTAGACTAGAGATGTTCTAGGCTTGCACTGGAACAAGGAATTTGGGAAAAGATATAATGCTTATTACGAAGTCCTTCATGACATGACATCCCTCGTACTTCGAATCGTGGATCTGAATGATCATCCTAATAATCCCAGCATAATATGGCTTAAAACAAGCTCCTCGAGCTTGGAAGCAGGGATGATAGGAAAAGCACTTCCGGGACGTGCCAATTCCTCGGAAGAAGGCTTATTTCATGGAACAGTAAAAAGCAGAACTGTGTCGCAACCTCTACGGCTGAATCAGAGTACATCTCAGCAGGCAGCTGTTGCGCACAACTTCTATGGATCAGAAATCAACTCGAAGATTATGACTTGCAGTTCAGAGAAGTTTCTATGTATTGCGACTCCTCGAGCGCAATAACAATTACGAACAATCCTGTGTCGCACAACAAAACAAAGCATATTGAAGTGCGCTACCACTTCATTCGGGAGCATGTGGAAAACAAAGATATCTCTCTCTGTTATGTCCCCACAGATAAGCAGATTGCAGATATCTTCATAAAGCCCCTAGACGAGGCCAAGTTCAGTCTCTTCAAAACTGAACTCGGCATGCTGAACTATGAAGATTGAAGACTGAAGGGCTCAAGGCTCTTGGATCAAGGGGGAGCATCAGCGAGGAAATCAAGATCGGGCACGGATACAAGAACTGAGGGGGAGCATTATGCTCCAAGTAAAGTCCCATATTTGCAGAAGCCGAAAAGGGGGAGATTACCCTCTCGGCTAAGGCTAAGGTGGCTGCCAATGTTAAGTATGCTCTCAGGAAAATGGTAATGAACTTCACTCTCAACTAAATTTTCATTTTATGATTTTCATTCCCATCGGTTCTATTCACCTTAGCTTGTAGGGTTTAGGCTTCTTCAAATAGGGGGAGATTGTTGGGTATTGTATCCACAATGTACCTGATTTGAAGAAGCCCATGAACAAGCTAAGTTGAATTGACAATGTATTTGACGATCTTCTATCAAGTTGTGCTTGCATCTATTCCATTCTAAGTACACACCAATGTCAGGGTGCAGTGAGTCAATATACACGGGTCTGCGCAACGTAATCTCTCATTGAGTAGATCAGTGTGTTGACTCACGTGTGCTCTCTCTATTGGAGTGTACTTATTTTCAAGTACAGGGTTAAGGTAGATCAAGAGCAACAGAAGAAGAAAAGATGGGTCAAAGACCAAGTCTTCAAAGGAAGGAAGAGAAAAATCTTCTAAGTCAAAATCGACGGGAATCACTAAGTCATTCCCGCCGACTTCGACGGGAACCACTTGTGATTCCCGCCGACTTCGACGGGAATCGTTAGTGATTCTCGCCGATTCGTCGAGTATCAGTTAGTCTCTCCCGCCGACTTATTTCGGCTGACAGTTTTCCAGACAAGGATTCTGCCAAGGCAGAATCGACGAGAATCGTGAATGATTCCTACCGACATCGACGGGAATCACCAACGATTCCTGCCGATTTTGCCTTAGGCAAATTTCCTCGTTCGCTGGACCGAACCAACTCGCTGTGCGCTGTTTCGGCCGGGGCTAGGGCTTCTCCTTGTTGGCCCCACAACGGTCGTTAGGGTTGGATCAGGGTATATATATACGCGTATTTTGAACCTCTAAAGTCAACTATTCACGCGAAATCAAAAGTAGCCGACGCCGTGCCCTAGCCGATCGCGAAAACCACCGATCGCCTGTAGCCGCTCGCAAGTTCATCGTCGTCGTTGATCTCAGTGCTTCTTTGATCTTCCGACGACAATACCGAGGCAAGCCGAGCGTCTCACTCATCTCTCTTGAGATCTCTTATCTCTTGATTCGTTGAACGAGACTAGTTCTCCATTCCGAATTGGTGGAGACGATTGATCCGACTGAGATCATTGGTAGACCTTGCTTGCTTCGTCAAGAAGTTTGGATCTATAAAGTATCGCCGCCGCAATCACTTGCCGCCGCCGATCTTGACAAGATATTCTCCAAGAGAGAAATCCGGTTGTGGAATCTTCGTAACTTTCAAGAAAGCTTCAACGAACGAAGAAGGACATCGGAATCTCCTAAAGCTTTGTTTGTATTTTCTTTTACATTCAATTTTGATTTGTTGTAAAGGAATTTTAATTCCTAGTTGTAAGGGTTGGGTGCAACCCGTGGTGGTGAAGTTGTGACTCCTTTGTTGGAAGGGTTCCTTCCGTAGTGTGAGGATTGGATTTCAATCCGTTTGGAGAAGTGACCGAGTCGTCTCTTGGTGGGAGATAGGTCGAAGGGGAAAAGTGGACGTACCCAAATCGGGGAACCACTATAATTCTTTGTGTGTTTTTTGTGCTCTGTTTGTTAATTTGTGCAGGTAAATTTAATTCCGCAAAAAACTGCACGACATATATTCCCCCCCCCATAGGTGGATTTAGTCGACACTAGAGACTTTCATGAAGGTCTAAAGTAAAAGATCAACTTAAATTTCCTCATACCTATCACCACATCAGGCTGGCGGATCGCTTCCTGCTGCCCAAGGTTATAGGCCCTTGGCTGTACTGGTTGAAACCGTGAAGTGCTCGACTCCGGCATCTTTCCCTTCTCCGGCACACCGGGCCCGGAGCGCACCGTCTGCTTTTGCCTTGGCTCCTGCTCCGCGCCACCTTCAGTGCAAAAGCGAACAATGTGGCCCGGCTTGCCACACTTGAATCATGATGGTGGTCCCTTGAAGCGAGACCCTCCAGATGTCATGTCACTTTTCTCACCTGTCTTGAAAGGATAAGATTTCTTCTTCCACCTGTTCCCTTTAGAATTTCCTTGAGTTTGAGAAGGCTTCCCTTCCCCTTGCTTGGCTGCAAAACCTTTCCGACATTGGGTTCGCTCCATATCGCTCTCCAACGTTCTGGCAGCCTCAACTAGCTCATTGAAACCAGCACTCTTCATAGATATGAGGGGTTGCCTCAGATTCTCCCTCAGTCCGTAGTAGAAGAGGTTGTCCTCCCAATCGTCCGCCATGGTCATTCTAGCATAACGACCCAACCGAGTGAACTCCTGAACATACTCGTCCACTGTCTTATCCCGCTGCACCAAGTGCAAAAATTGCCTCTTAAGGGCTAACCTCATCGACGCAGGAATGTACTTCTTCAAGAAAGCATTCCCGAACTATTCAATGGACGGGGTGCGTCCAGGAAACTGCCGACCGTTATGGCTCACCCACCATAACTTAGCGTCTCCTTCCAACATGGAGGCCGCAAACTCAGATTTCTTCTCCTTTAGCGTCTCTGCCACCCTAAGAAGTTCTTGAATCCTTGCCCACCAATCCTCTGCATCGGTCGGCATGCTGACTCCTTTAAACATTGGAGGATGGAAGCCTAAGAAATACTACATTTGTCGGTCTCCGTGCCCGACAACCATCCTTTAATCCAAAGGCTCTGCTTGCCTGGCCCCTCCACCCGGCATGGCTGTTGCCGCATCCGGGGAAGCAGGAGTTGCTACCTGTGCAACCGGGGTCACAACTTGCGTTGTCGCTGTAGCTTGGGCCACTACCATTGCTTCTGCAAGCATGCGATAGAAATTGGTCGGGGTTACCCCCAAGCCCAACGGACCTGGAGCAGTATCACTGCTCGCCGAAGGCTCTTCTTATGGCGTTAACGTCTCTGCCTCGCTGCTTGCACCCTTAGCAAAAGCAAGGTAAACACAAATCAGTCTCTAATCGCAAGACTCAAACACAAAGACACTCATGGTCCCGCAATACTCTTATGTGGATAACTTCTCTTACGCGATCCGATTATGACATTCGACCACGAATTCTTTCCTTGGACACTAACCTCCCTCTAATACCAAATTGTAACACCTCCCCTGTAATGACCGTATAATATGGGTCCGGCCGGGTCCCCACAACATACAGACACCACAGCTTTAGCGTTAAAAGATGATATTTACTACCCAGCTCAAAACTCAGAATAAACCAACAGCGGAAATAGAAAACAAGACCAGAAGTTATCCACATACATAAGGGTATCAACACGGCCTTAAGGCCTTACAACAAAAGAGAGTCCAAAATTCAAATAATAGCAACAAACGTCAATGTGCATAAGCACTCCTAGACTACCTCGACATGCAAGCTGGAAACAAAGTGCATCAAACATACAATTCCACAAAACAGAGCTATTACACAACTTGAAATACTTCATGAGGCTTAAGCCTTTTTGTCCGACGAGCTAGCTTCTGCTTGCGATCCTTGTCCTGCAAAAATTGGTGGTAACGTGGGTCAGCAAATACTGACCTCAACAGTGTAACCAACACATCTTCTCTCGGCCGTCCCTAGCGGACAGCGAGACACTCCATTACCCTGCAGGTTAACACTCCGTATGCAATATACATAAACATGTAAAGCAGTAAAATAAGTTTGGTGTCTCATACAACAACATGTTTCTACGTTGAGCACAAGAAAAAGGGGTCCTACAATACAGTATGTATGCAATCCTAGGTTTCACCCAAAACACCCTATCGCATATACATCTAGCACATCATCAGAACATAACAACTAGGTACTTCCAATTTCCCCATCGGTGTCGAGGCACAAACAAAAAGGGTACTGCAATTCCCCTAACGACATACAAGCCGTCACACGGAAATCTTGCCAAGGCCCCACCCATTCGTGGTCTTAGACCCGGTCTTGCCTACAAACTCTGACTTCTCACATCAGGATTCCATCTCACACACAAACTGATTCTAAGAACCCTTGCTGGACACCACCCACTCATGGGCTTCATTGTCCGGGCTTGTCCTATGCTTGGCGTTCTCTTCAGTCTCACGGAAGGGGACTAGTCTCGTCGGGACACTCTCCCCACATGATGTAACACCTCCCCTGTAATGACCGTATAATATGGGTCCGGCCGGGGCCCTATAACATACAGACGCCACAGCTTTAGCGTTAAAAGATGATATTAACTACCCAACTCAAAACTCAAAATAAAATAACAGCGAAAACATACCAACAACAACTAGAAGTTATCCACAACTGAACAGGAGTATCAAGATGGCCTTAAGGCCATACAACAAAAGAGAGTTCTAAACTCCAATAACAATAAGAACGTCAACGTGCATAAGCACTCCTAGACTACCTCGGCATGCAAGCCAGAAAATACCAAAACATGGAGCATAACAGTCAAGAAGAAAACAAGCTAGTAAGCGCCACAATCACTTCATGAGGCTTATGGCTTTTCGATCGGCATACTTGCTCCCGCTTGCGATCTTTGCCCTGTAAAATTTGTGGTAACGTGGGTCAGCAAAGGCTGACCTCTACTGTGTAACCAACACATCTCCTCCCGGCCGCCCCTAACGGACCCCGGGGTACCCCTCCAACCTGCAAGTCAGCACTTTGTATGCTATATACATAAACATGTAAAGTTTTTAAAAATAGGTTTGGATGTCTCAAACAACAAACACATTTTCTATGTTGAGCACAGAATGAAAAGGGGCCTACTATGCAGCATATATGCAAACCCGGGTTTCACCCGAGGCACCCTATCGCATATGCAACTAGCACATCATCATAACATCTAGGTACTTCCAATTTCCCCATTGACGTTAAGCCGCAACAAAAAGGGTACTGCAATTCCCCTAACGGACTAAAAGCCGCCACATGAAAATCTTGCCAAGGCCCCACCCGCTCGTGGGTCTTAGACTCGGGCTTGCCTGCAAGCTCTGACCTCTCGCGTCAAGATTCCGTCTCACACACAAATCGAATCTGAGAACCCTTGATGGACCCCACCCGCTCGTGACTTCATTGCCCGGGCTTGTCCTATGCTTGACGTTCTCGTCAGTCTCACAGAAGGGGACTAGTCTCGTCGGGACACTCTCCCCACGTGACTTGCACGTCATGGGATAGCCAGCCGACCACGAAGACAAAGCCATGCCTAAGCGCATCACAATCCATAACCTTTCCCACCCTATCCATCATTTGTACTGCAACGTTCCCGCGCACCAAGGAAACCATCTACCGCCAATGCGGAGCTAACTTTGTCCGATTCCGGCTACACATACTCACTCGAGAAAAGGGGGGAAAACACATAGATCACAAACAACATCTTGCCGCAACAGATTTCTACAAAATCCTTAAGGCTCACTATGCAACATCACCGAGTCGGACTAGCGGTCGCGACTACGGCTTCACCCACAATGCCTAATCCACTAACGGAGCGGATTTCTAATGCAAAATCATACCGGAGACGTACACAATCGATCCGGAGGTTTCTCTTGAACTATGGCAACCCAAACCCCTCTCACTTGAGAGATTTGGTGCCTAAAAGCTTGAAAGGAAAAGATGTTATGCACGCATCCTAGAAACCGATAGGAGAAGTGTCATTACCTTACGACCCCTCTTCCTAACCATAAAAAACTTAATCAGATGAAAAGCACCGCAACGGTCTTGCCTCCGCAGATCTGAACTTGGCTCGAGAATCGGGGCTCTGAAGCTCCACCGGTGGCCGGATTTCTCCTTCTCCTTCTTCCTTGCTCTCCCCTCTCTAACACATTTAGAAAGAGAAAACCCTAAGAGAAATGAGGGTTTTACCCTCTACTCCTGGCCATACCCTTTGATCCTATTTGAAGGAAATGAATGACCACGATTCACACTTAAAATCAGATTCCTGGGTCGAACACGGCTTGTGACACACACGTGTCATGGGCCGTATGCCCCAATCGATGTTGAAACCGTCGCATCTCGAACAGGACACGGGATTAGACACGCCCATGTCACATTTGACACGCCCGTGTCAGAGAGTACATGCCCGTATTGAGGGGCGTGTTCCTCAATCGACACAGGACCAAAACATCCCGAAAAGGACACGGGCCATCGACACGCCCGTGTCGCACTTGACACGCCCGTGTCAACCAGAACACGCCTGTGATCCAGGTCGTGTTATTCACCCGACACAACCCGGCTAACAGCCCAAGCAGGACACGGCCCTGGACACGCCCGTGTCCCAGGCCGTGTGCCCGACCCCAGCCAAACGTCGACCTCATTTCGTCGACCACCTGAAAAATTCGTCAACCTCAAGCACGACACGGCCTGTGACACGCCCGTGTCATATGCCATGCCAACCTACTCAGACTCCAACTCGGCCTGAAAACGCTATCCGTTCCTCTTTTGAGTTTCGGGGCATTACAATTCTCCCCCCTTAAAAGAATTTCGTCCCGAAATTAAAATAGAAAGTACTCAAACTTAAACGGTACCTGAGTAGAAGATCTTGAGATACTCCTCAAGCATGACCTGCTCTCACTACCACGAAAGCTCCTCACGACTGAAGTTGTCCCATCAGACTTTTACGAGTTTGACCTCTTTGTTCCGCAACTTCCAAATTTCTGAATCTTCTATACTAACTGGACGAACTCGCGTCCTCAAGTCATCTTCTATCGGCACTGATGCTGATTCAATCACCACACTAGTCTCTACCAAGGCTTTCCTCAAGACGAAGACATGGAATACATCGTGTAATCCACTCAGCTCTGTGGACAATGCCAACTGGTACGCTGCTTCTCCCACCCGTTCTATAACCTCAAAAGTCCCAAAAACCTCGGACTCAACTTCTTGAGTCGGCGAATCCGCGAAACGCCTTTGAATGGCTTGATTTTTAGATAGACCCAGTCGCCTACCGCAAATTCCACATTTCTATGGCGAGCATTATAATATTTTGCTTGCCGATTTTGAGCAACCTTCATGCGCTCTTGAATGGTTCGCACCAACTCGCATGCATCAACTACCACTTCTTTTCCCAAAAGTTTGGTGTCTCCCGCCTCTGTCCAATACATCGGTGTTCGACACTGCCTCCCACACAAATCTTCGTATGACGCCATTTTTATACTTGCTTGGTAACTGTTGTTATAAGCGAACTCTACCATGAAGAGGTGATCTTCCCACTTCTTACCGAAGTCAAGAGTACACATCCTCAGCATATCCTCCATAGTACGGTTCGTTCTTTCGGTTTGCCCATCAGTTTGAGGATGGAAAGCCGTACTGAACTTGAGCTTCGTGCCGAAACTCTTCTGAACCAGCCTCCAGTCTTTGGGCGTGAATCGTCCATCGCGATCACTGACTATACTCCTAGGAATCCCGCGTGTAGTCGCACAATGTTGCGAACATACAACTCTACCAGCTTCTCCACGCTGTCCTCTTTCCGATTTGGGATGAAGTGAGCCACTTTGGTCAAGCGATCCACGATCACGTACCCAAACCGCGCCGTTACCCTGCTACGATCTAGGTAACCCATGCACAAAGTCCATGGAGATGTCATCAAATTTCCACTCGGGAATAGGAAGAGGCTTCAGGAACCCGCCCGGCTTCTGACACTCGGCCTTCACTAAGACACAAGTTTGACATTGACTCACATACAAAGCTACGTCCCGCTTCAGACCAGGCCACCAAAAGGATTTCTTCATATCCAAGTACATCTTTGTACTGTCCGGGTGAATGGAGTACTTCGTAAAATGAGCCTCAAACATCAACTCCTCATGGAGCTTGCCGAACTACTGTACACAAATCCTTTCGTCCTTCCTCAGAATCCCATCAATCAACTCCCAGATGCTACTCTCGCCCTTTTGAGCTTCCACCATGTATAGCTGGAACTCTACATCCAAACGGGTCGCTTCCCGAATACGATCGAACAAGTCATTTTGCAACTCAATCCAGTTCAAACGAGCTATGCTACACTCGCCTCTCGCTACACACTCGATGCCAAGGGACTCCAATCCCGCACCAACCGCTCATCATGAGCTTCGATCCAATTCTCTTTCCTAGAGTATTTTCTACTCAAGGCATCTGCCACCACATTGTCCTTGCCTGGCGTATACTGAATCGCCACCTCGTAGTCTCCATGAAACTCGACCCACCTGCGCTGCCACATATTCAAGTCCTTCCGATCTAGTAGATACTTCAGGCTTTTGTGGTCCGTGAAGATCTCCATCTTTGCACCATAAACGTAGTGCCGCCACAATTTCAACGCAAAAAATAACGCCGCCAATTCCAACTCATGGACGGGGTAATTCCTCTCGTGAGGCTTCAACTGCCTAGACCCAATGACGATCGCACTGCCATGTTGCACCAATACGCAACCCAAACCGCATCCTGATGCGTCACTGAAAATTTGAAATCCTTCAGTCCCTTTCGACAGACTTAGGATTAGAGCTGTCATCAGCCTTTCCTTAAGGGTGTCAAACGTCTGATTGCACTTCTGAGTTCACACAAACTTGTGGTCCTTACGAGTTAGTGATGTGAGGGGTAGAGCTATCCGCGAAAAGTTTTCCACAAACCTTCTATAGTACCCGGCAAGTCCAAGAAAACTTCGGACTTCCGCCACGGTTCTCAAAATCGGCCAATCTCGGATGGCTTCCACTTCTGTTTGATCTACCGCCACCCCATCCCCACTAATCACATGACCCAAAAATGCCACCTTCTTTAACCAGAACTCGCACTTCGAGAACTTTACATAAAGCTGGTTCTCTCTCAACACTTGCAAGACTACTCTCAAATGAGTCTCATGCTCCGCCTCCGATTTGGAGTAAACCAGAATGTCATCAATAAAGACAACTACAAAAGAGTCCAAGTATTCTTGAAATACTCGATTCATCAAATCCATGAATACGGATGGTGCGTTCGTCAACTCGAACGACATTACCGAGAACTCAAAGTGACCATACCTCGTACCAAACGCTGTCTTGGGTATGTCCTCATCTCGAATTCGCAACTGATAGTATCCTGACTTCAAGTCTAACTTTGAATATACCACTGACCCCACCAACTGGTCGAACAGGTCATCTATCCGAGGAATCAGATACTTATTCTTGATAGTCAGTTTATTCAACTCTCGGTAGTCTATGCACAACCGCATACTACCATCTTTCTTCTTCACGAACAACACCGACGTGCTCCACGGTGAAGAACTGAGTCTGATATATCCCTGCTTCAACAGTTCCTGCAACTGTACTTTGAGTTCGGCCAACTCTTTTGGTGTCATCCTAAAAGGAGGACGTGACACCGGCCTAGCCTCTGACACTAACTCAATCGAGAATTCAATCTCTCGTCGAGGAGGTGCTCCAGGAAGCTCATCAGGAAACACATCCTCAAACTCTGACACTACGGGTACTTCTCCAAGTGATAACTTGGAAAGTCGAACCTCCAACAATGCTACAAGAGCTACTCCTCCCTGGTTAACTGCTCGCACCAACTGCATGGCCGAAATCAGGGAAAAAGCCGCTCAACTGAGGCCCTCAAACTTAACTTCTTCCCTTCGCTTTTTAGGGTCACCATCTTGGATAGGAAGTCAGTACTGGCAAGCTACTCTGCTAGCCAGTTCATTCTCAATATTGCATCAAACTCAACCAACGGTAGGACCGCTGCTATTAACATGAAGTCAACTCCGCTTAAATTCCAACAAATGCGCCCCTTCGCCCCGGTGGTTATGGATGACCCATTGGGCATGCGCACCTTCAACTCTGCTTCCGCCGAGAATGACTCAACTCCAATCTTTTGGATAAAGCTTTTCGCAAGAAAGGAGTGCGACGCTCCCGTATCAAACAACACCCTAGCGGGGTATCCAGAAACTAACACAGAGCCTAAACACATGGAACAAACATAAATGGGCTTGAAAGTATGAAGTACAATATTAACTTAAAACTCTCTTATATCTGTCACTATATCAGGCTGGTAGATCGCTTCCTGTTGCCCAAGGTTATAGGCCCTTGACTGCACTGGTTGAAACTGAGAAGCGCTAGACTCTGCCATCTTCCCTTTCTCTACGGCATTGGGGCCGGAGCGCACAATCTGCTCCTGCCTTGGCTCCTGCTCAGCACCTCCTTGAGTACAAAAACGAGCTATATGGCCCACCTTGCCATAATTAAAGCACGTCGCGGTGGTCCCTTAAAGCGAGACCCTTCAGACGTTAAGTTGCTTTTCTCACCAGACTTGAAAGGATGAGGCTTTTTCTTCCATCTATTCCCTTCAGGCTTCCCTTCCCCTTGCTTGGGTGCGAAACCCTTAAGACGTTGTGTTCGCTCCATATCGCTCTCCAATATCCTGGAAGCCTCAATTAGCTCATTGAAACCAGCACGCTTCATAGATATGAGGGGTTGCCTCAGATTCTCCCTCAGCCCGTATTAGAAGAGGTTGTCCCTCTCCTAATCGTCCGCCATGGTCATTCCAGCATAACGACTAAACCGAGTGAATTTCTGAACATACTCGTCCACCGTCTTGTCCCACTGCACCAAGTGCAGAAATTGCCTCTAAAAGGCTAACCTCATCGACGAAGGAATGTACTTTTTCAAGAAAGCATTCCCGAACTCTTCAATGGACGGGGTGCATCCAGGAAACTGCCGACCACTATGGCTCACCCACCACAACTTAACATCTCCTTCCAACATGAAGGCCGCAAACTCAGATTTCTTCTCCTCTGGCGTCTCTGTCGCCCTCAAAAGTTCTTTAATTCTTGCCCACAAATCCTCCGCATCGGTCGGCGTGCCTACTCCATTAAACGATGGAAGATGGAAGCCTAAGAAATACTTCATTTGCCGGTCTCCGTGCCTGACAAACACCCTTTCAGCCAAAGGCCCTGCTTGCCTGGCTTCTCCACCCGGTACGACCGTCGCCGTATCTGGGGTAGCAGGAGTTGCTACTTGAGCAACAAGGGTTGCAACTTGCGTTATCGCTGCAGCTTGGGCTGCCACCATTGCTTCTACTAGCATGCGACAAAAATCGGCCGGGGTTACCCCATGCCCAACAGAGCTGGAGCAGTAGCACTGCTCGCCGAAGGCTCTTCTCGTGGCCTTGACGTCCATGCCTCGCTGCTTGCACCCTTACAAAAGCAAGGTAAACACAAATCAATCTCTAATCGCAAGACTCAAACACAAGGACACTCATGGTCCCGCAATACTCCTATGTGGATAACTTCTCTTATGCGATTCGATTATGATATTCGACCACGAATCCTTTCCTTGGACACTAACCTTCCTCTGATACCAAATTGTAACACCTACCCTGTAATGACCGTATAATATGGGTCCGGTCGGGGGCCCACAACATACAAATGCCACAATTTTAGCGTTAAAAGATGATATTAACTACCCAACTCAAAACTCAAAATAAAACAACAGCGGAAACTTTCCAACAACAACTAGAAGTTATCCACTACTGAACAGGAGTATCAAGATGGCCTTAAGGACATATAACAAAAGAGAGTTTTAAACTACAATAACAACAAGAGCGTCAACATGCATAAGCACTCCTAGACTACCTTGGCATGCAAGCCGGAAAATACCAAAACATGGAGCATAACAGTCAAGAAGAAAACAAGCTAGTAAGCACGACAATCACTTCATGAGGCTTAGGGCTTTTCGGTCGGCATACTTGCTCCCGCTTGCGATCCTTGCCCTGTAAAATTTGTGATAACGTGGGTCAGCAAAGACTGACCTCTACTATGTAACCAACACATCTCCTCCTGACCGCCCTAAAGGACCCCGGGGTACCCCTCCAACCTGCAAGTCAGCACTTCGTATGTCATATACATAAACATGTAAAGCTTTAAAAAACAGGTTTGGATGTCTCAAACAACAAACATGTTTTCTATGTTGAGCACAGAATGAAAAGGGGCCTACTATGCAGCATGTATGCAAACCCGGGCTTCACCCGAGGCACCCTATCACGTATGCAACTAGCACATCATCATAACATCTGTGTACTTCTAATTTCCCTATTGGCGTTAAGCCGCAACAAAAAGGGCACTGCAATTCCCCTAACAAACTAAAAGCCGCCACACAGAAATCTTGCCAAGGCCCCACCCGCTCGTGGGTCTTAGACCTGGGCTTGCCTGCAAGCTCTGACTTCTTGCGTCAGAATTCCGTCTCACACACAAACCGAATCTAAGAACCCTTGCTGGACCCTACCCTCTCGTGGCTTCATTGTCCGGGCTTGTCCTATGCTTGGCGTTCTCGTCAGTCTCACAGAAGGGGACTAGTCTCGCCGGGACACTCTCCCCACATGACTTGCACGTCACGAGATAGCCAGCCGACCACAGAGACAAAGCCGCGCCTTAGCACATCACAATCCATAACCTTTCCCAACCTATCCATCATTTGTACTGCAACGTTCCCGCGCACCAAGGAAACCATCTACCGCCAATGTGAAGCTAACCTTGTCCGGTTCCGGCTATACGTACTCACTCGGAAAAGAGGGAAACACATACATCACAAACGGCATCTTGCCGCAACAGATTTCTACAAAATCCTTAAGGCTCGCTATGCAACATCACCGAGTCGGACTAACGGTTGCGACTACGGCTTCACCCACAATGCCTAATCCACTAACGGAGCGGATCTCTAATGCAAAATCATGCCGGGGACGTACACAATCGACCCAGAGGTTCCTCTTGAACCATGACAACCCAAACCCCTCTCACTTGAGAGATTTGATGCCTACAAGCTTGAAAGGAAAAGATGCTATGCACACATCCTAGAAATCGAGAGGAGAAATGTCGTTACCTTACGACCCCTATTTCTAGCCATAGAAAACTTAATCGGATGAAAAACACCGCAACGGTCTTGCCTCCGCGGATCTGGACTCGACTCAAGAATCGGGGCTCTGAAGCTCCACCGGCGGCCGGATTTCTCCTTCTCCTTCTTCCTTGCTCTCCCCTCTCTCTAAC